>JAWWEW010000065.1:4362683-4462520 GCA_035583185.1 Anabacerthia variegaticeps
CCCCCCCCCCCCCCCCCCCCCCCCCCCCCCCCCCCCCCCCCCCCCCCCCCCCCCAAAGAGAGAACACTACTTTTCTTGCTCCCTGTGTTATCTTGCTAAAGAGATCCAGATAACAGAAAACACGAAAAGCAGAAATATAGATTTGTTATTACTATTATTTGCTGCAGGGCCCAGGGAAGACTGTAGAAATGCAGCTTCTCTCAAAGCAAAACTTCATTCTTTATTGATTTCTGGAGCACGACTACCATTGACAAAGGTAATTAGCTCAACAGTGATGAAAGGAAAATACTTTTCCTTATAGGTGCAATTACAGACACTCCTCTGCACTTGACCTGGGCCAGATCTGCAGCTCTGAATCACAAGCAGCCAATGCACAGCCAATGCTGATCCTGGGACTTCTGAACTACTTGCACAAAGAACACTCCAAACAAGGAAATGATTCCTGGTTTGAAATAACTCCATTACAGTGGGTCTGCCCATGGTTGAGCACGGCAGTTCAACCTGCACCTTGAGCTGGGTTAAAACAAGGAAATCTTAGTAAAAAGGAAGGTGCTGGGGAAGTGCAACCCCCCTGAGGTGCTGCAGGAGCCCGCAATGGCACCAAGCAGCTCAGGGAGATGTGGACAGGCTGCCTGTCTTCCTGCCTGACAGCAGTTCTGGGCAGCTCCCCAGCAGCCAGCCCAGGAGCTGCAGGAGGCTGGATGTTCCCCCAGCTCCAGGGGTCAGCTCGCCTTACCCTCCGGCAGGGCAAAGCCCCACAGTGCCCCCTGGGCACTGCCAGCCCAGCACCACGGTCAGCCAGGGTGTCAGCACGATGTCACCCCGCTGTGTCCTGCCCAGAGGCACTGCCAGGGCAGGGCAGCAGGGCTGGCACAGGAGATGGCACAGGAGATGGTACAGCCTGGCTGTGCCCCACGCCAGAGCCATTGCCCCTGACTGCATGCCATGCTTTTCAGTTCCTCTGCTGCTGGACAGCGCCCGGCTGCTCCTCCGTATGCTCTGGCGCTGGGACAGCAACACCCCGTTTGCCAACAGCTTTCTGGGAGCCCTCCCTGCTCCCTGCCCCTCTGATGAGCACCTGGGGAGGACGGAGGGGCCTCCCAGCTCTCCACCTCACTGATGCCCCCACTGAAATCTCCACTGCACCCAAAGTCGGAGCACAATGAGCCCAGCAACTGGCAGGCTGAGGGATGCTCGGCAGCAGTGACCCTGCTGCCTCTTGGCATCACCCTCTGGACAAAGCCACTTTGCAGATGCCAGCACTTATCCCTCCCTCCTGGTCCCCTCCTCCTCCCCTCCTCGCCTGCTGGCCCTGGGAACGGCTCCAAGGGGATGCCACAAGCCCTCCAGATCTGAGATGAGGAGGGTGGGAAGGATGGTGGACAAAGGGGGTGCTGACAGGGGTCCCATGGAAGACATGGATTGACCCCATCCGCTGGCACTCAGCACAGGGCACAGGAGCTGCTGGTCCCACACACCCCCCAGGCTTCCTCCCCAGCCCAGGTGCCCTGTGCACCCTGCAGGAACCAGACAGTGGTCCGAGGCTCTGGGCATGGCAGCTGGATCTGGGCACACACCTGTGGCACCCAGGGACAGCAGGGACAGGTTATTCCAGCAGCATGGAGAAGGAGCAGTGGGAGAAGGCAAAGTACCAGCACTGCTACAGATCTGACAGCCACATCCTTCCTTCATGCCCCACTTCTCAGCCAGAGCCCATTTAATTACTTTTTTGTAAAACCCTTTTCTGTTTGGTTTCCAGCTCTTTTCACACAAACTTTATGATCCCTTCAGCAAAGCTCTGCACCAGGTTATATTCTGCAATAACCAAGACAAATGGCATTACAATAATTCAGACTGCAGGCATGGCTATTGTTAATGCGCTTGTTTTTGCTGGAAGTGTGCAACATTCTCACAACAGATTTTAAAAACCAGATCTGTCAGCTGGTGGAGCCTTCCTGACTTTGATCCCTGAGAGGGAAAGGGAAAAAAACCATTTTTTGCACATTTCCAGGGATGGTGACTCCACCACTTCCCTGGGCAGCCTGTTTCAGTGCTTGATAACCCTTTCTGTGCAGAATTTTTTCCCAATATCTAATCTAATGGGGGGGTTATCAATAGCTGAGCTCCAGAGAAGGTTGGGGAGATTAAGCTCCTAGAAAGGTAAACTAAAGCACAAATCACTTTATGCAGCTAACACTGAGTACACAGAAAAGTGACACCAGAGCTCTCAAGGGAGCCTGGAAATGTCAGTGGCTCTGGGGGCAGAGGGTTCTGTCCAGGCAACTCCACTGCAAAGGCCAGAGCCCAAATGAACACCTCAAGCCATGAGCGTGAACACTTTACCCCACCTGACTCCAGCTGGGGTTGGGTTATTTTGGTGCCTCATGGTGTGACATTGAGAACCTCTGTTGCTCTCCCTGCCTGCATTTGTGCATCACCCAACAGCAGACAGGGCTGTTCCTGTGCTACCACGGTGCCCACACAGAGCAGCAATCTGCCAGCAGAGTCCAACGAGGGTGAGAAGGATTTATCAAAATCAGTCGTTAACCCGGTACAACATCTGTTGTCTACGTAGGATCTTGGCTGAAATACATTTCCAAGAGATTCACAGCCCTCTCCCTCTGACTCCACGCTGCTGAACTCCCATCAGGGTGTTCACAATAGCTCCATCCATCTCCCAGCCATGCCACCAAAAGCCATCCTGGAAGAAATTATGACAGCAAGTCTTGGTGCACTGAAAGCGAGCATTAGCCAAACACTTTGCTCCATAATTTTCCTCCCCTTTTAAGCTGTCTCGTTCAAGAAAAGACAGTAAGTTCTGTGCTGTACAGGAGAAGGTGGTTATGTGTCTCTCTGGGGTGGAGGCACATGTTCTGCACAGGAGACCTCCAGATGGTCCTGCCAGCAATGCAGAGCCCAAGGGAAAAACCTTCACTTCCCCCCCACCACCCAGAATACCCTTCAGAATTTCCTCAGGAAACTGCTGCAGCAATCTCAATTACCTTTAAGGTTCTGCTGCCATAAATCATGTGAAGACAAACTATATTCAAGTGTTCTAACCAGAAGAGATGACAGGGGCCTTGTACAATCGCCAATTACCACTGAGGAGTGAATTAAGAACATAAATATAAGCGATGAGGGCCATTTCCTAAGTATGCCATCCAATTCTGTAAAACACTTGTCTGTCTTCATCAGTGGGAAATTGGAGCTCCATGAGCTGCAAGAGTGTGCATGGAAATGAGCAGGAAGCTGCCAGGGGCCAGGAACAAAGAACAGGACTGTGTGTATAAGGACTAATTAGATCTTCAACCAAAAAACTCCGTATCTCCTCTTCACCATCTGTTAATGCTTGAAAAGATCTGAACAAATACCACCTTGACATATTCACTCTGGCCATGCTAAAACCCAGTGATTAAAGTATGTTTGTCCCAATGGCATTAAAAAAGAAACTTAATATAATTCTCTTACAATGAGAGCAAATTTTGAAATAAAGATTTATTTGCCTGATTTTTTTTTCCTAATATTAAATCTTTACATTCCCAGCCTGATTTTCCTGGCTGCTGCATACCTTATTAAGAGGGGATTTAAAACCCTGCTGGTCAGCCTTTGGATGGCAGAGCAGTTCTCATTTTATTGCTCTTTTCCCTCTGCAGACATTGGTTGGGTTTTGTTTTCTTTCACATTGATTATTCTGATTTTTTTCTTGCTCTGTGTGCCAACACGTGGTCAGCCCCAGGGTTCTGCTCCACTGGAGTTTCCCAGCTCACCTGCTGAAGTGACCATTGTCCAGGTGGGTTTGCACAAGTAGCTCTTCACCATCTCACTTTGCAGGAGGAGCTGGAGTTCTCCCTCCAGCCTCACACTGTTCAGCCAGAAGCAGCTTAAAGAGGCATTTTACAGGCTGGCAGGTTGGCCCAAAGGCTCATGCAGCTCTGATCTCCCTGCTTGTTCCAGGTCCCAGTGGTCCTCCCTAAATAATGGGGGGCAGCGCAGCCAAAAGGGCACCCAAAAACATAAACCACCAAAATGCAGCTGCTTGCAATGTGACACATCAGCCTCCCTGTTCCCACCCCTTGGGAAGAAGAATCCAATATAAATTACAGTATAAAAGTTGACTTGACATGTTATAAATGATCTCACTTTGAATTCAGTCAATAATACTTTGCATTACTAAAATATGAGTTTTACAATCATTCCTCATCAGAAAGCTGTTTAAGTGGTAAACACAGTGCTTGTTACTGATTCCCAGTTTGCACTGGGAGTATTTAGTGCTTTTCCTGTATGCCCAGCTCCTGGAATTGTGTGATGAGTGTCCAGCCCACACAGCTCATTTGATCACAAAAACCTTGGCTATTCCCACCATTAGGCAGCAAGTATTAAACATGCAAAATCCCGTGTGATTTGTAAACTAGCACCATATGTCATGAGGATTTTTCTGCTAAATAAAGTGATCTGCATTGGAAGGGTCAGAGATGGTCCACAGGGAGAGCTCCAAGTACACAGCATTTCTCATCCTACCACAGCATCCCTGTCTCCAGCAGGGCTGCACTGCCCTCCCCATCCTGATGCCTGAGGATGCACCCTGGATGGGTTAGAACCACCTGGCAAGACAGCAGGCTGGAAACCCCTGCCTGATTTCTGAAGGTGAGCTTTCAGCTGTCAGTGAACTTCAGGCCAAACTCCTGAACAGAGCAGACACACTGAGGTGGAACAAGAAAGCACAGAGCACAGATGGAAGCTGCTGGGAAAGCTCTGGCCATGCAAGAGTCAGGTTAAAGACTCTGTCACTTTGCAGCAGGGGCCTGATTGTGGGTAGGGAGGCTTTTTCCTGCAGGGCAGAGTCAGGAACTCCAAGTTCCAGGTGGAAATCCAGAGATTGAAATGCAGCAGCAGCCTCTGGCCCACGTTCCTGAGCTGGCTGTAACAGGAGTTTGCCAGAGTTAACACCGAAGCCCTCAAAATGAAGTTTATAACTCGCTCTTGTTTATCTGTGTCTCTATTGCTGCTATTAATATTTAATGTCTCTGGAGTAAAGGTTCCTCTCCAGCATAACAAGCCCTGCTGCAGTATTAATCAGAGTGTCAGCACCCTGGAGCTCAGCTCCATGGATTCCCAGGGCACATTCCCAACCTGGGGCTGCCAAAGGGGGCCGGGCACTGGGAATGCTGTCCTTCCCACTGAGGAACGAGGGGTGCAAAGAGACTGTGCCTCGAGTGGAAACCACCACAGGTTGGTATCAAGGTGATACCCTGGTACCTGGCCCCCAGTGGCTTTGACCACGGCTGGGAGGAGACACCCCATTCCCAGTCTGGTCCCAGCACAGACCCGAGGCACAGCTGGGACCTGAACCTGAGGGTGCACGCCCAGACCTGTGTCCTCAACATTACACTGCCCTCTTGATGCTGACCAGAGCAATTCAGGGAGAAATGATGAAAAAGGTGACCTTCTGCCACACTCTGGAAGCCACAAGCAGCTCCACAGACCTTTATAAAAGCTCCACATGGCACCTCATTAGAGCCCGGCTTGGCTTTGCTGTGCCTCTGCTAACGAGCCCCTTCTCCCGCACCCATCCACACACCTAATGGGCAAAGCCCTTAGAGAACAAGGTCAGAAGCTGGTGTTTGATGGCATCCCATTTGCTCTGGTTTTCAGTGTCCTGAGACTCACTAACTTGCTCAAATCACCAGAGCTTTGCACTTTGATTTAACCCAGTGGAAAAGGTATTGCCGGAGAAGGGAGCAGAAAGATTATATGGTGGATAAAGGCAGCAAGAAAATGGGATCATTAGTTTACACAAACATGCTCTCCTAGACAGCCTCAAATCCCAGCTACAAATAAAGCCAACCCATCACAAAGGGTTTTCTGCCTTGCCCTGGCTACCCAGCATCCGTGAAGGGAATGAGCTAATCCCAGGGAAGCATCCAGAGCTCGGAAAAGCTGCTGTCGCTGCCACCACACACAGAAAACTCCAAGAAAATCTTGCATAAGCAGCCTCACACCAGACACTGCCCCAGGAGCAAATTAGCTCATGTTTTTACAGCACAGAAAGGGGGACTGAAATTATAAACACACGAGATTTCATGCACAGAGATGTGGGAGGTTCCCTTGAGCTGTACAGGCTGGATGGGCAGGGCTGGGTGCCCTGGGCAGCCTTGCTGAGGTGATGTTTGCTCTGTGGAATAAAGACTTTTTGGTCCAGCCCTTGTTCTTGGTACTCAATTAAGTGAAATGCAGCTTGAAAAATTATTTTCTCTCCTTAAAGTACCTTAAACACCCTCCCCCTCCCTACTTTTTCAATCTCAGCTGCCAAATCTTAGCCCTGAACTTCAGGGCCAATTTCTCCTTTATTTACTGAAAGCTCACTCTAAATCTTTTCATACTAGAAATGCCAGTTCTCCAAACAATTACTCTGGCTGCAACATTAGTCATTTCCTACATTTTCCATCAGTGTTATTCATTTGATGGCATATCATCTTTGCTATAATAAAATCTGGGCTTTTCTCTCTCCTGTCCTTCCTGGTGCTTTTCTACCCATGAGCTTCCAGATTTCATCTCCTGGCCAGGGGACATCAGACATTGCATCTCCCTCTCTTTCTGACCACCAGGAAAAGTCGATCTGTGCATGACTCCAGCCAGGGCAGGTCTCCCTCCTGGAGATTCCAGGGGATTAAGAGCACAAACACCACTCTGCCTTGTAGCTCCTTGCAGAACACCAACAGTGCAAAGGGATTTTGAAGGCTGGAGATCTTTTAATTAACATCCCAGGGGCAGTGGGAAGTCCCTGTGAATCATTTAAAAACCAACAGTGAGATTAGAGCCAGGAGGCAAAGAAACCAGAGGGCAGCTGAGTGTCAGCTTTGAGCCCTCTCCCTGGAAGAGACATGGCAGGTACATGTGGCACCAAGGGGCAAGTTTTGGGTCTCTTATCAAGTGACAATGGAAAGAAAACCATCTGTAAGACAGGAAAACATCTTGACAAAGACTTCTTTGCCAGCTGGAATTTGCAGGCTATGCCTGGGCTCAAGGAGCCACTACATGGGAAGAGCTGCACGTGACTGTGGGCTCAGCTCAAGTCCAGGTTTTACACACAAGCCCTGCTATAAACAACACACTCAAGCACTTCCACCCAAGGTTTTTTTTCCCCCTCCTTCACGAAGTTCTTTGATAGAAAACTTCAGACTAAAAATGGAGCTGCACCAGAAAAACACAAACCAGTGCTCTCTTTCTGCATACACACGTTTGATGTCAAAAAGACAGAGCAGGTCATTCTTAAAAAAGGCACTTCAAATACCAATACTCCCTGTCATCTCAGTTTTCCATCACAAAATGACAGCCTCCCGCTTCAAGACAACATCTAATGAAACCACATTTATTCCCATCTCGCTGTAATCACATTAGACAGTTCTACCAATTTAACTTTATGGGTTTCTTAACTGTCTGAAAAAACCCACATCCACACCAACCCGACATGTTTTAGTACCCAGCCACCTGCAGAACCCTTCTGAAAGCAGCATCCCATGGTCAATAAAGAGCCTTCTGTTTGGTGTTAGACTTCCTGCTAAGACCTCATTTTGTTTAAGAGACTTGTGCAGCTTTTGAACACATCAGATTTCGTTTAAGCCAGAATTTGCAGCGTGTGCTCGGCCATTAGAGGCACAAGTGATAATATTCTCGGGCTATCAGCACAGGAATGGGTACCCTCAGGAGAGCCTGGCCATGAATGGGCATGAGGCTGCTGTTTTCTGCAGCCCAGACACCTCCCCCTGACAGGGAGGGGAGGCAGGATGTGAGCGGGTCCAGGGATTCAGCTTTGCAGTGATTGTCCATGCCCAAGTGCCGGGTTTCGGTAGCGTGTCTCCTGCCTGAATTAACCTTTGCACCATCCCGCTGCTCTCCACAGCCACGAGCCAATCCTGCTCCCCAGGTCCCCTCAAAGATTCCCCTGGAGAAGCAAAGTGTGTCTCCCAGGGAAAGAAAAAGAGCTGGCCCTATTCCAGGCACTGCCAATTTAGAAAAAGAGAGCAGCAGCAGCAGCAGCCAATTTATTTTCTGCCTGGGTGAAACACTCGGCCAGACCCTGTTGAATTCCTGTGCTGTCTCCTCACGGATGCTGTTTGTGCTGGAAGGTGTGTGCAGACAGGACATGCACTGGTGGCACCCCTAAGTGGACACAGAAAATCTCTTGGAGGGGAGTAAACTCCCCTCAGTGCTCTGAAGTCCATTGTTATCCCTCTAGCACTGAACCACAGAGAACATTTTCCATCCTGGAGGGAAACCAGCAGCTTTGTCAGCTCCTAAGACAGTCTGGTCAACCTTTCTCTACAAACAAGCCTCTAACAAAGCCCATTTTCATGGAAAGGCAGCAAAGTGCCGGCCCTAGGCATGGAAACATTACTTACACACCTAAACCTGCAAGCTGTACCTGGTCCATGGCCAGCCCTCATTCAATCCAGACACAAAATGTTCAGTCCATTCCACCTCTGTGCTGCACCCAACACAGCCTGGCAGCTGGAATTTAGGGGGATGGCAGCACAGTTATGGACACCCTTCCAGAGCAGAGCTGTCATCATCTGAGGATGGGATGCCATCATCCCTCTGCCTCCTGATTGAAGTGGCACTGACCCAGAGCTGCTCTGGGTTTGCTGCCCAGGCACTAGCCCTGGACTCCTGCCACTCTCTCATCCTCACCAGCCACACCAAGCAACTCTCTTTATTTATTATAGTTATATTATATTTATATTATATATTTATATTATATTATATTTATATTATATATTTATTTATTATAACATTATCCTTCCTCACCCCAAGACCTCTGCAGCATTGCCTGCAAACACAGGGTACCAAAATAAATAAACCCAAAAGCCATAAGAGAACAGCAGCCTGTGATGTGAGCCCTGCACGTGCTGTCCAAGAGTGGGTTACCAGCAGGACTTCAGAGCTGGACATGGTACAGCCTATTTTCTGTTGTCCTGACAGTTAATAACATCAACTCCCACCTCCACAAACATATTAGCCAAAATGCATATTAACCAACACATACAGACACCTCCTGCTCTTGATGGGGTGTTTGAACACACATAGCACTGCACAGCGGGCAAAAGCTAGCAGGGGAAGTGTATCTAATTAGCCAGAACATGGATGGGAAGCCTCCAAGTGGTTGTGTTTTCATACCACCAAATTAGACTCATCGGGTTACCTGCTATGGGCAGGATGATTTTTTTAAGTGTTCCTTTGAGGCAGATAAAAGGTAACACAAATTATTTTCAGCAAAGCATGCTCCAGGCTACGTGGCTAAAAGGAGCTTTTGTCTCCTTTGTAACTGGGGCAAGATAAAAAGCAGGCTCTGAATCCCCCCCTCCTGCTCCCCTCAGCCCATCAGCACCCCCACCCTGGGGTGTTGATCCCTGGCCATGAGCACCCAGCACACTCCTGGCTCTGCTCAGGGGGGACTCGGTTCCCTTCCAAATCAGCAAGTCCACAAACTCCAGTTCATCAGTGGGCGTCTCGTGGCCCAGACAGATTAGAAGGTGGTTACACAGCTCTGAAGAAGCTGATCAGCTTGTCTGCACTGCTGAGGTCAGCACTAGATCCTTTCTCCATCTGCTTGTTCCACACAACAAGAGGGAATCATCCTTGGGGATCATCGGAAATGAGGACAAACTCCATCCTTCTGCACAGCTCTGCTTTTCATGGAAAACTACAATAAGACCTGTGCTATTAGCAGTGTATCCATCTTATTTCTTTCACTGCAACAGGCAAAACATGGATGTGCTACTGTAGGACAGACCCTACAGTCACAGTCCCCTTCTCTCTACCCTGCAAAAAAGCCAAGCAGAAGACAAAAAATACCAACCTGCTGCCTCTCCGAGTCCAGGAGCTGAGCCCTGGGTTTGAACTCATCTCCTGCTTGGACTGAACTCACTGCATTTCAGAACAGTCTGAGTTGAGAGCAGCAAAACCCACAGAAATCAGAAATAATAAAATAAAAAATGCAGAAATGGGAAATAATGAAATCCATGGGAGGAGAAGGAACAAGAGAGAGCTCACCAGCAGCAACACACAAAGCCAGCCTCATGCAATAAAGATGCAATAGACTCCAGCATATGCCACACGGCCCGTGTTAGGCTGAGACTCCCAAGTCCCAATTCCCACTCAATTCCACCCAATCCTATTTTCTGTCTGCACACTCCTCGCAGAAAAACAGACTATGAAAACAGGTAGCTTGCTTTGCAACACCGAATATATCCATTCTCCTTTAATAAGAAGGCACTGGCATCAATTAGAGGACAAAACCATTAGACACAATTTGTTTATTCAAATTAGCAACAAGCGTGTGTCAAACCCCGGCTCCCCACGGCCCCGAGCTCAGACAGTGTTTGAGGCAGAATGATTGACTGAGCCGCCCACAGTCCCCTGTCGACTTCACCAGGCTCTGGACTGGCTTGTTCAAGAAAGGATCTCAGCATTTCAAGGCCAGTCTCCCGCCAGCCTGGTCTTGGGGCTCATCCTTGTCACCATGCAGCTGCTTTCACTGTCCCTGGCCTCCAGCACAGCCCAGTGCACCCTCTGACCACCACAAACACATGCCAAGATGCAGGAATTAGTCTTCCCCGTGGATCCACCTCACCTGATTCAGCTTTTAGTTCCCTAGAGCTAAGCAGACACTGAAAAACCCAAAAGCCTGCTGAGAAGTTCCATCTCACCAGGGCCCCTTTGATCCCCCCGGGGTTTCTCTAAGGCTCTGTCCACACTGCTCTGCCACTAATCCAGTCTCCAGCTGTACAAAGGCAAGGGAACACTTAACTTCCTGCAGCCTGAAATACCCCAAGCTGTTTCCAAAGGTTTGGGAAAGGACCTGCCCTGCTCCTTTCCTCTCCCTGTTTATGAAGGCTCTCACACATCACTGCACAGCAGTGCAGTGTCAGGCACTGGCTCCCAGGGTTAATTGGCCCTCAGCATCTCTGGGGCTGCTTCCTCCTCTAATAGCCAATTAGACCTTATTAGCTGCGTTGTCATTTACATCCAAGGCTCCCAGCAGCAGTCCAGAAGCTACAGATTCGCTCTCACAGGGCTGCCTGGACTTCTACATCACAACCTGACCCTTCTGCTCTGCTTGTGGCCTCCCTGCTCCAGGACACCTTCTGCCAGCAGCTCACCCCTGTGCTGAGGAGGGGATCACCTGCAGGGAGCCCAGATGGAAAACCTAGGGAAGGTGTGACCCGTCAGGAAGAGACCACTGTGTTCAGCCTGTCTTTTAAGGGGCTTCAGACACATCAAGCAAAGCAGTGTCTGCTCACAGCATCCCCCAGAACATGTTGACACACCGCAGCACAGATCAATAGGAAGAGCTTGATAATGGCCATTGATTTTACAACTGTAATGAAGTTGTTGAGTCTCTGCTTCAGCCATTAGTAAGTGTTCATTTTATTGACCTGCAGGGCAAGGGGACTGGGGGATTTTGTTTCCCCCTTCTAAAGAGCAAGCGCCACTTGCTAATGAGAAATGACTGGGTTCCCTCTTCATTATCTCCCTGCTTCATCATCCCCTCCTCTGCTTTGCCTAGCCACAGCTTGACCCATTCCATGCTGCCATCACAGTTCTAGTCACACACACATCTCTTGCCAGAGGAGGTTTCCCAACCCACCTGCAGCAGATCTCTGGACCATCTAGAATTGCTTCCTTGCAGAGCCCAGTGCAAACTCCATGGTTTTCATGGACCACCTTCTCCCAGTGCTGTAGCTCTGCCCTGGTGGTCTTGTGTCCCACCTGTCCATGTCCCAGTCCAGCTGACCCCACCCAGCACATCATGTTGGACAAGCCCGAGCCCACACAGCTTTTGGCAGCACCATCAGAAGAATTCTGGTTTGAAAACCAAGACCGAAGAAAAGATGTATGAGGGACTGAACTAGAAAGGACTCGCAGGAAGGGAAGATTCACAGGCACATCACGGATAAGATTAGGCCAGGATATATAAGTCCTCCTAATGGAGTCTCAATGAGGTTGTGCTCACAACACAGAGAGATAAAGCAAGGCACCCAAAACTATAAAACCAAGGATGTTTAAATTAGAAGGGATCCAATAGAGACTAATAAAATGTTGGAAAGAATTATGCAGCAGCATCTACATAGAGGTTGAATGAATACAACACGCTTTTCCTAGAAAAGCAGCAACTAAAGCTGACGTAGGAGAGATTGGGAGAGCAAAATAATTCCACCATAAAGTGCAAGAGAGAATCACTTAGAGATGGAGCAGATATTTAAGGATGGCATTAAAAAAGAAGAAATGAACATGCAGCTACAGAAATGGGAAAAGGATGCTTTGTTTCATGTGACAAAAGCCAAACAGGTTTACATTAATTCTGCTTTCATGAAACCAGAAGATAATTCCAAGCAGCAGTTTCAGTGCTGCTTGAGCAAATAGCTCCTCCAAAAGGCTTTGTGGATCAGTTTGCAATGGCCCAGGTGGCACAGGGAGGTCTCTGTGGCTGATGACAGAGGTGCAGCACGTGCTGGATGACCTTGCTGGGATCTCTGTGTTTCATCCCAGCCATTAGATCCCAAGAGATTAGATCCCTGCTCCCAAACCTACAGCACGCCCTGATCCCTGCTCCTCGTCCCTCTGCACCCGTGTCACTGCTGCCACAAGGCTCCTCTGTGTGTTGCCAACAGCCCAGGCAGATTTCCACACTTTTCAGCCTTGACGGGCAGCACACTAGGCTGGGACTTGGGAGACAGAGGTGCTAATTTGAGAGCTTGCTACAGGCAATTCCTTTCATTTTCTCTGTGCCTCTGCTTCATATCTAGATCGTAAGAACAAATGTTTCTGTCAAACCAAAAGTCCATCCAATAATTCCTACTAATAGCCTCCCAGCCTCTGGCTACTCTTAGGTTAGGAAACTTCTGAAACTGATGTTGTTTATATATTTAATATCTCTTAAGTGCTTTTCTCTTCCCTGTGCTTGTCCAGTTTCCCCTTAAATCTATGGAAACTTTCTGTACTCACAACATCCTTTGAGCTCACCGCATCGATCACCTGTTGCACAAAACCAATCCTGTCCACCTTATCCATTCTGCCCAGGATTTGCCTTCTTGTAACCTCTCCAGCACAGGAATTGCCTCTCTCTGTAAAGAGCTCCCTACAGCGAGGGGCACTGAGGGTGTTCCAGCTCAGCTGGAGATCCTGGGCACCACCAGGAGCCAAAGCAGGTTACCTGTGTGCACTTGTG
The DNA here is from genome assembly GCA_035583185.1 of Anabacerthia variegaticeps. NCBI lineage: Eukaryota > Metazoa > Chordata > Aves > Passeriformes > Furnariidae > Anabacerthia > Anabacerthia variegaticeps. Next base: position 4,375,912 of record JAWWEW010000065.1, read on the forward strand.
CAGGTGTTCTGTGCAGACACAGAGCCCTGAAGAGCCAGGGGAGCAGGGCCAGGCTCCCCTGCACGCTGTTCCTGAGCTCTGCAGTGCCCATTAGGAGCTGAAGAATTGCTTGGTGCTCCCATACCTGGCTCCGTGTTGGGTTATCTGCACGCAAACGCCATTTGTTTGCTGATACCAAAATGCTGCCGCTCACCTGAGGGATTAACACCGTGACACGATCATTAGAAACCTGATGGAGTAGTGGAGGCCCTCGGAGCTCATGGAAAAATCATTCTTCAGCCTAACCAATGTCTTTTTCCCAACAACTGCTACAGCAACACCCCTGTTTCTCTATTCCCACTGGACAGGCCAGACACGCACACACAATTCAGGGCTCAGCTGACTCTTAGACCAGCTAGAGGGGCAAACAGCACCTTCCAAACACCAAAGTGGCACAGGGGAACAAATCCCACCACCACATCTTAGCCCTTCCTCCCCGGGGAAGGAGTCCCACTGCCACAGGAACCCCTGGCTAAGCCATGCCAGGTGCCTTTCCCTGCTGCTGCTGCTGCTCCCACGGCTTCCCTTGGCTCCTGCATCCTGTTTCCCCCAGGCACTCTGGCACAAGAGACAAAACACTCCTCTTGTAGCTCTCCCTGCGAGTTGCTACTCCTGCCTGCATGACGTGAGGAGCTGGCACTGAGTCACTGTCACTCCTGGGGAAGGGGGAGAAAGGCGACCTTCGTTCTGCTGATTCACTGCCAAAACCCCCACGTAACACAAGCTGTCTGCTCCACGTTGAACCTCCTTCCACAGCATGCTGGAGAGGGAGTTGGGTTTTTTCCGACTGCCCTGCCACCAAGGTGACACGATCAAACATTTCTTTCCAAACAGTGCTCTAAGCAACGCTGAGATTTGCATTTCAATTTGAATTCATTCTTACGGTTCAAATGAACTCCTGAAATGCCTCTTCGCGTGTGGTTCTGGAGCACAACTCTCCTGCTCTGCTCACACACACACACACACACACACATGTATTTTTAGCCTTGATCCCTACATTAGAGAAAAGTCACCCTCTTAAAAGAGCAGTTTTATCGCCAGGCGATATTAGCACAATGAAGAAAATCGCTCCTAATTTTTATAAATTATCTCATCATCTGCAACTAATTAGCAGCTGCGGAAAGCTGGGAAATCTCTGTTCACCCTGGAGAGGCCAGCTCTGAGCTATGCAGAGCTCAGACAGCCCTGATGCTCCTGCATTCCATGGGAATTCTCCCACCAGGTGAGGAGCTGTGCAACCTCAGCATCACAGAATCACAGAATAATTAGGGTTGAAAGGGACCTCTGGAGACAATCTCTAGTCTAAACCCATGCTGAGGGATAGTTGTGATGCAGCTTAGCTGGAAACTTTATTAAAATCCAATCTAATCAAGCTGTTGTGAGTCTCCATTCTCCTTACCCTTGCTCCTAGGCTTGTGCCTCTGTCTGTGCCGCCGTAAATGTGCCTATAAAAGTAAAATGAGCAAGCAGCCAACGGCTAAATGGCACTTAATCAGAAGAAAATGTATACCCTGGTGGATAGCAAACTGCTATTAAGTTGGGGAGGGGGGAGACAGAAGAAAATAATAAGCTATAAATGGACAACCAAATAAATCTCCTGCCGTACCAAGTGAGAGCACATCTGGTGAGATGCCACCTCCAATGAGTTGTGAGCAAAATATTTATTTGCCGCCAAGTACCTGGCAGCAGGAGTGGGATTAGAGCTCAGGGAGCAGAGCTGCCTTCCCTGCCTCCCAGCACAGGGGGTGCCTGCCCTCTCTGGCTGCACACAGATGTGATGGGAAACCATCTGACCCTCAGGTGGCTGGCACCACTGACCAGGCTGGGACACTGCCCACAGCTTGTCCTGCTGCAAGGAAGGGGCTCACGTGTGAAACCCACCTCCACCAGAACCCAAAGGGTCAGCAGGCAACAGACAATACACCAGAGACTCCAAAGCTTTCGATACCATAGGATTTTTACACCTCTGATCTCTGAGAGTGCCTTAATTTAGAGCACTTCAGCATTAGGAGAAAATGGGATTTGGGACTTGGAAGTCCCCGAGGGAAAAGCTCCTTGGAGAGGGGCATCATTGCAAAAGGGATTATCACCATAATCACAAGATTAGTTGAATAATCCCAGCCTAAAAGAGAGGTTTTGTTGTCTGCAAGATGCTCAGCACCCTTCTGCTTTCATGGAAATACAGTGCAAAGCAGGTTCAGATTAGAGGAATAATGTGGGGCGAGAGGGATGTGAATGAGCAGGGGCTGTGCCTCCCAGTCCTATCCAAATCCAGCAGTGTGGCACTGCTCCATGGCCTCAGGCCAATGCCCATCTCCCAGACCCTGACAAAACAGCACATAAACACGGACTGTGGATTCCCCACAACTCTCTTTTACAGATTTAATGCAATCAGGGAGCTCAAGTCTCCTAAATATGGCAAAACCGCCCTAGAAATCCAGTCCTCCCAAATGAAAAGACAATGTGCCAGGGAAAACGAAACAAAATAAAATAAAATAAACCTCCTCTCCTAATCACCCAGCCTGGCTCTTCTAAGGAAGCTCTTGCACAGTTGAATTGCACAAAGTAAACAAATAATTACCAGCTATTTTCTTCTATAGGTCAGAAAGCAGATTAGCTAGGCTGAGACTGAAATCTGAAGCGTGTGTGGCGTGCCCAGGCTTACCAAAAGAAAGGAAAAACCCCAAACTCTGTACACAACCACAGCTCTCAGCCCTGCTGCTCTCCCACACTGACTCTTGGGGCAACAAGAACTCCTCCTGGTCTCCCCACTCAGGTATTGATATCCTGGCTGGAAAAACACAAACTCAAAGCTAATGTTTTTACATTTCCTAGATTTTTAGACTTTAACTGAATACATTCTGATTTAGTAGCTGGGGAGTGATTTTCTGAGAGGGGAAAGCCAGAGCTTGGAGTTTCCCCTGGAAATGGTTAATCTAACAGACAATCCAGATGCCTCAAAACACAGGGACACACTTGGCTGAGGCTTGTTGCCAGAATCAGAAGGAAAGAGAAGAGGTGTAAGAAGTAATGCCTGCATCAGATTTCACTGTGTTTTTCACTTCTGCAGCTAAAAGCAAAATTCACCCCCTCAAGCCCAACTGTGAAACCAGGAAGGATGTTCCTGGTGGTGAGAACTGGAGGTCAGGGAGGTGGTAACACTCTTCCCCACAGCACTGGAGAACCTGCTTAATTCAGCTCTAGTGGAGAAAATCTATGAAAGCAGCAGAGAAGTGATGATATTCCAAGTACCACGAGTGAACTCCCATGAACTGCCAGGTCTCCCAGCAGAGCCCGTGCTCCAGCAGCTCCCAAGAGCACGAGCTTTAGCCCTGGCAGGTTGCTCTGACCTGTGCAAGTGGAGCAGGTAAGGATGCCCTTCCCCACCCTACACGCATCTGCCCCTCAGAAAGGCAGCAAAACCACGAGCAGACAGACAGGAACCTGTTGCAGCTCCCTGCAGGTGCTGGATGGAGCTCAGAACGCACACAGCCAGTTCTGCCTTTTCAAGCAGAAATAATGCTGGACTGTCTCCAGATGGGGAGGGTGGGGGAGAGCACAGAACAGAGCCAGGACATTTGAAACAAAAGTGTACAGCTATATTCGGCAAATGACTGGTTTTCAGAAGGGTTTTAGTCACACAGATGCTGGGTTTTGGCATTTCTTCTGGAATTAGGCTGTTATTTATTCTAATTTTTGTTCTCACTTCACCTTTCAGTGATAGAAACCATCCATGCTTCCTGCTAAAGGTGGCTGATTTTAGTAGTTGGAGAGGAAATTCTCAAAGACAGTTTCTTCAAATCAAACCACCAAATCTTATTGGAGTTAATTGATTCTCTGAGAGTCAGGACACATCTTCCAAAATCATTGTTAGTGGCACACACTGCTGCTCAAAGACTCTCTGTGCTACTGGTAGCCAATGCCTGAAAACAGTTCCCATTTCCTCACAATAAAATTTGATAGTCCCAGGACAACAAACATCCTCCCACTCATCACAGTTTGCTATTCAGGGCAGGAGCCAGGCAATCACAGAATGGTCTGGGTTGGAAAAGATTCTAAAATTCCACTCATTCTACCCCCTGCCATGGGCAGGGACACCTCCCACTGTTCCAGGTTACCCGAGCCCTGTCCAAGCTGGCCTTGGACACTTCCAGGGATGGGGCAGCCACAGCCCCTCTGGGCAGCCTGGGAGGGCCAGGACAAGCAAATGCAGCAGAGGGACCACGACCAGCTCAAAGCCATCTCTAGCAAAGCACAGCTGCCTCCAGCACCACAAAAAGGTCTCCATCAAAAGGTCCTTGTCACAGTGCAGTTTGAGGGACTGAAAGCCCCTGCCAAGAGACCCCTGGGTGAGGGGCTTGCTGAGCCCTCCGGTGCCAATTCTTCTGTGGACCGGGAATGCTCGAGCTGACGTGACCAAGAGGCTCCTACTTGCTAAACAGTGACTGCTCCTCCAGAGCCATTACAGGCTATTAAGTAAATGAGACATGTTATGGAAAGCAGAGGAAGAAGAGCTTGTAACCCGCTATTGCTGTGTCAGCTTCACATGCTTGACAAGACAGACGCAGGTGGATGTCTGAGCCTCCTGCCTTCACTGCATTCCCTCTTCATACAGACAAGTACAGTGGCCACAGATTATTTTTGCTGTCTCCCTTTTTGTTCCTGGACTTGGTATCTCTCAAGCAGAGGCTGGGGTTGCTTCCCTGTCAGTCTGGGACTGTCCCCCACTGTGCAGCAGCAGAGCCTCAGACAGCTCTCAGGGTTCCCCACACACCTCAGGGCTGCAGCACCTTCAGCTCACACCCCGTGTCTTGCTTTATTTTTCTGAACTCTCTGTTCCATCTCCCTCTAGATAGCCAGCAAAAAGCCAAACATCTGGCAGGATGCTGTTCTGCCTCTATTTTGGGTTTCATTAACCCTTGTACTTGCAGTTTATAGCTCGTTTTTATCACCTGTGAAGAACTTGGGCAGTGCAGAGAGGAAACACAACCAGCCATCCCAGAGTGGTAGAGAGTGGTTCCAAGAGGATGTGCTGTTCTCCCAGTGGCCACTCCTGCCCCAAATATGCAGCAATTAAGCATGCAGAGATTCCCACAGATGTTCCCACATCAGTCTCTGGGTTCTGTACAGCTTTCCGGGGCGATGGCTGTGCCTGTGCCTGTGCCTGACACGCTTCAGGCCCCTCATATCCCCTTCTCCAAGCATGGCTGTGTGCTCCTGAACTGTCACACCCAGTCTCTTCCACTCACTTTGTTCTCAGTGCCGAGGATTTTGCCAGCAGTGTTTGCAGGGCTGAAGGGACTGCAAGCAGAAATGGAAAACAGTAACCTAGAGACAGGGAATGGAGCGAGTTCAGAGCATTTTCCTGCTAAACGACAACCCAGGCTGCCTGCAAATAAAACTCTGGAGCTCATCAAGTAACTCTGACCATTGAGGGTGCTTAATAAAGATTACTTTTCTATAGCTCCACTTGCCTGAGGCATCATTTGTTCCTAATGAGATGCTCCGTGGGATTTAAGCGCATGAGAGAAGAACAGCCTTTCAAGCACAGCCATTGTGAGGAAAACGAGCTTTGTGCTCCAAAACCCGAGTCAGCTCAGACCCCTCTCCTGCCCTGGAGATGCTCCTCAGTCATGCCAATCTGGACAAGCACAGTGCTTGCCTTCTGCCAGGCCTGGCAGGCAGCTGTCCCACAGCATCACTCACAAACACTGGCCATACTGGGACTTTGGGACAAGCTCTGCTGAGAGCAAAGCCACTGCAGCCTAACCTGGCCCTGAAAGCCCAGCTGGGGCTGGGGAGGCATCTGGGGTGGCTTTTGCTTTGGATACTTATGGCTTTGCACAAGCACTGCAAGATATTTCCTTGCCAACTCAACCATTCCTTTGCTTTGCCTTGTGTGATCGTGGTATTTCTGAGTATGGCTGGAATAACCAAGCACCTCTTCCCACTGTGCCAGGGCCCCAATGAAAAACCGTGCCAAAAAAACTCCACCTGCCACTGAAATGGATATAAACACAACAGGTAATAAATACTAGAGGTTTGCAACTGCCAAGCCATCTTCTGTGCAAGGGATGGGGAACAAAATGTCCTGAAGTGCTGCAGCCAAACAGCAGAATGGACTTCTGACACTGGCCAAATGAGAGGATGGAGAAGCAGCTGAGCACGAGCAGAAAACCACTCTGCAGGGTGAGTGAGAGGGTAAGATCAGGGTTATCCTGCCCTGGTGAGATCAGAAGCTGAGAGTCAGGTCTGCTAGGAGGTGGAGGCCACCAGATGTGTGTCAAACACCACAGTGTGCACACACGTGCATCCATGAGCACAAACTCTGTCAGATCCTGGGGACTACAAAGCCTCCAAATCAGGGCTGGGAAGAGGGTGGAATTTGTAACAAATGTGGAGATCCTCAGACAAACCCAAGGTGACACCACATCACAACTTTTCAGACTTCACTACCCCTTGGGCTTGGCAAGGAGATCACAGAAGTTCTAAGCTCATGTAGGATGAGCCTCAGGCTAGATCTCAGGCATTCATCCTGGCCTGCACCTCTGTGATATGAAAGCAGGAATAATTCCAGGACATGTGGAATGTACAGACCAGCTCCAGTGAGCCTGCACTGTGGCACAACAAGAGAACAGTAATTCCTTCAGCAAAAAAAAATAATATGTTGGGAAAGAGAGCCCCTTCCTTGCCTTCTTCCTGCTATCCCAGCTCCAGCTTCCTCCCTGAACACAATTTCAGCTGCAAGAACCTTTGGAGTTTAGAGAGACCAGGCCCTTGGACACGGCCAGGAAAAGAGACAAAAATACAGGATGGGCAGCTCTGTCAGGCTATGGCTCAGCTCTGCCTGTAGCCAGATTTAATAGCCCTCCTGACAACAACAAGGCTACCACAGATGTAATATTTACAGAATATAGTCTCCTTTGAATAGACAGGAGCATAATCCAGACAGGTTGTCCACAGTCTCCTGCAGGGGCTGGAGTTTGACCCTGGACTCCTGCATCCTATCTGAGCCTTCCAACTCATCACAGACTTGGAGTTGATTTCTCTCTCAAAACTGCCTGAAAACGGCTTGAAAATTCTCAAATCCTCCAAGTACAGAACATCAGATATTCTGAAATCTCAGTTACACAACTAAGGAAGACCAAGCCCCATCCCTCCTTGTGCTTTAGTCCCTTGCACCAGATGCTTCCCTCTAAGGCAGGTGCCCCTCCTGCATGCTGGAACCTCCTGAGCTCAGGTGCCAGCTCCAGCAGCCAGGAGCAGAGCCCCACAGAGCTGAAAGGAGACTGCTCAGCACTGAGATCAGATCCTTTGCCTCCATGGGCAATTTTAGAAGCATCTGGAGCAGTTATGCTTCCCTGTCACTACAGAGAGTTGGGTCAGAGACACATTTGAGATGACAGCTGACATCTGCATTGAGACAGGTGGGCAGCTAAAATCAGCTGAAAGTACCCGGTGGCTCCTCTGCACCAGCTCTGCTCTTGCACAGGCAGGTAATCAGTGGCCATTAATAATTACGAGGCTCTCCCTTCACAGTGAAATTGCAGCCCTCAAGATTGCCAGCACTCTCTCTTCCCCTCCTAACTACAGCAACTTGCAGCACTCCTTCCCAGTGCTCCAGGAGAGCTCTGAGTACATTCATTTCCTCCAGGAAGGATTAAGTACTACATGGCCCTGTGCTGGAACTGCTCCCCAGGGACACGTGGTCCCCCCAACAGGTATCACCTCACGGGGAGGAGCTGATACCTGCTATTAGGGGATAGCACTGCCATTCTGCCAGCCAGAGAGAGGAACTACCCGAGAAACCTGAGCAACGATCAAACCACTCGTAAAGCAGCGAACAAGATCCTTGTGAAAGTACAAAGCACTCGTGGGCAAACTTTCCTCCTGTGGCTCCATTCTAGAGGATGATGGCACAGCTGCTCCTTGCCCTTCCTCACATCCATGCAGCCCCACAGACTGAGTTTTCCTCCAGGAATCCTCGCAGCAGATTAAAACTCGGTTTATTAAATCAGGCGCTACTCTAACAAGGGTAATCCACTGATAATTTCACTCATTTAAACCCTATTTTATCTCAACCAAGTAGACTTATTTCCATTTAACAATCTTAATTCTTTTAGCACTTTCCAGCTCCCAAATTGGCTTCGACAGCAGCATTGACATTCAGCCACCACTTTCACATAAAGTTCCATTTAGTCTCTCCAAACCCCTACAGTGTCTCGAGGTGCAAGAGGAATTCATTAGTGATGTCTTAGGGAAAATGAGCCATCTCTCCCTGCAGCCTTTGCACATCCACAGTCCTCATTTGGCAGGGGTCGAGCCAGGGCTGGCAAGGCTGGGATAAGCTGCTCCTCCACTCGCATCCCCCCGCTGCTCCCCCCGCTGCTCTCTTCTAACTCCACCTCATCTGCTTTCTCTGCTTCTCTGTGCACTGAACTTGGCATTTCAGTTTTATCTGTGGCCCACGTTTCCCCCTGAGAGCCCCCAGCCCTGCAAGCACCAGGTCTGCAAGTCCACCCTGCAGGGAGGTCTCTGCCAGCCCCCAAAGCCCTGTGGTCCCTGCCCTGCCACTGCTCCGCATCACCACCCTCAGGCAGAACCAGCCCTGAGTTCCCATCTCCAGACTCTTCCTCATCTCAGGAACTTCCTCCAGTCAGATTTTTCACCTTGTTTCTCTTAAACCTCCCACACTCCTCTCCCCCCATAGATTAACACCCCAAAAAAGGGCTCTGGGTATGAAGCCACCCTAATGTGGCATTACCCTCTTGGATGCCTTTCCCAGAAACAAAACACATGCTGAGGGCACCCATTTTTCGTGCCTTCTCACAGCTGTTTCAGGCATGGATTGTGCCCTAGGTATTGTCCTTCTCTCCCACATGCTCCCTGCTCCTCTGCCCACCAGCACAGCCCACAGTTCTCTGATTTCATAGCCAACACTCCACAGAAAAGCAAATTCCACTCTTTCAAGTCCTTCCATCCTTCCCTTTTTCCCCAGCATTTTTTCCATCAATCTCAGCCAGCAGCTTCAGTCTCATCCCAGCGAGGTCTCTGTGCAGGAGGAGAGGAGCACAAAGCTGGGAGCAAGGCAAGACCCCTCACCAGGATCTATCCCACCTGCTTTGTCAGCAGGCTGTTCTCTATTTCTGGGATTGGGACTTTTCCAAGTGCTATAGGTTCCTAACACCTGCATATCAAGAACGAGAGCTTCTGAATCCAAGCCAGGCCAGTTTGGGCTTTCAGCTTTACAGGGGTGTGTTTGCCTTACTCTGAGCCAGCAGCAATTAACTGCAGAGGGGCACTTGAGATAAGTGCCCTTTTAGGTCAAAAGCACCTCTTCTGGGAAGGTTGCCCAACAGCCCTGCAGTGCCTAATGCCAGGCAAGAGGGCTTTAACACCTCACTGAGCTCAGCATCCTGGAGAGCTCCTGAGCTTGCAGTCCACCCATCCACAGAACAAGGACAAGGGAATGTGCCAAGAGTTACCCAGCAGGAGAGCAAGGGATGAGCCTCTGAGTACAAGGCATATCTGCCTCAAGCAGAAAGAAACCTTACCTTGCACTCACGGTGTGGGGATCTCAGCTCTGCTCCAACAGACTGGAGCTGGAGTGCCTTGCTGCCTTCCTCCTCCCATCTGTCATCCTCCACCTTCCCCACTCAGAAAGGTTGGAACAGCTCACAGGCAACAAATTCAGCTTTATCTCAGCTCACCTTTAGAGACCTGGGCCACTATCTTAAATCTGCCAGGCAATCCTCCCCTCACTTCCAGAAAAGGACCTTCAAATCACATTCCAGCCACTGCAGGTATGCAATTCCCTGTAAGCAAGTCATGTGTTCTTCAGCCAGACATCCAGAGGTGCCCCCTCCTCAGCAGTCAGCCTCAGAGCTGCTCCTGCCAGGTCAGAGGACTTGCTTCCCCCTTGTTCTTATCCAAGTTTTGTAACTCAACCCAGCTCCTGTCCACGTCCCGAAATTCAATTCAGGTGGTTCTCTACACACAAGTTAATTGGTCTGTGGGGAAGGACAAATCTGAAGCTCAAAGTATTGCTGATGCTGGCACTAAGTTTCCAGGTGCTCTGGGCTGCCAAGGCTTTGCAGTGGGATGGCACTCACTCCTGCAAGGATATTTAATTCAGGCTTATTTCTGCAGCGAAGTCAAGCTCAGCAGAGAGTGTGTGAAATCCATCCTTCCCCAGCTGCCCACACGGATAGCCAAGGGCAAGGGGCTGGGCAGCAGGAATCTGTAATGCAGACTAATGCACAATCCCATCTCACACCACACTGGAGCTTTCTGCAGAAATTCCAGCTTTGCTGAAATTGGCTCAGAGCTGGAATTAATTTTGGCAGCTGTTTAGGCAGGGAACCAAGGATCTTTCATTCATGTAATTGACTTTTTTATTCATATATATATGAAAAAATAATGAAAGAAATTGCAGAGTAGCTGTTGCTATGACTAGGCTTTATCCCTGTGAAACAAAAAGATCTGTATTAAAAATGGCTCAGCGGTTAAATACACAAAAGTGCTGCCCAGGGGCAATAACAGGATTTAGATATAAAACAAGTTATATGACTCTCAGATCCTGATCCTTGACTTTGGAAGAATCTTTAACATTCAGGAACAAATGTAAAAAACCAGACCTCTGATGCACAACTCTGTATGTGCACCTATCCTTGTCCGTCCTCTGTCATTCACCCTGCCCTGGGAGGCAAATAACTTTCAATAAACAGGAAAATGAAGAAATAGAGTGTTGATTTGCTACTTAAGCATCACAGCTCTTTTCCATAACTACCAGCTGCCTTTCCCATCCAGCTGCTCTGCACACAAAGATCTGTATCTATACGATATGCATGTGGATATACAATGAATCAAAACAAAGCTCAAAGGCCCCTGGGGATGTAGAATCTAACCTGCCTCTCGGACATTAATGGACAGGAACACGTCAGTAAAAATAACTCTGCCACAGAGGTGCAACACAGAAAGAGATGGTTTGTCTCACTGAATCCTCCTCTCTCCTCACTCAATGCCCTAAAATATAAATCTGCTTATTATTTATTATTCATATTATTATACTGCTGGGCTCCTTAGCTGGAGACCAGGAGCTCATTACGTTTTATGTGGCAAAACTGCAGCCTGGAGAGACGCTGAGCCCTCCCACGCAAGGCAAGGGGCACTGCTTTGCTGGCTGTGACGTGCATGGCACGTGCCACAGACCCCTTCCTCTGGCAGAGCATCCCCAGCAGCAGGGCAGCTCCCCCCGCTGAGCCCCCTCTTGCCTCCATGAAGCTTCCCTGGAGCACATGGCTTGGTCGATTTTTAAGCCAAACACATTCAACCTTTGATCATAGGCAATTCGTGTCGAAACCCCTACGGTGGGAGAGACCACCAACCCCTCCCTTTTTGGTGCCCAAAGAGGGTTCCAAAGAGACCCCCCCACTGCTCAAAACCAGAGCAAGGGGAAGCAGGACGTGCAGGACTTCCACATTCCCCAAGCTCAGCCCGGTTCCCACGCGCTCTCTTCCCAGGGCTCCTGGCTTGGAAGCACTCGCTTTCCTCCCGCAGTTTTCACTCACACTTCCCTGGTGCTAAGGAGCCTCCTGCCTCTGCAGGCACAGAGGATGCTGAGCACATCCCCAGCAGAATTTGCATCCCTGGATTTAGTGGGAACAGCGTGCAAACTCCTGCCCACACCCAGGGACCACGAACCTCAGAGCCTCAGAGCTCTGCCCTGGTGTCCTGCACCAAGAGCATCCCAGAAAACACTCCTCACCAGATCAGGTCAGAGAAGAACAGACGAGGTAAAAGACCACAGCAGTCACCAGCCCCTCTCTGAACAGATTCCTCAAAAGCACCCCAGCTTTTATTCTTGAATCTTTATCACTCCATGGCTGAGTTGCCTTTAGAGGAGCTCTCAGGACAGGGAAGGAATGAAAAGGACATGGGGCACTGGTGGCCACTCTTGCCAGGCTGTAACACAGCAATACCTGGGGAGAACTGCAAAGAATCCAGGGATAAAATCTGCCCAGAGAAGCTGTGGCTGCCCCATCTCTGCAAGTGTTCCAGGCCAGGCTGGATGAGACCCTGAGGAGCCTGGTGCAGTGAGTGACATCTCTGCCCATGGCAGTGGGGTGGAATGAGATGATCTTTAAGGTCCCTTCCAACCCAACCCATCCCGTGATTCATTGTAAGTCTAGACAAGGCTTTGCTGAAAGGGCCTGGCATCTATATGGGTGGCTATTTTAGAAATAAAGATTTATGCAGATAACTCAAAAACCATAAATAAGATATCACTTCCCTGGAAGAATACTAAAAATAAAAAGGGCAAATAGCAAATGAATATTGTATTTTTCTTTACTCACCACTCCACAGCAGCAAATGAAAAATAACTGTGAATTTACTTCACCTTACTGAACTTATCTGCATCCTTTTAATATTGGGTACAAATATTAATATTTGATCCCAACAGCTGCACCCTCCTCCCACCACACTCCTCAAGCCAGGCTGAGATCATCACAGTGCAAACAATAAAAAAGGGACTTGAAAATGTTCCTCCAAGGAGGTGCTGCTGCCCCTTAGGTGTGTGGGGACAGCCTCAGGAGCAGGGCCCTGCAGCCCACAATGGTTTCTTTTAAGGATTATTTCTAATCCTTTGAAAACAAGTCCACACACAGAGCAGCCAGCTAATCACACGTGTCTCAGTGCCCTGCTTTGTTTCCAGCCCCGTTCTGGGAAACAAAGACCCCTCTGGTGAGGGGCCATTAGCTGTGCCCCCATGCCCAGGCAGCTCCCAGTGCCCCTGCTCTGCCAGCTGGCCATGGAGGGAGCCACCTAACCCCGAGCAGAGCCTGGTTTTCCTAAGCACTAATCCTAACTACAAGTGGAAAGGTTTTCCAGCAACAGCACCACCATGTGAGACTTGGAGATGGTTTCTCTGCTTTGAGCTGATTGAGGCAGCCTCGTGGCTTCAGAGCCAAGGCCACTGCTCTGCTGGGGAACAGCAAAGCCATGGACAGCTTATTCCAGCTGCATCCATATCACCCACAAAGGGCTTGGATAAGGCAGAAAGCAGCACTGTGTAAGGAAAGGAGTTTGAGCTTTGTCTGTGTTAAATGTGCTCCCCCACTTCCAGCAGGAGAGGAGTTCAAGGCATGTCAGGCAGCTGGAAATAGGATATGGGTACTGAGGATGGCACCAACCAGCCTGCCCACAAAGCCAAGGCTCTCCCTGCCTGCACTAAAAGGCACAGTTGTGTTTCCCCATCTCAGCCTGCACACTTCGGGAGGAAGGTTTTGTACCTGCCCAGTGGGGCTGACTTCAGCATCTTCCTTTTTCAGGAGACTGGCTGCACCTTCATCACCAGTGTCACCATCACCCTTTAAAATGTTAATGCTGAAGAACACAGTGCCTTGTGGGATCTTCTCTGCAGTGCCTGCAGGAGGATTATGTATCTCCTCTGGGAGCTGGGGAAGCTGAACTAAATGCTCCACAATTCTGTTCATTGCCATTATCGTTCATTTTTGCCTCACACGTTTTTAGTGCTCGGTGCTTCTCCCTGCAGCTCAGACACACCAATGTACAAACTGCATTGGACAGGGCAGCTCTGGGGCCTTCGGCTACTGGAGAATTGGCTTAGTATATCATAAGCACCTCAGGGGGGTAATTACACAGTGATTTAAGGCCACACAAATGATGCTACCCAGGTCTGTGACAGAGGGATATGGAGGGAATGGTGGGAATGTCTCCACTCTGCCTCTTCCCACCTAGGGCAGCATGCACAGCCAAATGCCAGTGCTTTCCTACAAGTCCACATGCTCTGGGGGATCCCAAGAATGTTTTTCTTGACATGAAGAGCTCAGAGAATCGGAATTGTTCAGCCTAGAGAAGAGAAGGCTTCGGGGTGACCTGACTGCAGCCTTCCAGTGCCTGAAGGGAGCCTGCAAGAAAGATGGGGAGGGACTGGAGTGACAGGACAAGGGGGAATGGCTTCCCACTGCCAGAGAGCAGGGTTAGATGGGATATTGGGAAGAAATCCTTCCCTGGGAGGGTGGGCAGGCCCTGGCACAGAGTGCTCAGAGAAGCTGTGGCTGCCCCATCCCTGGAAGTGTCCAAGGCCAGGTTGGAGCAACCTGGTCTATTGGAAGGTGTCCCTGCCCGTTGCAGGGGATGGAACTGGATGACCTTTCAGGTCCTTTCCAAACCAAAATGTGTGGAGACTTTGACCATGAATTAGTTCTCTGGTGGATGAAATCACAAAGACCTGGGACAGCACCACAGACTGTCCACCAGGGGTGGATGGGGTAGAAAAACGCCAACTTTCACCCAAAAAAATACCCTTAATGCTAGAGCTGCGTGTTGCTTATTGTATAAAGTTTGCAAAGTTGGGAGGCAGAGGCAGGGAAGGGATTCACAGAGGCAGTCCCAGACAAGAGCACTTGACAGGGCTGCAGGAAGCCTTGCAAGGAGTTTGTCAGCAGATCATATGTCAGTGCCACTGAGCCTGCTGCTAGTTAGGGCAATGCCATGTATAAACTACAGCTTTGGCTTGGGCATGAATTTTAAACGAGCTGTTAGCACACCCAGTGAATCCAGCGAGAGAATGCCAATTGGAGGCTCTGATGGTCTGCTCTGTAAGACCAAGGAAATAACTCAGTAAATAACTCCGGCAAATTTCCTGACACCTTTTTGAGCATGAGTGAACAAACAGCAAACAAACCCAGGATTGCTTCTACAGACATTAAATGCTGCAGGAAAGCAGGGCTAGGGGAGATGCCTTTCTCCAGCCGGTGGCTTTCAGATTTGGTGTGGTTGGATGCAACACAACATGTTCAGGGCCACACCCTGGGCAAGCACAACCTACTGGGCTCCCAAGATGTTTTGGGAAGCCATACCTTGGCTCTTTCCAGAGCTACAGGATGACCAAAGGATGGCCTTACATACCTCCTGGAGCTCTTAGAACTGCTCTGAACATGCCCATCCCTGCCTGCTTCTTCCTACCCTGATCACAAGCAACTTTTGGGCATCTATGGAGATAAAACTTCCCCAAGACAGACCAGAAGAGCTCAATGGCAAACAAAAAACACTCGTAGTAAAACACCACCCTTTTGGATAAAGCTTTTAGATCTGCTTTTCCCCACAAAGATCTCTAGAACAATGTCAACAAGGAGATTTTCTCCAAGACTGGATCAGAAAAGAACACATAGAGTTTGAGTCTGAAAAAAAACATTTGAACTGATGGTTTTTTTCCTGTGCATGAAGGAGAGAAACAGAGCAAATGACAGCCTGTCCCTGTGCCTCCAAAGACACAGGGAAGGTCACTCTGGAGCCAATATTCTGCTCCCTTTTTTTTCACAGATGATGCCTCTGAAGGTCACTGCAATGCAACACTCTCTATGAGTCCTGTCCAGGCCAGCAAAACTTCCTGTCACTGTGTGCTCAGAGATTCAGCAATCTACTGCTTCGAAACTCCACCGAGAAACGCCAGGGCCAAGATCCATCCACACCCCCAAAGCAGCAGCAGCAGCAGGAGGGAAGCTCCGTGCTGGGTTTACAAGCCAAGTGGCCCTGACTCAGCACCACCCTGTTTCCTTCTGCTGGAGGCAGGTGCTGCAGGCAGGAACCTCTTCCTCCTGGTGGAGAGCTCACCAGGACATTGCCCACGGTCACCTCCCATCGCTCATCACCTAGCTGTGCATTTCAGCAGCCCAGGACCAGATGGCTTTGAGGATTATTTTAAATATTAGCTTGCATTTTCTTTGAATATTTAAATGCTCATTCTGGTCTGTTTTCCTTTTCTGTGCAGAGCATTGATTTATATTGCTAGATACCATATCTCCCTGCCTTGCCAAAAGCAGGCATTTGGGAATGATTTCAGGGCTGCTAGTAATATTTTCTCCCTTCTTCTTATTTCCTACTTCATTTTTATTAACTTTTTTGTTGGAGATGCTGTAAAAATGAAACTGTGTCTTGAAGAAACAACACTCATCAAACCCTCAACAACTCCATTGGGGGGACCCCTGAGTGCACACCATGCTGAGACCTGGAGGGCAGCAGCTACTCCCCCCTGGCAGCTGCCCCGGGTGTGGGGCAGGACAGATTTCGGCTCCCAGTCCTCACCCAGGATCTTCAACGCAGTCCCACCTCTGAAACACCTTCCAGTCTCACTCTGGGATGTGCTGGGGAGGTGGGCAACCAGCAGCCCCCAGCCTGGTTTGCAGCCCAGCACTGCTGTGGGAGCTCCCCCTCCCCTCCCACTCCCAGCACTTCCCCCACCGAAGGGACACAAGGAACAAGGAAGGATTTTTCGCCTTCAGCATCCTGATGATTCCCCACCCACCCCCGTGCCTGTGTGCTGGCTCCAGCGGGGGATCTGCCCGGCACCATGGAATGCTGAGCCCGTGCAGTGTGAGTGCTGCACATGAATCACAGCTGCTGGGATACCAAACACCCGGCACAGACCCTCTCCTGCCATATTTCTGAGCTGCTCCATGCTCCACTAGCAGAGGGGAGAAGTAATTTTACTTCAAGTGTCACCTGTGAAAGTTGCAGATGGGGACAGGAATAGATTTGCTTTCTCTCTGCAGCAAATAGTTAATAAAGCCAGCTGGTAGCTGCAGAGAGAGCAGCCTGGAGAAGCATTTGCCTTTCTAAACAACAGAGCAAAGTGTCAATACGTTGAGGCAAGTTCCATTACAAGCTTTCTGGATGCATTCCTGCTTCCTAATCCGCACAGGCAGCAAGGGAAGATGATGGAGCCTCTTCCTGAACACTTTTTAATACAACCCAAAGGAGACCAAATGCACAGGATTTTCTCCCAAATGGAGTCATTTGGATTTATTAATGTTCATGTGGCATCACTTAACTAGGGGCAGTTTGGGCTCAAGCACTCCTTGGCCATCGGTGGAGGACACATTTGTGCCAGAGAACTGTTTCCTTTTCCCTGGAGGTTGGGAGAGCCTTGAGGGGGGCAGGACATGGCAGGGGTGAGTTTAATTCCTCAGTGTCTCTTTGAGCAGTGCCTTTCCATTTATACAGGAAGAGATTCCCATGAGGCAACGTTAACACCATAAAAATCAATGCAAATACATAAACTCCCCACGAACTGAATTTCATTTACAAAACGAGAAGGAGAACATTTCCAAACCACAGGTGGGAGGCTCAGCGTGCGTGTCACGCCCACCCGAACAGGGAGCACCGAGGCAGGAGCCTCCACAGGATTCCCTCATCCAAGAGTTCCTCCACAGAGCTGCCAAACAGCACGGGGGTGATGGTTAAAGACAGGTCAGAGCGTTCCTTACTCACCAATCCTCAGAGAGTGGGGGCTGGCAGAGACCCTCATCAGCCACAGCAGAAGGAGCACCAGAGGCGCCAAGACACGGGGCATCTTCCATAAATCCTCATGGAGCCCTTTGGTGGTCTGGGCATGACATAACTCTGCAGAGACACAACACACGGCCCGTGAGCACCCCCCAGCAGGGTGGCACTGCTCCCAGCTGCCCAGGCCCTTGGGACAGAGAGGCTATTTACCAAAGCAGGAGGAAGCGATTTGCAGACCATGAATTATTCAGGGATTGGAATCAAACTGGGCATAGAGCTTCTAACAAAAGGAAAAAATAAAAAATTGAAAAGAAACGCAAGGAAAAGTCCAAATATTTCATCTTGGCATTTTTAGCATTTCAGCAAAAACAAGTGGAAATCAATACTGAGTCACATCTCTGACTTCTATTCTCACCCACCCTTCCTTTTTTTCCTTCGCTCAAAGCAGCCTAAACCACAAAATACAATACTGACTTCTGCTTTTAGGATAGGATAAAACATTTTCATACCAAAACACAATGTGGGGAACGGGTGGAGGAGTCACTTTGGCCTCACCAAACTAAACCCCAACTCTTGGTGATGCTCCTGCCCCAATGAGAGTCACACCTCCTTCCCTCCCTTTCAGGAACAAGAGGTTGTGGAACAAGACCAAGAGCAGGATCACCTCTTTTTCTCTTCGTACAAGGCAACACCACCCCAGCACACAGAGGTCAAAGTCCCAAATCAAAACAGCACTGAAATGAAGAGCAGTAGGCAGAGAATCCCCAAATGAGCACTAGCACAGATGTTGGCACTGGCTGGCCCAGAGCAGACTCCCACAGCACAGTTAAACAAATCTGTAACAAATACAATTTTAAACAGCTACGTGGAGGGTGGATTTTACTTGGAGAAAAAATGGCTGTCTCTCGAGTTGATAAAATTATCTCCACAGGCAGCAATGTCCTTAAATGCTGACTTTGAGTGTTTCATCTGTTACCTTATCTCTCCTTTCTCCAATTTTCTGGCAAACATTCTCACACTATTCCATTTGTCTAATTCTTGGGCCAAATATTAAAGTCCTGACACAGGCAAAGTCTTTAATCTGCCTTTGAAGTTACCAGGAGTTTTGTCCGAAAAAGATGTAGCTTTTTACTTGCAATTTTTCAATTAATCTATTTTTAGATTACATTTATACTTCCTCCAGCTTATCTCAGCAGTCTCCATAGGGACTATCCCTTTTTACAGACAGGAAATACTGAGACATGGCCACAGAAACAAAGACAATACGGGGAGCTCTGGGACATCTCCACTCCTTGGGGTCTGATCATTTTCTGCACCATGATTCCCAGGAGAAGCTCCCACCAGCAGCACTGCCTTCTGCATCCCAATTCTCTCTGTTCCAGAAAATTGAGGGATCCCATGCTCAAATGTCAGTTGTGCATTGGAAGGGCATCCTGATTTCAGTGGGCTCAACCCATTTTTAAAAAGCAGAAACTCCCCCAAACCACCTGGAAATCAGAGGGTGATTTGAGGGAAGGGCAATGGCAATTTTCTCCTTTTTTTTTTCTTTTAGTGGGAGTTACAGAGTAATTCCTAAGGAGGAAAAGCCCTAAAAGGTTAAGCAACATGGTAAATTGGTTCCTTGGAAGTGCTGGCAGCAGCAGAGACAGACTGAGGAGCAACATATCATTTGAGCACTTTGAAGCAGTTATTTCAAAACTTTCCAAGATATTGTGAAAACAGCAGGACGGTGTCAGATTTGCTCAGAGCAGCCTTGCAGCCCTGGCTGTGGAACTGCTGCTCGTGGCTCACAGACATAGACACCCCTTCCCTGCCCAGCCAGGGATGGAGACAGCAGGACATCAGGGACAGCTTGAGTGTGCAACCCAAAGAGCTTCCTCATGCTCGGTTCTGGCACCACAGCTGCTCCCCAGCACCCAGAGTCTTGTTCTCCTCCTTTTTAGGTCCTGCTTCTTGCACTGCTACCCTTGGTGTGCTTTGCCCCTACCAGCCTGTGGTGATTAACACATCCAGCCCCACTAGTAAATCTGGTACAGGAGCTCAGACCAGGACCAGCACAGGGAAAGGCAGGCACAAACCCCACAATTCCCAGGCACAGGGCAGGGAAATGCCTGCTGGCCATTTGAAGAGGATGCTGGAATTCATATCCCCATCCTTCTCTGCCAAATCTCTATGGAATCGCTTCAAGGAAGGCACTGAGGGGCCGGAGCACATCCAGATGAGGGGGCTGGAGCTGGGGAGGGGCTGGAGCAGCAGGAGCAGCTGGGGGGGCTCAGCCTGGAGAAAAGGAGGCTCAGGGGGGACCTTCTGGCTCTGCAAGTCCCTGCCAGGAGGGGGGAGCTGGGAGGAGTCGGGTTCTGCTCCCAGGGAACAGGGACAGGAGCAGAGGGAACAGCCTCAGGCTGTGCCAGAGGAGATTTAGGTTGGACATCAGGAGGAATTTCTTCACTGGAAGGGTGATTAGACATTAGAAGGGGCTGCCCAGGGAGGGTTGGAGTGCCCAGCCCTGGAGGTGCCAAGGCAGGACTGGCCATGGCTCTCAGTGCTCTGGGCTGGGGGACAAGGTGGGCATGGGGCACAGGGTGGGCTCGATGATCTTGGAGACCTTTTCTTCCCTAAACGATTCTGTGGCTCTGGGAATCCCCAGGCCAAAACAAATGGTTCTCACTTTAGACTCCTCAAAGACAAGCTGCAAGAGGGTCACCTCGCCTGGGAAAGGGTCCTGTGACTTCCAGCTCTGAGGGACAGACCTCAAGGCCCCCTCCCCTGTTTGCAGACCTGGTGAAGAGGCGAATTCCGAGATTCCCAGGGAAGCAGCAGCTGCCTGAGCATCACCAGCCCCGAGTTAACAGCAGAGCTAAATAATAAATACAGGGCACCCGCTGGGCTCTGCTCCATGAGCAGCAGGGCTGTAATTACCTAGAACATGGAGCACAGGGGGATGCTGCCTCCACCTAACGCGTTCCCCACTGCTCCAAATGCCTTCCCAGCACTCGGATGTTGGAGCACGAACCCCCAGGAACAGCTGGGAGCAACAGGAACACACCTTGGGGTTTGCCAAACAGCACAGCAACACGGGCTGCAAGCCATGCCCACGGACCATCTGGCTGATGGAGGGGCTGGAGAAATACCTGTGGAGTGGCACAGGAGGATGTTTCCCCACTGACACACCTGAACTGCTGAGCAGTGGGGACAGAGGCTGGAATTCAAGGTTTAGGATGAAAGGGAAAGAAGAGAGAGGATTTTTCCTCCTAGTCCAGCAGCAAGGTTTCCACTCTCGAAGGAGCAAAGAGGTGTTTCAGTCCTCATGACTCTCTTCATCTGCCCCGTCCCCACTGTCCCCTCAGCTGCCTCCTGCTCTCTGAATTCAGGCATCAAAGGGTGGCGAACACAGTTCAAACCCCTTCACTGGAAAGTAATCTTTGCCTTGCTGAGCTTTGGCATCCTTACAGCTGCAAGGTGCCCCTGTCTGCCTCTCAGCCCCAGGAAAAGCCATAAAACAGCCCTTCTGCCCAGGTGCAACTGGGGTACTGACTCCAGTGCAGCCCAAAATGCCACACACAGAGGGAAGGAACATAACCTTCCTTCACAGAACACAAAGCAGAAAGCCTTGGGCGCCAAGAAAACACTTAAGGGACAAGGATATATAGAAGTTGCTGCACTAAGTCTTGTGCATGTGAAGATGACTTATCCCAAGCTCAGCCTCGGCACAGTTTGCTGAAAATAAATCAAAACAACTTCCTCAGCTGAAGTTTCCACCAAGAACATGTCAGAGCCTGTACATTTACAGCTCTTGCTGTAATGGTTCCTCTTTACTGTACTGACAGCATGCTATGATAGCCTGCTTGATGGACAGCTGTTTACAGAGCACTCCCAATCTGCTCCCCCCAGAAGGAGTGGGATGGCTGGGAAAGAGTTTCCTGGGTCCTTCAGGGTGGTGGGTACATTGCTGAACAGCTGGTGGATCATGAGCTGACCCCCAGCTTCCCTCTGTGCAGCACAAGTATGCAATTCTTTTTCTGTTGAGCCCCTTTTCATCTTTAGCTCTGAAAATTCAAGAGAATGAAATAAATCAGGGCTATACTGAAGAGTTTTGCGTTCTCTCTGGAGATAAAAGTCTCTAAATACCAAGCAGAATTATGGACGATTTGCTTCTCAGAGGGAGCAACTTGCTTCTGAAACTACTTATACATTTTTAATGACTGTGTGAGATGGTGCTCTTCTTCACTGCTATCACCACAGCATCCTGGTATTTGGAGATTTTGCAGAAAAATTCTTAGACAGTAGAGCAAAAGCCAAAAGGCAGAATAAAATGTTAAATTGCACTAAAGAAAAACCACGCTCCTGCTGCCGTGCTGATAATGAAAATATTCCTGAAAACCAGCCATATCTCTGCTTGTTCCCTCTGCCCAGCCTGCCAAGGACACTCCAGAAATCCTGGGGCACTGTTATTTCACAGGATCACAGAATGCTTTGCGTTGGAAAGGACCTTAAGGATCACCTTGTTCCACCCCCTGCCATGGCAGGGACACCTTCCACTAGCCCAGGTTGCTCCAACCTGCCCTTGGACACTTGCAGGGATGAGGCAGCCACAGCTTCTCCGGGCACCCTGTGCCAGTGATCTCTGTCCACACTTCCAAAAATACCATCACCCTGCTGAATTCACCACCTGCTCTGCCACATCTGGCCTGGGAAAGCTGGGCAGCCCTGGAGCAATCCCAGCAGGACAGGGCACAGCACCTCCAGGCTTCCCAAATTCCCACTGTGTGCTTTATCCTGATGCAACCCCACTGCAAACACCTCCTCCAAGCTCATGGAGAAACCACAAACAGCCTTTAAGACTTGGCAGCAACTTCTGCAGGCAATCGGGAGGCAGAGTTTTACCCAAACAAGAGCTGGGAGGTGGCTTTGGTGTTGATGGCTCTTTCTGTGCCTCACCAGAAGCTTGATGAATGGTGAGAAAACGCAGCTCAAGCAAAGCTGGAGTAATCCTCACAGCTGAGACAACAAATTTAACAGCTGCAGAGCAGCAAGGAATTCTGAAAAACTGTCGGGAAATATCAACAAAACAACTTAACAGGGCCTTTTTCATTCTCTCGACAGGCAAAGAGAGCTATTTCCTTTTGCAAAGCTTCATCTGCAGAGAGGCTCAAATTTAAATGGAACACACAAGAGGGAAAGAACCTGAAAAACATTTCAACAAGTGACTGTTGCTGGGCTGAAGGAAGTGCCTGTGTGTCTCAGGGGGAGGGGAGGAACTGCATTGCCAGCCTGCCCCGGGGATACAAAGATGTAAGTTCAATTAAACTGAAAAATCACTCCATTTAAAGCTACGAACAATATGTTTTCCTCTGCAAAATGCATAATTAGCATGGGTAAATCATTACCACTAGGTATTGTTGCAGTCAAACCCTCGGTAAGACTGAGAGAAGGATCGACATTTGCAAAGAGAACGAGCAGCTAGAATTGCAATAGGAAATCTGGGGAAAAAAAGATTCAAATAAGATTTGAATGGCATGTAACCCCTTCATGCCGCAAGGCACCGGCCAACTCCTGTGTTTGAGGGCTAGAAGGATGACCCCTTGGGGCAAGGCTCCTTACACAGCTGCTGGAAGCTGCTGGTACTAAAAAAGGATATTTAACAATATGAAGCAGAGCTCTGTTCCAGTCTGGCAATTTCTATGTTCCTATAAAAACCATGTCTCGTTTTAGATTTCCTCAGCAATAAAGAGCCTTGCTTTCCTTGCAGCCACCATGGCTCTCCTCTCCTCCCACTGCCAGGGCTGAGCCGATCCCAGCTGAGGGACAGCCCAGTGGTATCTCTCTTGCCCAGGTGTCAGGGGGATAAAAGGAGCTCCAGCCCTCCATCACACCACAGCACTGCTCTGTGAGGGGCTCTCAGTTCACACCAGAGCAGGTGAGATTCAAGGGAAGGTGATATTAGTGATAAACATCTGCTCAGCTGACACATAAAATGGTTTTGTTTTTTTTTATTCTCCTAGCTGGATTCTTTTAGCCCTCTCTTCTTCTTTTTTTTTTTCCTCCACCCTTCGTGACTTCCAGAAAAAGAAGCAAGAAACTTCAAGGAGAAAAGAATTCTGGAGGCAGCGAAGCAGAAGGACAAATGTATTCCTGACATTTCTTGTTCCTGTGGATTATTTTCTTTAACTTTGTCTCTCCACTCTCCTGAGTTCTCTCTTGTCTCACCCCTCTCAATCTTCCCCAGAATTAGCAAAGCCTGATCAACTTCTCCTATCACTTCTCAGAGTTAAAAGCACTGTGTGCCCATCCTAATTCCTCACACAAGCTGCACAGAGACTCAGCTATCTCAAAGTTAGATTTTCCCCAGCATTATCAAGCACGGCCCTGGGAACACAAGGAGACTTCAGTTCCAGTCTGAGGCTGAGTCACAGGACATCTTTATTCAATTTTCCTCTCCTCCGCAGGTTTATCACACGACCCATCAGGCTTCCCAGGGTCAGTCAATACTTGAAAGCTCTATTGGCACAGCCAAGTGAATTATGAGTGTGAAAACCCCACCAGCCCCCTCAGTCACACTTACAAAAGTCCCATTACAGCATCGACTTGCCAACATTAAAACTCATTTACTCACTTTATCCTGGGGATGGGGTTAAGCTGGTGCTCTACAAGGCAATTTATCCAGTACAACCACACTGGCAAAGCCCTTTGGGCACACAGAAGGTGCTGCTGTCCCCTGAGTTTCTGCCCTGCTTCATCTGAGGCACAGCAGAGCCTTCAATGAAGAAATTCCTGTGGCTGATGAGAAAACAGGCACCGAGGTACCTAAAATGATGGACGCACACAGCAAAGCACCCCAAACCAGGGCAGTGTGGGGCCAGGGCAGAGCCACCTGAGCCACGCTGTTCCAGCAGGGAGCTGTGAGGGATGAGCTTCACCAGCTTCATGGCGTGACCAAGAGGATGCTCCATCCCTCTGCCAGCAATTCCTGCTCCTGGCAGCAGCAAAACACCAGTTTTGCCTGTGCCTCATCCCCCTCCAGCTCATCAAAGCTTATAGCACTGATTTACACCTCACACGGAGCCAAGGGAGGGGACCCACACACAGGGGGATCACAGGACCAGCCCTCCTGCCAAACCATCCCAGCACATCCCTCCCAACATCATCTGCCAAAGCCTCCCTGGCTGCAACAATCCACTTCTCACTGAGGAAAAAAACCAAGAAAAACTAAGACTATGTGAGCTTTTCTCCCTCCCTGGTGCCCACAATTTATTTTTATTAACAAACAAT
This sequence comes from Anabacerthia variegaticeps, assembly GCA_035583185.1. Classification (NCBI taxonomy): domain Eukaryota; kingdom Metazoa; phylum Chordata; class Aves; order Passeriformes; family Furnariidae; genus Anabacerthia; species Anabacerthia variegaticeps. The sequence goes on from JAWWEW010000065.1 coordinate 4,400,530, forward strand.
AGCAGTTAAAAGCACTGTGGTCTCCCACAGTGAGGACTGTGTGAGACACTCTTTAATTGGCTTGAAGCTGTTATCTTAAAGGAAAAATCACGACAAGGCTGGGGGAAGAGGAGAGTCTGTAGGTGGAAGGGGAAAGGCAGGATCTCTTCCAGCTGGGAAGGACAGCAAGCTGTCATTAAACAGGGGGCAGAGCTGTCCACCAGCACTGCTCCTCGGATCTAAGAGCTGTGTGTCATGATCTTTAACCATTTTAAGCACACTGAAAATAATAGTTACAAGGCCGAGGGCTGCTTAGTGTGGATCAGGTTTCTGGGCAGGTTTGACTCCAAATCAACTTAAAAAAAGAAGCAAGAAAAGCTTTGTTTGCCTGCCCACACCTGGCACACACAAATGCCCTCAGTATACAGCTGTGCTCCAGCTGTTCTTCCCATTTCAAAAGGCCAGGGCTCTCATCTCAAACCTTATGCCACATTGATTCAGGAGAAGACTCCTCCTCACTCTGTGGGCCATCACTTCCATTACCCCACCCCTGGAGAGGGAGAGAGCCCAGTCTGCACTGCATGCACTGTGCAGCCAGGTACGAGGGAGTATTTCTGGAAGGGGAAATGCAAAGGGATCTCTCCAGCTGGGGTGGCCTGGGGACACCCCTCGGTGAGCAGAATCTCAGCTGCTCAACAAGTCTCTTCTTGCAAAGAAACCTGTGAGACTCTGGATAAATGGAAACAGTCAGAGCCTTGGCTTCATAAAAAGCATCACCAGGAAAAGAAAAAGGCTTTAAACCAGTCATTGTCTTACATCGAGAAATAGGTAAAAATTGAGTTTTGGAGTCTCAGCTTTGTTCCAGGAGGGAACAAACCACTGTGGCTCTTTCAGATGAAGTTCCTGGATGTTTCAGAGCAGCTGAACCAGTGGATGACCCATCCTTGGAAGTGTTCAAGGCCAGGATGGACAGGGTCTGTGGAAGGTGTCCCTGCCCATGGCAGAGATGGTCCCTAAGGTCCCTTCAGCCCAAACCATCCTCTGATTCTATGCTTCACCCCACAGGGGCAGGCCAGGGACCACAGAGCTCAGCCAGCAGGTCACCAGGCAGGAGAAAGGGCTGGCCAGGCACCTACACCTTCCCAGGGCAAACTGGGGAAGCACAAGGACACATCACACCATTTCAGCAAAACCTCTTTCCCCGGGCAGTACCCACCAAACTCCTGCCTGCCATTCAACCTTCAGCTCTTCAGACTTCCTTGACTGTCTCTCCCTAAGCCATGATGTGAGTGCCCAGGCTGGAAGGAAAGCCCAGTCCTCAGGACCCCAACTTCATAAAGTACCAAGGCTGTGTTCAGAAGGAACTGCTTCAAAACCCCTCTCCCTGAGCTCTCCTTACTCTCCATGGGTAACCTCTCACCACAGAAAACAGAGCTGCTCAGAAAACCATTTTCCCCTCTTCAAAAGCAATGATTTTTTTCCAGTTCTGCCACACTTCTTCACAGTTCTGTTTTGATAAGTATATTCACTTTTGGAAATCTGCTCTTAGCCACTTGGCTCACTGTAATTCAACCTTCAAGACACACAGTCTTGGAAAATATCAACTTTCTCTTTTGAAGGAGACCTTCAGGTTTTTTTGGCAGTTCCCCCCATCCCTGCAAAGAGTGATATTTTTCCACAAAAGTCTCCTTTTATCAAAAATGCTTTGATGGAAAATTTTCAGCTCTCACAGAAGACAAGAAATGCAAGGAGCACGAAGCCCTATTTGCTGTTAGTGAAGAATTACTGCCACCACCGAGTCTCTTTACACATGAAGGAAGTTCTAAAATATGAATCGGATCTGTGAACATCTCAGAAGTCTAGAGGGAGAAAAAGCTCTTAAATGCATCAACCTGATCTCAGGGCTACAGAAAGAAGATTAATCTATTTATTTAACTTAGAGGCCCTGGCAGATTCAAGAGGGAAAAGAAAGGAAAACAAAGCAGCCTCTACCAAATCAACCTGCAAGAGGAGGTTTATGGCCAAAAAGCTAGTTTTGCTTCTTTTTATTGCTGCCAAAACTGTAAGTGAAACAAATAGATTAATCTCCCATCTATCACCCAAAGAACATTTTGATCCACACCAGCCCAAAAAGCCTGTACTTTGAGGCCAGGAGGAGGCAATTTGTGAATGGCTGAAGATGATGTTTGTATATTTAATGGAGCAGGAATTGTTGGGGGTGCACTCGGATGACAGGAACCATATGCATTTGAAAGGAGGTGGGAAACAGGACAGATGCCAAGCTGAAAATAAGAACGAGAAAGCACAGGGGTGATAAGCTTGGGGGCAGAGGAGAACAGTCTGCACAAGAGAGCAAGGAAACCTGCAAAACTAAAGGTATAGAAGGAAAGCAGGGGTTGGGAGATGCTCATACATGTAAGAGTAGAGCTACACACAGAGGCAAAAGAGGGGCCTGCAGCAACAGAGAGCCTTGCACAGGAAAGCAGAATCAAAGTCCAACCTGGTATGTGATGTTGTATTTAAAGGCATTAATTTGCATGAGAGAAGCTTTTAATCCTGCTTGTAGCGAAAGCGACAAAGAGAAAAAAGATTTCAGAGCAGAAACCTGCATGTTTGATTAATTGTTTAACCCCAAAGAGCACTAATTAGGGGGGCAGTGCTCCTGTGCCACCGAGATGGAACCCCCGAGACCCAGAGGGGTGCGGGACAAGGGGCAGCTCTGGCACTTTTTATTGCCCCTCTGCTTTTTGCAACAACACACCAAATCCCACACCAAGGAGCGGCAAAGTGAGGGGAGTCCTGGCCATGGGGAAACAGCAGCCAGACAAGTGCAAGAAGGTTTTTGGGGGTATATTTGCTAAACCTCCCTCCCTGGGTCACTGCAGAGGGAAGAGGATTTTCATTTAATCCAACATATCCCAAAGAAGAGTTTGCTGGGAACTCAGCCCTCCCCATTCTGGCTCAGCAGGAGGAGCATCCTTGTAGTAGGGATGGTGGAAGGACAGAAGAGCGGCAATGTTGGCCACCAAAAGGAGATTTCTTTCCATGCCTGTTGTACATTACTGGGAGGAAGACCAGACAAATCCTCACACACACGTCCTTGTCAAAAAGCTGCTCAGCTTTTCCCCTCAGAAGAGCACAGAAAATTCCATAAGAGACATGACTTCTCTCCACAGTCTTGGCTCTGGCACCTCTCAGTTTCTCACCACGCTCTTCTCTCTGTCTCATGGCCTTTCATGTATTTATTTAAGGCTTGGAGAGCCTTTTGCATAACAGGGAATATGGGCAGCTTGCCTGGCGGTACAAGAAGTGCTTTGAACAAAGCACCACTCCAGTTTCATAAGCCTCAGGATAACTGCTCCATGCCTGGGTTATACTTTGTTTCTCAAATATCTGGCCACTTTACATACACAGTTCCTGGACAGCTCCAGACTTCACACATGACTCTGTCTAAGTTATTCATCAATTCTCCCCTTAGCCAACCAAAAAGCCTTCTCCCTTCCAGAGACCTTGCCCAGAGTCACTCCTGCAAGAGATCTAAGCTCTTCTACATTCAAGGCCAGCAGAGATCTCCAAAAATGCTAATGGAACTTGCAAAGCCACGAAAATTACCCTTAGGAGAGCCCCTGAGTAAAACCTCACAGCCAGCAAAGCTTTTTACCACTGATTCTGAGCAGCCTGGTCTAGTGGAAGGTGTCCTTGGCCATGGCAGGCAGTGGAATGAGATGATTTTTAAGGTCCCTTCGAACCCAAACCATTCTGTGATTCACACAGAGGCTGCATTTTACCATCACTGTGAAGAGTCAAGCATGGGGTAAATCTCACAGACACTTAAGCAGACTTTACTCCACTCTTACTCCTGTCTGAGGATGAAGAGTGACACCACAGTTGTGGACTTTCCCCAGGGGTTCAGTGTGCAGCCAGCAAAGATCACTCGGCTTCATTACCAAAGCGTAACACAGAGCCCCACAAAGGCACAGGACGCTGCCTCAGAATGAAACACAAATTTGTTCACTGAACAAATTCATTCTGACCACCTTGCCTTTCTGCTGCTCCAAGTGAGCCATAATCAGGCTGCTCTTGACTTAGCAGCAGTCTCCAAACTGCTCCCAGAGCACTCATCCTCATCAGTGACATCCAATTTCCAAACTGAGCAAGGAGCAGCCCTTTCCAGAGCTGGCTTTTTGGCTGTTCTCATCACTGGCTCAACATCAATTCTGCTTAAATGAGAAAAGTACAAAAGGACTAAGTTGTGCCCATGCTGAGCACTCTGAAAACCCTCATCATATCATTCTCTTCCAGCTATGTCATAAATTGTCCTCATTAACCAGGCTTAGCCCAACTTTATTGTTTGCATCTTGACCTATAATCCATTCAAAGCCCAGCACCACATTCTAAGGGAGCTGTTAGCCTAAAGCCCAAAGTCACAGGCAGACAAGCCAACAGGACTCAGACATCTGACATCCAGAATTTGCTCCTTCTGATCCAGCCACTTCTGGTTTGCTCTCAATAACTGAGAAAACAAGGCTTACACAGCTGAGCTTTCAATGCCCATTGCTGTACCCACTGCTAATCAATCTGGAATCTGATGGCCAGTTCCCAATCAAATTTCACAGTGATGCAGGCTCATAACACTATTTGTTTCTACAAGTTTCATGAAGTAACAGTCTGGTAAAGGAGAGAAAGATTTCTCTGCAGAGGGAAGGACTGCAAGTTTAGCTCGAATCCCATCAGGCACCAAGGAATCCACAAGGGAAAGATGTTATGCATGCCCTAAATGTAGGGAAAAGCATCAATTAGAGCTTATTGAACTCAGCCACGAGGCATAAACTAAACTCCAGGCTGCCTTAACTCCCCAGCTCACAGGAACCACTTGGGTTTTCTCCCCCCACCCTCTGGAATTCTCTTCAGCTCTGACACGCTCCAGGCAGGGGAAGTTTTGGAGTGGCTGTGCTTCAGCACAACTCATTTTGAACCAGTTTTGAGCCCAGCAGGCTTCCAGCTCTTCCAGCTGCCCAGCAGACATCAGCCCAGCTGATTGTTGCTAACTGCAGTCAAATGGCACCCTGGCAGCCTCTGCATCTTCTCCTGCCCCCAGAAGTAAAGCCATTAATGCTAAACTCTACGTTACTCCTTCCCAAAAGTAGTTCCCATGCTGCTGGTGGGAGAGGGACAGACAGCACTGAGGAGTCTGAAGGTGGATGAAGGTGGTCGCTCATCACATCCCAGCCTGAGCAGCTCTTCCTCCCCTCGCTCCTCAGCCTGCTTTGCCAGAATTAAATCACCAACATTAGAGGGCCATTTGCTCTCTGCCATCCTCAACAACTGCTGCTGCTCCACCCACAAACCCTCCAAGAGCACACTGAGATGGTGGCCCCACAACAAGGGCCGTGGCTGCTGACATGACGAGACAGAAATGGTTTAGGGCACAGTCCAAAGTTCTGCAGTGGCACCACGCAGGAGCCTGGCCAAGTGCACAGCACACACTCCTTCTGCTTCAGCAGCAGCAGCTTTAGGGAGGAAATGCAGCAAAGAACGATCAGAGCAGAAAGACTTTGAAGCATCAAGGAAAAAACAAAAAAAACCCCAAACATTCTCAGCAATAAGCAGTGCATAATTTGCTGTTACTGAAGAGCTGGATTAACCCTGACCCCTGACCAGCCTCAGATCCACAGTCCTGCACGACCTCCCCTGGCAGCACTTCCAGGGCTCTGCTCATTAGGGTTGAACACAAGCAAAGCCCCTCCACATCAAGCTTCCCTCTGAAGTTGACTGCCTGCTCCCTCTCTCCTCTGTGACTGCAGTCACTCAAGCCTCCCAAAAACAGAGTTCATTTCCCCAGACACTTGTGTGGATGTTTATCCCAACAGCTCCCTGTTTGGAACTGCTTCACTCCCGTTCTGAGGGCCCCCAGAGCCCAGCAGTGATGGCTCAGGATCACAGGCTGCTGGAAATGGAAGTGGTTCATCTGCTGCTGTTCCTGCTGCAGCCAGGTACACGTGTGCCCTGTCTCCTGCCTCCAAGCAGCCCTTCTCCCATTCCCATGGCTACCAAGGCTGCCTTTCGCCAGCTCCCTGCCAAACACCCATCCCCAGGGAGGAGAACGAAGTGCCTGCCTTCTGCTGCTGTGTAATTCCTTCACTGGGAATGGATCCCACGGTTCTGCACATCTCACCTGTTTAGCCAAGACGTGGTTCTGTTTTCCCCTTTGCTGTGAAGCTCCTTGGCAGTGTTTACCCTCGGAGCATCCCTGCAGAGGAGTGCAGTGCCATAACCCAACAGCCAGGCTGACAGTGAGTCACTGGTAGGGCACACACACAGCCAAATCAGCATCAGGACCATCAGGAGGGGTGGTGAGAGACACAGCAAGGAAAGGCACCCTGAAGTTTAACGGGAAAGCCCTGGAAATCTCTTGGGCTGCGGCAAACCAAGCAAGACTCCCAGTGTCACTGAACCAGTGCCATTCCTCCCTGCCATCCTCCACCACAGCCTGGGAGGACGGGGCACCTCTGCAGGAGTGAGAGCAGCTCCTTCTTCAGGGCATTTTGTAAACTCCATCAGCCTGCACTACCCTCCTGCAGTCTCAGCCCAGCAGAAGAAGCCAAAACCACTGAGCATTCTGAGCATTCTGAGCAAGAAGAGGCCACATTTCTGTCTAGCAGGGAGCAGGCTGGAGGCAGAAGAAGAGCATCCAAGTCCCAGGGAAAGCATGGACAGTCTCCAGGTACAAGAAATTATGTCAACCTGAAGACTAGACAAAGACCCATTAATTTCTGAGCTGTCCAAGCAAGAATTGGATGAGTGACAAGTTCAGCATAACAACTATGATGCACCATCTCCCCAGGGTGCCCAGAAAATGCTTCTCTATGGCTCTACTGTCTGAAATGCCAAGGGAGACCCAAATTCTCCACATCTTCACGTTCCCTGCCAGGTGCCCTCTCCACCCTCCGTGCCTTGGGAAGGCTGATAAAGGAGCTGCTTGGCAGCACTCAAGGCTTGGCTCTTCCTGCAGCCTCCTCCCCGCAGCTCCCTGTCCCGCCCCGACTGCCACTCCGGCAGGGACTGCTCTCTGGGGACGATGGGGGCACAGGATTTTCCCATCCCTCTTTTTCAGCTGACAGCAGCCTTTCAGCCCGACAACAGCTCAAAAGGCTTGTGAAGAGAGATATTTTTATGAGAGCTCACCCCTCCCCGAAACCATTCCAAGCTCCTTTTCTTAGGCACTTCGAAATAATTAAAGTCTTCCATCATTATACTGAAGATCTCTATGAAAAGCCTTTAATTTCCATTCTCTTAATGTAACTCCATCCACCAGATGAACTCTGTGGGGGGCTTTTTTTTATTTTGCATTTTTCTTTTTTTTTTCCCCTCCATCTCTTTTTGTTATTATTTTTTTCCCCCTCTCCTAAAATATCATGCTGCGAAACTTTAATTTGATTTTAGGCTGAGTGGAATTCTGGGCTGTGCCACATCCTGTCAGCCCATCACAGCTGCAGTGGTTAATCTCAAACTCTCTTTAACTTCCATGGGTCTCATTTAATCAGCTCTTGGTTGGTAGCAGCAAATCTGAGCACGGGCTAGGGATGGGAATTAGCAAGAAACCTAAGGAGCACCAGAACATCCCCCAAATCCATCACTCCCTCCTAGAGGCACAGTGGAATGCCAAAAAGTGGTCCAGCAAGCACAGAGAGGGGAGGGTTTCCTATTTTATTTAAGAGGGGAGATTGCCAAGTTGACCTTTAGCTCGCAAAATTAATGGCAGGGACTTTCCACAGGACTCTCTCCACCCCAGTGACTTCTTCAGGTGATAAACTCCTTAATGAACAGAAGATTCCCAAAAGAGAGCCAACCAAGCCTTCCAGGTGACAGTGGGGGATGCTGGACAAGCTGTCCCAGCTCAGGGCACAGCCCCGGGAGGAGCTGCAGCTGGAGGCAGCTCAGGATGCCACGGGGGCAGTGGGGATGTGCACAGGATTCCCTCGTGTGTGCCCAGCCTGTGGCTGCAGCTGGAGGAGCCAAACCTAAAAATGAGCCCCCAAAACATCTGAATTGGCCATCACTGTTGCTGTAGCAGTTGAGTCACATCAAAGCCTCCAAAGGAGGGGTGGCACATGCTCCTGTCCAACACCGTGGGAGTTTCCTTGAATTGTGAGGATTTTTCTGGCTTTCTGGAGGGTTTTCGAGGCTACAGAGGGTACCTTCTGTAGGGTTTCTGGCTTTCCTCCTCCCACTGGTGCTGATCCCCCCCTCCTTGCTGGGTACCCAGCTGCCTCATGGCCAACACATTCCCCCTGGCACTGGGGTAGAAGAAGTGGTGTTATATAAAGGAGAGAAATTATAGCTAGAGGCAAATCAAGTGAGATGCCCACAGCCAGCCTGCACAGCACATGGCACAGCAGAGGGATGAGAAAAATACCCCCAGATAAGATGTGGGCTTGAGTGAGGGTGGCACAGCATTAGATTCAGCAAAGAGAAGAGGGACAGTCAGGCACACACTTGGCAGAAACCTGGATTGGTGCAACCAGGACCCATACAGAGGGAAAAATAAAATGAAATAAAATGCACAAGATGCAAAAAACAGGCTTTAATTGCTAATAACTGAGAGCCACAGGACAGGGAACATATAAAGGCGGAAGGACACAATGTTCTGTGCCCTGAGACAGGATCCAGAGAGGGAGAAAGGGATACAGATGCATTTCAGGAGCAGCCAGTGTGCTGGACTCACTCACTGAGCCCTTAAACTTGGTTTGGCCATACTAAGATGAGGACTGTATCCCAGATTACCGCAGAGCCAGGATAAGAGAGGGGATGCCTGTGCATCTGGAACCAGACAAGCCTGCACTCAGAGATGTGACCCTACAGGGAGCACAGGCCCCTGTCCCAAATCAGCCACGGGACTCACTCTTTCCCAGGCCTTTTTAAGTGCTGCAGAAGCTCTGATATCCCCTCCAAAAAACCCTACAAAATTCTTTGACAGCTCTGCTCGGGCTCTGTGAGCAATTCCTGCAAGTTAGAGCCCTGGCATGTGCTGTTCACAGCAGCTGCTCAGCAGAAGGAAGATGATGATGATAAGCTTGTGTTTGATTTTGTCGCTGGCAGCCACGGCAGATGCTGGGAGAGAGGGGGAAGAGCACTTTGTGGGGGCTGCTGGAAGCCAACCCAAGCAGATAATGCACCAACAAGGGCTCGCCTGCTGACCTTCCAGAACTGCAGGACTTGATTTAGGAATCAAAGCTCCAGCCAAGGCCAGGAGCTGGAAAAGGCGATGGCTCCTGTGAGGCAAAGCATGACACTGTTTCAGGACACCAAGGTTTCCTCCCCAGCTCTGCTGCTTGGCTAAAGTTTCTCTCTTAATGTATTAATTTTACCACCTGTACCTAGTGAGAATAATGTTACAGACCTCTTCAGTGAAGGTGTCAGGATGAAGAGTGTTCTGTAAGACTCATATATCATCATTAGCTCTGGCCAGGAATAACCCAGAGGCTGGAAACCTGGAGCAGCATTTTTCCCAGCTGCATTTGGAATGCTTTTCCCTCCCTCCAGCCCCACTTTCTGCCATTTCTCTGAACCACAGAAATCCAAACGAAATCCTCAAGGCTCCTTGTCCCCAAACACCATGTCCTGTCATTCAAGCCAAGCCAAGCCAAGCCCTGACCCACAGAGTGAATCAAAGTCACAGCATCACACGCTATCCTGAGTCAGAAGGGACCCACAGGGATCACTGAACTCCAGCTCCTGGTCCTGCACATGAGAATCCCACGGGGCAGCTCAGAAGGGGAACCCAAAACAGAGCCCAGCCCTCCCAGTGCAGCACTGGGCTCACTAGAAGATGCTGCCATTAAATTTCACACCCAAAGTTTATAGACAGCACCCACAGAAAAGCATAATATTTAGTAAATATGAGAAAATAACCAGCTTTTAACAACATCCTCATCTCCATTGAGTTTCACAGGATTTTCTGAGGTTCAGTGAGCTCAGCCATTCCTGTTCCACTCCCACAGTGGGACAGGACATGTGAAAGTCACTCCAAGAGTTCACTGCAAACACAAATGGGTTATGTGAGGTAACTTTCCTGGACAGAAACCCTCCTCTCACACCAAACAAAAGCAGTCACCAGTGATTTACCAGCTGAAGTGATTCTAATAATTCTCCCACTGACAGCTCAGGACAAGCAACACAGCACTGGTATCATCAGGTCACTGTTCTGCCTCAGAGCATCGTCCAGAACAGTGCTGGGATGAAGGTAATTAACGACGTGGTAACTAATCTGTTTAGTCATCCACTGTGTCTACAATTCATTCCTGTCATGTGTAAATAGAGAACCAAAGCTCAGTGGGAAAGGCTGTCGAGTCCTGCTGTCCTCCAGCAATGGGCTGGGGCTTAGGCAGGAATTCAAGTAGCCTCCTTCAGACAGCCATGTCCAAACAAAGCCCTTTCCTGCCACCAGCAAGGGGCAAAAGGTGACAGAATCAGGGACCCCTTCTCAGCACAGCTTCACATGCTGCTTCTCCTCACAGCCCTCAGTGCAGCTACCCATCCTCACTTTGCAAGAGGCAAAACCAAGACCCAGAGAGGCAAAACAGCTTCTCCAGAACCCCAAAGGGAGCCCGCGGGTGACAGGACATTGGGCTCAGATCACAGGATAACACTGCAAGCCCTGAAACATCCCATCCTCCCAGTGCAAACCAGCAAAACAAGCCAAAAAAACCCAGTACAGGGCAGATTTCATGAAATGCAGCTGGAAAACTTTCAGGTTTGGACCTTCCAGGATCTGGACTCTGTAGGACCCCAGGAAAAAGATCAAAGCATTGTCAAGTAAATTCAGACACAATCCGGGTTTGGCATTACCCAGGATCAAGTCCCACTCATGTGCTCCAGATGCCCCATTACAGGGTGACCCAGATTTCTGCACGTTCATGAAGAAAGAACACGAGTTTCATGGTTTCAGTCCCATTTTTGGCTCTGCATGGGACTGGAAGGGAAGGGACAATATCACAGCTTGATGGTGTATGGGGAAATCCAGTGCTAAAATTAACAGATGCTTCTCCAAGGGTTCCCAGCTCAGCTTGGTAGACCCAAGGGGCAGGCATTCCTACACTAGCAGCCAGGGAAATTTTGGCAACGCCTCTAAAATTGCCTCATGGAGTTTCCAGGGTTCACCCATCAGCAATGTCTGACACAGCAACCGAGACTAAAGCTGTGTGGGTGGGGACATGTTTGTGCCTCTAGTGAGCCTGTAAAAGCCAACACACACAGCATGAGTCTGGTCTATTCAATTGTGACTCCAGAAATCCATTTTTAGACTGCAACTGCCCTGTTCCCTACCCTTAAATAACTCACTGTCTCTTCTTCCCACTGCCTCTACCTCTACAAAACTGGAGTTATTCCCAGTTTTCTTGCTTTGGTACTGCATGGATCCATCCAAAGGAGCTTCCAACACGCCATTTCAGTGGAGGCATGCACTTCCCTGGAAGTCCCAACATGGATCCAAGGGATTTCTTACCAGCTACAAGGAGAGAAGATGCCTTCAGCTCCTTCTCAGAGTGCACAGCAATGTATGCACAGGCTGACAAGGTCATACCTCCCTCTGTAAGGAGATTTGGGAGTCAGAGCCAAGAAACACCACCGAAAAATGAATTATCACTATCAAAAAAGGTAAGTTTCTCATATATACACACACAGAGCTCAGCTTCGAGGTGCAAAATTCATTTGTTTGCAGAAAATGAGCTTGTAGAAACTTGATTTGACAAGGTGAAAAGCACAAACACTTGGGCATGAGCTTGCCTCCAGAAAACTCACTTCTGTGCCCAGATTTAAGGCTCACATAACTCTTATTTCAAAAGGTGGGGGCATCCAAGCATTTGCCTGGATGGGAATCAGAGGGCTTGACACCAAAATATGCCAAATCCCCCCACCAGAGTGACTTCAGCCCTTCCAGCACAGGGGCAGGTGGCCTGAGAACAGCCAAAAATGCCCTGGGAAGTTACTGGTCTCCTGAGGCTGGATTCAGATGCTCTGTTCTTCCCTGTCCACCTCCATTTCTATCACTATTTTATTGGGAACATTTGTGGTTTAATTTCCGCCTCTTCTCTACCTTTTTTTTTATCTTCCAGCACCACTAAAACCTGGCAGGTATTAAAATCCCTGAGTACCTCGACGAGAGGAGGGCTGGAACAGCTCCTTTGGGGACAATGGATTAGATTCTCCTGCAGTGTGCCTACAAAGTCAAAACCAAATTCTTCCTTTTTATAGGAATTCATTCAAAGCCTATTGATCTGAGCCTTCAGTCTGGTCTTAACAGTCTCTGAGTCTGCATTATTTTTGATCAAGGTTTCTGAAGTGACATTCAGTCTGAGCCTTTATCTGCTCAACCAGCCCAGTCCCCTTTGCCTCCCTCTTTTCTCAGTGCTGTTTCCCACACACTGTCCACAGCTCCATGAAAGAAAACCCATCCTGCTCCAAATCTGTTCCTGTGCTCCCCACCAACCCCATTATTACATTCAGCTTTTGGACCAGAGGTGTGGTTCCTCACAGGCATTACAACTAGGAGGATTATGGATACTGGAATCACTCCCTGGGACTCATTACAAGCTATTACTGAGCTGAACCTGGGGACTCCTTATAATCTGAATTATTGGTCTGGAAGCAGCTCTTGCAGCCTCCTAAAGGGCTGTGCATGAGGACTCACACTTATGGATTATGACAGCTTGGATTTACACTGTGCTACTGCATCAGTGTGGGAAAGAGAAACTTCCATACGGGAATAGTTATAAGAGCAGTCACTTACAGCTCCTGCCTGACCATTGCAGCACATTGAACTGCTGATGTACCCACCAGACCAGCCCTTCTGATCTCAACATCACTCAGCAATGCCACCAGCAATCCTTCCAGGCTTTGGAGAACAGCAGCACAACACAGACAGTTCCAGAGAAGGGTCCCCAGAGGACGGGGAAATCTTTGGCCGTGAGCAGCACGACTTACAGCTCCTCCTTTAAAATGGCTTGACTTATAGGAAATAAACGTTAACTTCAAGGATATAGAGGGTACCCAAGCTTTGGCAGCTTCTGCACCATCTCCTGGAGTTTCCTGCACCATCTCCTGGAGTTTCCTACACCATCTCCATTTTCCAGTTGGCCATAACCCAGCCCCAGCCAGCTACTCCTTGTTCCCAGATCCAGCCTCTTTTGCTCAGGTCATACCAGGTTCCACACCAGACAAGCCGCCCAAACTGTGCAAGCACAACCCTCCCCCTCCTCTGTCTCTCCAGCACCATGCAAGCTGCAGATAAGCAAGGACACAGCCCTGTGACCCCCCAAAAATTGGAATGTGAGCACAGAAGAGGCAGGCAGACAGACAGACACGCAACAGCGAGCACGAGGCAGCAGTGAGATCACTGAGATGACTGGGAGAAGCAATAGCCCCAGATTTATGTCCAGGTTCCAATGCCTCTTGGAGCAGGAGGTCAGGGGAACAACCCTGCCTGGCAGGGAAGAGCAGCAGTAAATCCTGCCTTCCCCCACAGCTGGCCTGGGAATTGTAGGAGAAGGATAAAATTGTTCTATTACACAAACCTGAAAGATTACATGGCTTTTCTGGGTAACAGCAACTCTAAATTTCAGAGCTCTCTGTACGGGACTACTGAAATCTGTAGCTGTCTCTTCTGGGCTGAGTTACTAATGGAAGATTAATTAGACCCAAACAAGGACGCAGTTTAAGACACAGCCAAGCCACAGCAGGGTAAGAGCATACCTAGGATACGGCTCCGAGGGCAGGGACACAGAGCCAAGAAAACCAGCTAGGATGGCACATCAAGGAGCCCAAGATAGTGGGCCTTCATTTGAGCCCACTATCACTGCAGATAAAACAGAGAAAGGGCTGGCTTCATGCAAATACATGGATTAAGTGCAGATAAAAAGGGTTAGGAGGTAGCAAGGATGGGAAAAACATGTTAAATCCCAATGAAAAAAAAAGGCGTTTTACATGTTTTAATAAATGAAACACATTTCCATTCATCACCATTCAGCAAGTCGATAAATACTCAACTTGCAAAGTAGTGATTACTCAGGGTTGGTCCCTCCCCTCCCCGTTGGAAAACCCCATCAGGACTGGGGTTCTTTGTCGCCCAGCCTGTGGGAACAGCACTGCCAGGTGCTATTCATAGGAAGCTGCCCACAGCCTGAAGGACTCTCTACCCAGACATTAACTTTCATTCATCAAAAAAACCCCAACCAAACACCTCCAAAAAAAGGTTCCAAACACACCAAGTGGATGGATACACTCATTCCCCCCCACGCCCCCTGCCTGCCCCTTTAATGACTTTGCCAAAGGAGAAAAAGAATTCAGTTGTTGCCAGGAAGGGGCGTTTAGAAGTGTTTGTTGTTTTATAGCTGTTTGTTGTACTTAATTATAGACGTGTTGCAGCTCCCGTGATCGCCTTCCCCTTCCTGGAGTTACATAATGAGCCACCACCACCACACACCCACCCACGACAACATCCCAGCTCGGGGCTGAGTCCTGCTGGGCACTCATCCCCAGAGCTTCAGCATCTCTGGGCACTGAGGGATGCCAACAGGCAGGTGCCCAGCACCTTCCATGCTCCCTGGGAAGGCCATGGGGAGAGGCAAACACCCGGCAGGACCTGGGGGCTCTGAGATTTCAGATTTTTGCTGGGTGAGGTTTGTGTCCACGGTGCCCTTGTGGAGCTCTGTAAGGGCTGATTCTCAAGCACGGCACACCAGTGTCCTGCCTGCCCACCCGAAGGGCTGGAGGGGCTGGTGCAGAGAAGCCCTGCCCTGTTTAAATCCCTCCTGGAAGCAGAGTGGGTTTGGAGGGTGGCACAGAGAAGAAGCTGGGACAGTCAGACAGCAAGGCTGGGGCTGCTGCAGCTCCCACATTGCAGCATAACTCTGGCAGGTGACATGGCTTGGAAGGGTGGAGCATCCAGAAGGAAGCCCAGGTGCTCCAGTCACGGGTCACAGCAGCCCAGTAAGGACAGCCCCGGCCAGCCCAGTCCCAACTGGGCCAGAGGAGCCTGATCTCTGCTCCTCACGTGGATGCACTCGCTGCCTCCAAACTGTCTCACAGATTAATCAAAAGCTTTGCTCTCCAGCCATGCCAGAGACTTCGCAGGAGCCATTTATCACAATAATTAAAAATAAAAAAGGCATTCCAAGGATTCTGGAGCCACTGGTCAAGGAGCAGAGGAGGGGGAAAAGCTTTCCATGGACTTTAAGGTTGCCTTTTGTCAGCCTTCCTCCACTACCGAGAGGTGACAGCGTCAGCAACCTGTCACATCACTGGCCTTTCGCACTCAGTCTTCCCTTCCTCAGATTCCATTCCCTTTGCGTGGTTTGTTTCAGCCACCCAATCAAAAGGGGAGGGAAAAAAAAAAGAGGAAAAGGATTAAGACATAAAAGTTTATTGATTGATTTAAAATTATGCTTCGAAACAAAACCCTCTGGATTGGAAAGCTTGTATTTCAACGTGGAAAGGGCTGGTGGAACACAGGAAACACAACGTGAAATAAACAGCCTCGTCTCAGAGCATATATTTTGTCTTCATTATGCCCCTGAGAAGGTGCTAATATACAATGTACAATGTATTAATCACCCCTCTAACTTCCAAATGCGAAATGCATCATTAACATTCATGTTGGTTTCAATTAGTTCGCTGTATGGGAAGGAGGGGAACAAAGACAGGTTCCCTCACTAAATTTTGTTTCATTTCCAAAGAATGGGGATCATAAAAAGCAGCCTGGGTGAAACTCCTGCACTCCCCACCACACACAGGGAGCTGCTGGCAGGATGAAGAAAGGCTTTTAATTGATGTGGCAGTTAGAAAGAGGCAACGCTAAGGAGATGTTTTCAGGCAACCAGGTAATTTGGAAGTGTAAATTCCATTTTCGGGAGTGATTCAAGTACTTTGGGACAGATTTTCAAAGGATATCAACCACCAAAAGAGGCAGATAAGCACCTAGTGGGATTTTTAAGAGCCCCTCGACTAAGGCCCCCAAATGCTGTTGATACTTTCATTTATAAGAAAGGGCTTTGAAGTTTTTTTGATCCAAAGTCTTAGAAGTTTTCCAGTCTC
The DNA here is from genome assembly GCA_035583185.1 of Anabacerthia variegaticeps. Taxonomy (NCBI): domain Eukaryota; kingdom Metazoa; phylum Chordata; class Aves; order Passeriformes; family Furnariidae; genus Anabacerthia; species Anabacerthia variegaticeps. The sequence goes on from JAWWEW010000065.1 coordinate 4,416,598, forward strand.
TCCTACGAAGAAAATCTGTGTATCAGTTGTGAAACTCTCATTCTTCACAGGCTCCTCCGGCAAAGGGCACAAGGTTCAAAGTCACTTACTTAGATGACCTGTCCCCAAAGGCAGCTCAGGACGTGCCCCTTGTGTCACCACTTCAACCTGACAGGATTTCGTGTCTGGGAGCTGCCCGCTCCTGAAAGGAGATGGAAGCTCCTGAGAGCTGCAAGGGCAGCACCACCAACAGGTCAGCGGTAAAATTCTCCACCCCTCAAACTCTTCCAAGTCTCATGGTCATTCTTCCAGGGATTTGGCTTCCCTGGCAAAGCTGGAGCAGCTCAAAGGAGCTCCTGTAAACAATTCTGTGAACGCTGAACTCCTTTGCCAAACCAGCTCCCACTTACAGATCAGTGAGCACCCCTGGGGTTGTCCAGGCCCCCTTCCAAGACACCCAGCCACGGGCTTCTTGAGCTCTTTCCAGCTCCACCTAAGGCACATCTCTCAGGAAAACATCCAGTCACAAGCTAAAGTCACCATTCATGGATAATTGACCACAAGCCTTAGGGGAGATATTAGAGTTTCTAATTATTCTCACTTTTCAAAAGTGCCTGTCTTGCTTCTAGGCAGAGCTCCTTGAGCTCCAGTTACTTGCAAGTGGCTCTTACTGTACTTTCTTAGATAAAAAACTGGAGTCACCTTGGCAGTAGGAAGGGAAAATAGGATTTTGTAAAAAGAAAGACATCCTGAGCGCCCAGGAGGATGAGTCACATCTGAGATATCACCTCAGAGGGAACACAGGCCAATTCCTCTCTGTTGACTCGAGGAGATGAGACACCTCAGGGAAGGTAAGTGGGATGGATCACATGTGTGAGCCATGAGCTCTCCCCCAAAAATTCTCACACAGACATGTCCCCACTCAGCCTCCACCGTGTCAAAGCAGTCCTGTACAAACTCCTTGGCTCCAGAGGGGATTGGAAAGGATGCACCCAAGGCTGCACAGCTGACATGGGGTGGTGTCCACATCCCAGGGACAAACACACAGCCCCAGCTCTGCCGCCTCCCAAGCTGCCATCCCTGCCTGCCACCCCAGGCTGCCATCCCTACCTGCAGGAGCAGAGTCCCTGGGTGCTGCTGGCTCCATCCAGAAGGCACCAGGATTCAGCTCTTCTTCCCCAGTGTGAGAAGCAATAAACAAAAAACTCCCACACGGATGAAGGCACAGACAAACACCAACCCCTTCCTAACTCCCAGGAGCTCTGTGCATCTTCCTCTAACTGTGGCAGCAAATCCCACTTAATCCCCCTCATTTCATCACGTGAGCTGTTAAATAAAATAGCCTTTTGTTTAAAAGCAACACTACCGGTGACAAAGCTGCTGCTAAAATTCAGCACAAACCCATCCCTCGCCCGTTCCCTGCTAACCATGATCCTCCATGGATGGTTACTGCACAGCAGCCCCTGGGGAATAAGCCAAGCCAAAAAGTTCCCACGTGCTGGAGACCTGAATCCACCCAGTGGAATAGGTTGCTATGGTTGCCAAGATTTAATCCAAAATGATACAGGTATAAAAAAGAGAAAAATGTAGTGATTAAAAATAAATAAATAGACAAATCTGGGCCTCGTGCCATGAAAAATGTGAAGTTGTCCTTGACTCCGGTAGCAAATGAGGCATGAAATGTATCAAAATGTGATATTGAATATAAGGATGTATTCAATATTTTACAACACTGGAAATCTTGTTACAAAAGAGTTAGATCATAAATCAAGCCAAGAGGGGCCGGTTCTTCCCTTCTCTCCCCTCTCTTTACCTCCAGTTGTTCTTAGAAAAGTTTGAGCAGCCGAAGCATTTACAGGGGAAAAGAAAACTGGAGGTGCTTCATTTGTCCATCACCAGCACAGATTCTCCTTAATCATCTATTCTGCCTGAAAGCCACGCTAATTTCTGAAGATGTCTATCCCTCCACAGCTATTTCCTTCAGAAAGGGCTCAAAGATCTGAGACAAACCCCTGCACAAAGCAAATGTCCATCAGTTCATTTAACCTATTGTGTTAATTGCCTGGCTGGGCTACCACTTATCAGCTTATCACTTGTTACTGGGACACAAAGATTTGTCACTGCCCTGGAAGGATTTTGCTCCCTGATTCTCACTCCTCCACTGGATGCTGCATAACCAAGCTGGAGAGCACCAGCACCCCCCATCAGCTCCAGAGCTGGGGGAATTCAGCTGGCAAAGCCCAGGTTCAGCAGATGGGAGCTCGTCTGCAGGGCTCCAAGGCAAGAGATGAAATACATATTTCACTCCTTTTCCCTCTTATTGCCCAGAAACACATGCTCTTTTTATCACTGCTTTTGTTTAACCACACTCCTGAAAATGAAACCCCGAAAAGGTAAAGAGATTTTAGGGAGATTGTGTCTACGGTGGAGAAATGGATTTTTTTTATTTTTTTTTTACACACTGCATCAGATTTAACTAACCCTGTGGTAACTGCAGCTCTGGAACCAAAGCATTTCAATCCCATCCCCTGGTCATGGTAAAGGAGCAGTTTTAATTTAAGTACCACGCTTCCCCACCCTGCATGTCAAGTCCTGTTTGTCACTGTGGTAAGGGACATGTTTATTCACACATTCCCAGGAAAAAACCTGCTCCTTCCTCCTCTCAGAGTCCAGAAATGGTGTCAGTGACTCCACCAGGTCTGTCTTCCAAAACGTTCTTCACCCAGCTATATTTCTAACCTGCTTTCCTATGGAAACAAGGCTCCAGGAACCCACCTGCAGCACCCTGGGCAGAGCCAGCTCCTCCAATCCTTCCAGTTTCACAAACACAGCAGACAGAAATAACCAGCCTCTCAGCATCCTCAGGGACGGGCAGGATGCAAGGGAAGCTCACTTCTTATTAGAGAATTTACACACAATACAGCTTTTTCTGTGGCTGGGGCATTCAGTCAAAGCTTGAAATTATTTAGTTATCAAAGAATCCAACCATGAGAAAGAAATCCATAGGAACCCAGGCCTCATTACTTCCCTGCCAATGGTACTACCTTGAAGACTGGGAGAAAAAAGGAAAACATTGATGCTTCAAGTGACAGAGCTTCCAACATTTACCTTGAAATTTATTGCCCAGAGTAATTGAATTGCTGGATTGCAAACTAACACCTGCTCAAGGCTTTAAGAAGTTCAGCAGTGACAGAGAAAGGCTTTGCTTAAATCACCACCCACTGCACACCAACAAACCAGCAGGAGCAGTTTCCAGCCTGGAGGAGACACCCTGCACCTCCCAGAGGCCTCACCAGCTCCTGGGAAAAGACAGAATTCTTTGTTTCAGGTTGAATAAAACACTTTGTTCCAATTCCAACATTTACAACCTTAATAAAAAGATGAGACACGTTTCAAAACAAAACCCTTCCGTCGTGGCAAACAATCAAAGCAGTTTTTCAGAAGATGCTAAACCAGCAGGTTTGCTCTTTTCTGGAATTTGAGCTTTAACATTTCATTTTCCTAAGTATTTGCTTTGTGCCAGATTTATTAAATTCTGGCCAGAAGCTGCTCTGTTCAGCAGGTGTCAAAGAGCACAAGTGGATCCCCTCTGTCTTGCAATCACTATGCCAGAACCCCAGAGTGGTTTCCATAGTTAATTCCTACAGCAAACAATGACAATTAGGTATGGAGCTTATTTCCATGAGTCTCCTTCCTTGGAAATAAGCTTTGGGGAGCAGGGGAGGAGGTTGAGGTCTGAGCTGGGATGGGGAGCCCCTGCACAGCACAGGTTGTGGAGCCTCCCTGTGACTCCCCTTCCTCCCTCCCACAGCAGCATCAACCCTTCCCTTCCCTGCCGCCCACCCTGCCACAGGCTCCTTGCACCTCCTGCAATCTCCTGATTTTCTCACCAAAATCATCAGGAAAGTAAGACTCTAGGTCTGTAATTTCAGGGGATCACCTCTCCTGACACAAGTACCCCATCTAGCAAACCTTTTAATTAGTTACACATTTTTAGCAACCAAAGGAATGGGTGTTCATTGGCTACAAGTTATGTAGTTCTCTTATTAATCAGTGTTCTGTCTTCTATTAGTTAGTGGCTTTCTTGAGGGTCTCTGGTGGTCATTTAGGGAGCATCTCACTCCTCAAATTATCCTTTTATATGGATCATTTGCCTGATAATTTGCCTGACATCTTGACTCAGGAGCTGGCTCATGTCCTGCTGGCTTTGTAGAGCAACTTGTCTCCTTGCTGAGGAAACTCTTCCATAGTTTATGCAATTTTAAACAATGGATCTCAGTTTCTCTTGTCACAATTGAGAAACTGCAAAAAAATGTGCCTTTTGAGTGTTTTATGCCCATTGCAGTAACACTTCTGTAAACCCAAAGCCAATGTCGTGCATAACAGATTAGACATTTGCTTGCCCTTCCTTAAACCCCTGTCCTGCATCCCTTCCCACAGCACCAGGCTGCTCTGCACAGCACCCCTGCTCCTCCCCTGCCTGCACACAACTCCTGCCCTTTTCCATAAGTTAGGCAGAGAACCCTCTGTGCAACAAAACCGGAATTGGTAGGGGAAAGGGTGTCCTCAGAGACACAGCAAATCCCCCCCTGAGCTTCAGCGCTGCTTCTCCCCCAGAGCTCAGGCAGCTCTCGCTGCATTAAACACAACCTCCCTTTGCTCAAGTTCAAAGTGCCAACTGACATCTTGATTTCCTTCTCTTGTCTTCCCTCCCATCTCCAGAAGACATTTCCACCCAGCATTCTCTGCCTCAGCAACTCTAAGTAAAACATATGAAAGTGTCTTTATTCATTTCTCCAAAAAGTAATTAGAAGCAAGAACAGGAGTCAAGAACGTAAACGTTATCCTTCCTAAAGGAAAGCAGATTTCTAATTAGTGAAGGAAGCGGCTTCTGTGGGATTCTTTCTCCAAACAGCTGTTGCTGGGGGATCATCTGTCTCTCTTCTTTTCCTCTTTTGCAGTAAAAAGTTCATTTATTTTAACATACATAACTGTTGCAGCACCCAATTAAGGCAGACATGGCAAGACTGGAATCAAGGAATACGGAGTGGAATAAAGATGACTCAGTGAACCCTAAATACATGTATGCCATTTAAACCATCCTGTTTATCCTGTGCTCCATGCACTGAATACAAGAGATGGGATAGCAGTGCAAGGGCAGGCTCAGCTCAGAACTGAGGGACAGAAGTGCAGAACTGGCTGTTCGTGGCCCTCTCAGAGGTCAGGCACCTCCCATCCAAAGCAGCAACCATTCCACTTTACTTCTGCTGGACCCATTTCCTTTCCTCCCTTCTAGGACACAACAAAGTGGATTGTTTTCTTACCCATTGTACTCCTTTTTCTTCTTTATCTTTTTAACCTGGGGAAGTCTGACATATTCCTCTGAACGGGGGCTCTGTGGAAATGCAAATCACCCCTGCAAAGCTGCAGCAGCAAAGGCACCATTTAACTTTGTGGGACCCTCAAGCAAGACCCAAGCTAAAAAGTCTTGCACATCCATGCTCTGTGATCAGCTATGGCTGCACAAGTCCAGCCCAAGAGCAGTTTAGTGGGCAACTCCTCTACAGGACTACTGATGGCCAAGAATAAGAAAGTAACAAAAGCTAATGGTGCTAAGCAAGTCCTGAAGTAATTTAAGCTGCCATTCCAAAGGCATTCCCATCCATTAGAGCAGCGAGGATGTGGAAATGCCTTCCCAAAAATTAACAAAGGGAAAAAAGCCTCAAGAGCAGTTTCGAGATGGTTGGCTTGTTCAGCCTTCCCAAGGCAGGTACCTGTGATTGCAGGCTCATAAGGTCCCAGTCTAGGCTTAAATCCAATATTCCTTCAACACATCACATGGAGAGAACAGAGCAACGTGTACATATGTGCCACACACAGTGTTTTCAGCCAAGCCCTGCACTCCCTCAGGATGAAGGTGGCTGTGGCATACACAGACATATTGTGCACCTAAGATATCATATCAACAAACACACCTACAAAGGCATTGCGTGCTGAACTGGTTCCTCTCCAACCCGTATGCCGCAGCTTCCTACAGAACCAGAGCAAACAACCCAGCATCAGGTGGTGGAATTTAAATGAGCACTTAATAATTCTGCCAAACTCAAGCTGCTTCGCTTCTGTCTGGACAAATCACTCCCTCTTGGTAAGGCTCAGGTGCCTTCCCAGACCTGGAAAGGCAGGTGTGGGAGCTTGCAAGTGTGAAACCAAGAGAGAACACAGCCCCTGAAGGACACTGGTTATTGCCAGGACAAAACAAGCCCCAAGTTTTGCCAGCCCAAAGCCAGGGATTGAGTCAGACACACGGCAAGGAGAGCTCTCACATTTGTCAGCTGGGAAAGGTCACACAAACCACACTCTGTGTCTGACCTCACAAAGTGCACGGGTGCCTAAAGGCATCCAAGCTCAGTCATACACAATCCTGTCTGCAGAGAAAGCCTTACGTGCCCACATGGAGAGGGGGAGAAAGGGGGAAAAAGATTAAAAGGAAATCTCTAAGAGTAAAATCAGTCAGAAGTAATTCCCAAGGGCTCAGTTACACACGAGCTGATACAAACACACAAATAAAAAGATGAGATCTCTATCAATGCTCTGGGACTGCTGCATCACCATCTAGAAACTCATAAAGCCAAACAAGGAGAGGCCAGAGAAAGCCCCAAAACTCTCCCAAAACAGAAGGATCTGTGTGCCAAAGGCAAGGCAGGTAAAGCTGGGTGTGTGCAAGATGCCCTTGATCTGCACAGCCACACACACAGCAGGAATGGCTCCTGCTCAGCCTCAGGGAAACACAGACACTCTGCAGGCACAGGAAGGGTCAAGAGACAGATTTTCCAATAGCTGAAATGGAGTTTGATCAAAGGAATGCCTTCGAAATCATCAGTGCATTGCTGGGAGAGAGAACAGGACCAGATATTCAAAAGTAATCCTTCACTCCTATCACACATTAGCAAGAAGCCAGTCCTGGCCTCCCTCCCTTCACAGGCTGCCTCAATCCCAGGCCTTGTTATTCAGCATATTGATATCAGGTTTCCTCTGCACTTCACTTCCCATTATACTATCTCAATCCAGCATTATAAACCAGTCCATCATAAACATCAGCTTGATTACAGAGACTGCTGCATATAATAAATGTTTATAATGTATATGTAGGAAGAAAAAGACACCTCAATATTTTTGGTTTTGTAAAGACAAATAGCCTCAATTGTTTAATCAATAAAAATGCCTCTCCAACTCCTACTGTTATTACAAAGCTATTTCAGACAGAGTGAAAAAGAACCATTGCATCTATATTCCTGTCAAAGGAGATGGTGGCTGATGGGCCAGCAAATGAACTACCTGGACATGTCCTGTGTGCTGCTCAAACTCCCAAATCCCAGCACTAAGCAAGCTGAAACTCCACTGCATCCCAGGCTTTCTCTGGCACCATTTAAACCATCCCTTTAACTAAAGGAGGATCCTTCCAGGAAAGGGCTCTCCACCTAAGCCAGAAGTACAGAGTTATTCAGCAAATGGCAATGACAGTGAAGGGGGACATGCTGGCTTTGGAGGGCCACGTGTGGGGTCAGAGGGCTGGCAGTGGGGGCTGAGGAGGCAGGGAGGCATGCTGGGCAGGCACAGGGGGCTGGAAGAGGTGCCACCCAGCAGGAGCACTGGTGCCACAGCACAGAGCAGGGCTCCAGCTGCCAGGGAGCCTTTGGAGAGGCTGGCAGTGCTGGAGCAGTAGCTGGGAATTGCCAGCGAGGCTTTCCTGGGAGAACAGCAGGGACCAGCACGATGTGAGGTACATCACCATCTGCCTCCCAAGCCGCTCGCTGCAGCAGCTCCAGCTCAGGGCTGGGGGGAACCCTCAGCAGAAAGGACAAAGAAAGAGCATTTCTCAGAGCTGCTCTCCTCCTCCCTTCAGCACAGCTTGTCTTTAAGGTTCCTGCTCCCGGGGACACGTGTCACCTTCAGGAGGAACACAGGGGTTTCCACCTCTGGATACACATGAACCATTTGATCCCTCAAAACTGAACTCCATCAACGCACAGGCAAAAAGTCAACCTTATCTCTTGAGGAACACTGGAGTGGGTTTGGGAAAAGGCTCAGCAAAGCCAGGAGCTCTGTTGTACTGGGAGCAAATGGCACCAGGCAAAGCTCGAAGCCAGAGCAGAGGACAAAGTGCTGCCCCTCTCAGGGGCAGGGGCAGCAGCAGACACAGAAACAAGAACCAAGAACCCACAGCTCCCCGTGGGCACAGCTGGATCTCAGGGGGCAGGAATATGATCCCCTTTAAAAAAACAGACAGCACAAGTCCCAGTTTCACACTCTAACTGGGAACAGCCTTTGCTCAGGGGGCAGCTCCAGCTCTGGGACTTCTTCCTCACCTTTGTCTAACCCAGAACCATCCTGTGGTGGCAGAGAAAAGCTCCTGGATAAGGGTTTCCCTCAGATCCTCAGGAAGATGTAATTTGCATTGACTGGGACACTTAGGACTACTGCAGTTGGAAGAGGAGAAACCCCAGGAGTCAGGCAGATGCCACATATTTCCACATCACCATCACTCTCTTCTGTATCATTTGCTTCTTCACAACAAAGACCTTCTTTTCCCTTTTCTTTTCCCCTTTTTTCCCCTGGAGACTGTAAATTAACTGTCAGCTCCCTGGTATTTGTACCCTGTTCTTTCTGGCTCTTTTCCAGATCTCCAGGGTGCCATTCTTTATTTTTTCTTCTCCTTGCTGCTCTCTTTTCTTCACCCCTCCAGTTCACCTCGCTCTCCCCCGGGGTTTCTTTCTCTCCACAGCTCCTGGCTGATGGACTCATGCCCACCAAAGCCCAGCAAGGCTGATCTCACCCATGCCCTTATCAGGTTAATGTCTCCTTCTCCTTGCCCTCTGCACTCTGGGAATGAAGCCTGGTTGCCCTTTCCTCTGCAGGTGGCAAAGTCCCAAGGGAAGGGAAGGGGAAAGAGGGAAATATATCAACACAGCCCCCAATGTCCCAAAGATCCCCCGTCAATCAGAGCCTGAGCAAAGCTGCCCTTCAGCCCTGTCCAGGCTGAGCTGCTGCTGGCTGGGGAACAGAACTCATTTCAGTTATCAGTGCAGGGAGAGAGATTAGAGATGTTCTGGAGAAGAGAAAAATCAGGGAATGAAGAAGGAAAAGGCTCTTGTGGAGAGGGAGAAGAGACATTTGCTTGTCAGGTACAAGCAGAAGGCAAGGGAAGAAAGTGGGTTGAGAAGTGAAGGACAGGAGAAGGGGGAAGCCAGACTACAAAGAGCAGATGCTGCACACTGGTCTAGCCTGGACTTCAGCCTTTTGTTAGGTCAAAAAAGACAAATATCCCCAGGGGAGATATGTGAATATTTACCATATCATTCCATTTTCCACCTCACTCTGTTCAGCATCACCCACTTTAGTGCCTACAGAGCAGGCAGAGGCATTCCCAGTGGGTTCCCAGCTCCTTGTGCTGTCTCTGACAGTGCCAAGGGAGCAGAAAAGGGCACCAGTTGACATAGGACCAGCTGCTTCATGGGGCACAGCAGCCTTTCACAAACTCCCCTGCACCTAAGACGGCCCTGCACATTCCTACAAATCCAGGAGGAAAGCACTTCCCATCAACACACAGAACTCATGTAAAAGGAGAGAGAAAACCAGAGAAGTTGGTAACAGGTCCTGGAAGGGAAGAAAGTGAGCAGTGTAGTAGATTCAAGCCACGGTATTTTAGCACAGAAGAGGGGAAAACAATCCAAACTCATGCTCCTAAAAAGAAAGGAGTGGGCAACACTTTGCTTATGGAGATTTCTCCCTCTGAAAAATTAATCCTGACAATACAAAGACAGAGACAAGAAAGGAACAACTCTCTGCAGAGCACCCAGGAAAGAGAAAGCCAAGTTTGGACAGGAGAGATGATTATTTTAACATAATAATGCCTCCCCCCCTGCATTTTGAGAGAAGCTGCTTTGTGTTTTCTTCTACTGCCAGGCTGTAATAACCCCACAAATACTCGGTCAGCTACAGTAAAAGCCACATCAAAACAGAGGCCATTATATGAAACACATTTGCAATAAAATTGAAAGAAAAAAACACTAAAGCAAATATTTTCAGAGCAAAACCTCAGTGCCTCTTGCCCACCCCTTTCATGGGTGCACTTGCAAATTGCCTCAGTTCTGTTGTTCACCTCTGCAGCAGTTTTGGGGGGTCACTGGCAGCCCTGAGGGAAATGCACTTTCCCATCACCCTGCAATCCCAGGCAGCGTGTCTGGATGATGGCAGGAGAGGGCAAGACCTTATTTACCTGACCAGTGTTCCCCCCTGGGTGCAAACCACCTTTAACCAGCACAGCAATGAGAATGGAGCATGAAATTTGCCTGATTTTGCCTCAGCTGGACAAAAGCATCGCAGTGAGATGCCTGCAAAGGCAGCACCTTCTGGGCTGGAGGGCCAAGAGATCACTGAGGTCAGCAAAACCTTTTCCAGCTTGGATCCAGCCTCCCTTGGGATGTTCCAGTGCTCTCCTTGGTCTGGCTCTCAGCCTGCACCAAGCACTTGAGAAGAAGGTGCAGAGGTAGAGGAGAGAAACCTTCTCCTGAGGTCAAGCCTCTGCTCAGCTCTCACTAAGCAGAAGTTAGGTCATGTCCTGAAGGGTAAGAACTTGTAACTTCCTATTTCATTTATGCTTTTACACTTACAAGTCCATAAAGAGTCTGATAAGCAATGTAAATATCTCCTCTGGGTTTCAATTACACCGTGTGACAATGAACACCATGGGCTATTCTCCCATGGTACTTAGGAATTAACCCACATCAGCAACTCAAGTTTCACTTTAAATTACCCTTGTTTTTTCCTGAAAGAAAGTCTTTTAGAACAGGGAAGGGCAGTGGGGGAAGAAAGAGGGCACAGGGGGACTACAGTCCCCTTGTGTCTCTCTCCTGTGCGTCAGGAGAAAACTCCGTCATGGCCTTTTGTTATTTCTTCACTTTTAAAGTTATTGTCACAAGTTCTTAAGGATGTCAACAATGAAGAATCCCATTGTTCTCCTAATTAATTCAGCAATCTCAGTGAAATAATACAAGCTGCAATTGTAATTCCAAGCTCACCCCTCGACCACTGGAATCAACTAATTAAATAACAATCAGTGCTACTGCTTGCATTTAGAAGATGGACTATTCCTTTTTATTGCTGCAATTAGGGAATGCACTCAATAATCGGAATGAAATACAAATTTACCCAGGAGCCCACTAAATTATGGCCATTCATACTTTGTTGTCTTTTCATCCCAGCACAAAAAGATGGCAATTTTCCCCTTTCCCAGCCTGCTCAGCTCCAAAGGGCACCGTGGAGCTGGAGGCACGTTCCCAGCTGCACACAGCCCTGCTGTGCAGGCACCATCTTCCCTTGCTCCCCGTTAGGGTAACCTCTGCCTGTGTGATGAAGGTCCTTGGTAATCAGCTCTCCGACATCACTGGTGATTGAATAAAGCAGTGTGGGGCTGCAGACACACTCACAGAGACTGGGAACTGGCCTGGTGTTACTGGGACTGTGCAGCACTGCTCACCCTGCCTCAGAGCTGGGGAGAGCCCAGGCAAGGACAGGAATTGCTCTGACAGTGCCATCCCACAGTCCTGGATGCTCATCCAGGGTGTCCCTCCATCCCTGGAAGTGTCACCTTCCCCCCACATTACAAATCCTTGTAATGCCCAGAATGGCACCTCTGGGCAGTGGGCAGATCACATTATCTGCTGCAAATGCACAATATTCTGTGCAGAGCAAGAATGGCACTTAGAAGAATAGCTGGGGATCCAGTTATTGATTTTAAATGAGGACAGATGGACATCTTGGGAGTCTTTCCTTCTTCTGTCCTACCCCTGGACCTGGAGGTCAATGGTTATAAGATCATGTGCTTTACAAAGGGCAGTGCTGACACTTCCCTCCCAATTCTTCCAGATGAGCTGGAAAAATCCTCAGTGGAGTCCAGGCAGAGTCTTACACAAATTCTACATCACAGGGTGACACTGGACACTAAACTGAAAGGGAGTGGGTGCCTCATCCTGGGAGGAGCACCCTGGTTGTTACTGACCCCAAGCTGAGGGTTTCTGAGCCCCTCAGAATGAGAGGATTGTGGGCCAAGATAAGAACAGGGAGATCCCTCACCAACTGCTGTCACAGGCAAAAGAGACTCCACTCGAGGAAATTCCTTTATTACCCATCAAATCAGAGTAAAATAACAAGAAATAAAACCAAATCTTGAAGCAGCTTTCCCCCACCCCACCCTTCTTCCCTCCTGGGCAGTAACTTTTCCCCCTTGTTAAAGGCAGAGGTGGCACCCCAATGGCTGATGGCTTGGCCTTGGGCAGCAGCAGGTCTGGCATTGTCCCCATGGGACATGGGGGAAACTTCTAGAAGCTTCTCCCAGGAGCCATTCCTGTAGCTCCTCTGCTACCAAAACTTTGCCCCCAAGCCCAGCAGAGCAGAACAAACATCCCTGCTGGCACATCACTCACTGTGGGGACACGAGCCCCGATTCCTCAGCTAAGAGCACATCCCTGTGTCTCCTCTCCTCCCCCAGACTGCCAGTCCTGCAGGCTCAGATGGCAGCTGCAGAGTCCTGCTGGGTCTCCTCTTTTGGGCCATTATGAGTCATAAAAATCACAGAAGCCAAATGCAGACTGCAAGGCCAGTGGGCCCAGGAGAACCTGGCTCTGTTGTCAGGGAGAGAGAAGTGTGATTGCCTGGCCCTTCAGCTGAGACTTCATTAGCACTTCTGGTGATGGCCCAGCCAGAGCAGATGATGATTCTCCTCCAGCTGCTGTGCTCTCTCTGCAGCAAGAAGAACAAACAGAGAGGCCTGACTAAAATTAGACAGGTGAATTAAGGATGAAGCCACACTGAAGGGACTGTGAGAGGGTCACTGACATGGAGAGATGCCCATGTCCATGTCTAAGAGAATCATCAGCAAACACCAGAAAAGTCCCAGAGGAGGAACGTGCCACTCTGTCCCCAGCCTGGTGAGGCAACACCACACACACAACCCAAGTGATGAAGGGGCTTGTTTGTATTTGGATCAACATGGCTTCAGCATAAATTCAGACTTGAGCTTCTGCTTTAGAACTCTCTCAGTGGGGATCTGAGGTGTTTTCCCCCAAGACAGAGAGAAACTGCAGCAGAGTCAGCTCTGGGACCAGACACATGGAAGTTGGGATGGGATGGGAATCTTCAAGGCAGTCACTCCAATAAAGGAAAGATACACCCACTGCAGCACCAGGAGATAACTGGCAAGGACAGCAGCAGCAAGAGGAGGTGTGAAAATTAAATTGGATAAAAGGCAGGTGTTCAGGGAGGAGCGGAGGCAGCAGAGGTAGAGTAAGCAACTAAACAGAACCGGACTGGGATTGTGCTGCTGTCACTGGGACTTCAAACATTAGCAAAAGGAGAAGAAACAGAAGGAGCTTTAAGCTGCATAATCAACCCATCACCCAGAGGCAAAGGAAAAGGGTATCTTCAGCGTGCCCTGGCCCTGCTGCAGAGGTGGAGGTGAGAAAATCCAAACTCCCAGTTGGGACTGGGGTACTGGGCACAGCCAGGAGCACAGGAGAAGCTGGGAGAGTTTCTGAGACAGAGGGATGGCAGGAAAAGGAACTGCTCTGCCCAGCCCCTTGCTACACCACAATGCAGGGGAGACCAAGGAGGCTGATCACACTCCTGTGACCCCAAAATCCTGCAGAGCCCACCCTCCAGCAGGCAAAGCATGCTGTGCTTTATGGAGCCATGTCCAGAGGAGAGGGGAGTCATGGAGATGTCCAGGGGAGAGGGGAGTCACCCCTCCTGCCAGCAGGGTCCGAAAGGGAGAGCAGGTCTGTGCTCTGCTGTCTCACTGAGGCAGCCTCAGTCCTCACAGGAGGAGTATTTCAGATGAGGCAGCATCCATGCTTCAAAAATAATGAACTGTGATTACACAGAATGGTGGCCAAAACACATTAAAGCTAAAGCTGGGGAGAATTTCTCAAATAGTTTTTGTCAAAAGAATGGCTTTCTTCCAAAAATCAGTAATTTTGGCAATTCAGCCCCCTCACCAAGAAGTTTCCATTTTTTCCCATGAACCCCCAAGTAACACACTCACAGTTCCTGCCTCCATTATTAGGGGTTACTGAAGAAAACAGCTCTCACCAAAGGCAAAAATAAGAAAAGGGGGAAAAGGAGCAGAAGGGAAAGGAGACCATGAGAAGGAGGAATGTGACTTTTGTTTTTCAGCTCCCAAACTGCAACTCTTCTTCCACCTATGTATTTTTGCTGTTTTGGAGCCTCCTCCAACTCTCACAGGTTTGCTCAAGCCTACACAGAGCAGGAGGCAGATGGATAATCCAGGTTTCTCCATGTCCTGTGTTTCTCTGGCTGGGTCAGCCCCAGGCTGAGGCAGGGAAGGCTCCCTTGCCCTCAGGGATGAGGGAGCAGGAGGGGAGGGAAGGGGCTGACAAGCAGCAGGGACAGGACCTGCATTCACCTCCCCTCCCCTGACCAAAGCCAAGTGCCTGCATTCAGGGACACAGCAGTGCTTCCAACCTGCTGACATGAGCTCATGCTCCACTTGATTATACTATTCACATATTTTTACATACAAAATGTCACTGCTTTCCCTCCCACTTCAATGGCTTGGAGAGGTTTCCTGTAACAACTGCTGAGAGCCTCCCTCTCTGCCTGGATGTTGATGCCCAGCTTGGCCCTTCTTGGCTGCTGGGCTGTATTTTTCCACATTTTCACCCAGAAAAGGTGTCAGTGGACAGAGTCAGGTTTATTTCAGATGCTGTCACTGATTCATGTGTCTTCCTTAGGATATATTGATCCCCTTGTTACCTATTCACTACTGGCAAAAGGTGCAGCAAACAGAACAGCAAGAAAAGGCCCTGTGCTTTGCAAGAAGCAGCACATCAGGGGTGCTATGTATGTGTGTGTTCTCATCTCTCTGACCTCTGCTTCCCTTTTTCAGCCCAAATACTGCCCTGCCAGTCACCCTTGCCCTGCCCCAGGCCCTCTGGAGCAGAGCCCAGGCAGATGTTCCCTTCCTGCAGCTCCAGGACCAGTTTCCACTCACACTGGCATCACCAGGACCAAGGCAGTGCCTCCAGTGCTCCTGCCTGGCCTCTGCATGACCACAGACAGTATTTGGCTCGAGTTTGTCCCCTCTGGTGAGCAAACAGGCTCCCAACCTGCTCCTGCTCCCTTCCTGACAGCTCAGAGCTCCAGGAGGTTCGAACGAGCAACTATTAATTACCCAAGCGTAATGAACTAAAGCAGTTTGTAGCAGAGCTGTTGTGTTCAAGTCAGGAGTCTTTTATCTTAGGAACCAGTGACCTGAACACTGTGCCATGGAGCACACAAACCCAAGGCATGCACAAGGGTACTGTGCTCCCACCATTCCCTGTGCCCACGGCAGAGCCTTCGGATAGTCAGGACTTCACCTGCTCACATCACCTTCCTTTTAACAGGAAAACCACCCAAAAACGTCTGGAGGCTTCTCCCATAAAAGAATAACAAGCAGCTGGTCTAACTGGAGGCAATTCCTCCACAACACGCAGCTCGCTGTAAAGTTGGTTTTACAGTGACCAAAAAAGGTCAGGATTTTTCCCTTTCCCTGCTGTTGATATGAAGTCTGGTGGCTCCCGAGTTTGGCGGATCTCAACTTCTAGAAGGCAAGAGATCATCAAAATTCATAATTCCTCCACAAGATCAGAGGCTGCCATGGCCAGTCCTAGGTCTGGTTTTCAACCAAACCAAAAGATTTGGAGCAAGCTGCAAGGGAAAACAGATTAACGTGTCCTGAGGGAGAATTATGCCCAGCCTTTGCCATGTCCAGCATCAGAAAAAATCCTACCCTGTAAAAATAATAAAATAAAATATCCTGACTGCAGGATACTTGCACTTGTCGATTTTGATTCTCCCACTGTCCCTGTGAGTGCCCAATCTGAGTGACTTTGAACTCAAGGATATCTTGGAGCAGCCAGGTCTGCAGGCAGAGGCTGCTTTATATGGAAAAAGATGAATTCATTGCTCACAGGAACATTGAGCAGAGACTCCCCTGCCCCTGAGATCCCAGCAGAGATTTCCCTCATCCATGAGGACCCAGCCAGAACCCTCTGCAGGACCTGCAGGGGTGGGACAATCCTGCAGGGGAGATGTGACCCCTGGGACATGAGCCCAACACATCCCCTCGCTGCAAACAGCAGGCTGAACCAAGCCAAGGGGAGAGTGAGCAAAACTCTCAATTCATCCCCAAAACAAGGGCAGACAGCCCAATTTCAGAGCAGAATAAGGTTCTTCAGTCAGGTAGGGGAAAAAACAAAGCAGCAACAATAATCCAAGCTGCTGCTTCCAAACCCAGGAAATCATGAGGCTTTTCCTCTTTTTTTAAAAGGACATATTTTTTTTTCTATTAAAAATATTCAAAACCAAATCTTTTCCATTGCAGCACATTAAAAAAAGAATAAATAAATAAAAAATCCATTATCAGGGCTGGGAAAGCAGGGTAATTCTACAGGGAGAAGGAAAAGGAAACCAGAAGCACAAACCACAGCAGAGGCGCTCCTGCCATTAACGTATTGAAAGCTCTAATCACAATCCCATAAAACAGTTAACTTGATTAAGCCAAGCATGATTTAGGCAAGGTTCCCCCAGTGCTGCTCCTTGTTCTCCTGACAAGGTTTGATCTGTCGAGTGCTTTCCACTGCCTGTGCCAGGGCGAGGGGGTTGCAGGTCGTTCGGGATGCAGGAGGCGCCCGCACCGCTCTCCTCTCACGTTCCCCTCTCCCTGATGGATTCTGCCACACTAATACAACGCCAAGTTTCCAGCAGTTCCCTTCCCCATATGCCCCCACTTATGCAGTTGGTACAACTTGTCCCAATTCCTGCTTGCTAATTAAAGGAAGAGCCTGGAGATGAAGAGAGATGCTCTCCTTGGGTGCAGCTTCAAAAACCCTCGCAGTGACTTTGTTTTTACTGTGATGTTACCGAACCCCCATGGCACAAACCACACGTTCCAGCCCTAATGAGGGCACGCAGTTATGCTGCTAAAAACAAACAAATATCCAAAAAAACACCCCCAAAATAAACCATTCGCTCCAGGCCTGGGGCAAGGTCCCCCTGGCACTGGGATGCTCCATCCCCAGCCGAGCCACAACCACCAGGGAGTGAAAATGGGGTTGGAGCTGCCACCAAACCCCCAAACCTGTTGCTGGTTGTATTCACAGGGACACACTTGCAACAAGTGTCTTTCCTTCTGTCTACAATATTTCACCTGAAGGATGGATGTTTTGATGATATACACTGAGTTGACAGGGAAATGGGCTTCTGCCTAACTTTTAACAGGTCTCCTGGGATGCTGATGCTGGAGGACAACATCCTCCAAGTCCTGCTGAGCACACCAATATCAGCACAGAGCCAACAACCTGTTATAAATCAACACCAGCACTTCACTCATGCTTAAATCAGACTAATTACACAATGCAGCACAGCCCAGAGGGGCCCAAGCAAGTCCCTCTTGCAGAGAAACTATTTACAAGGGCATCCAGCGACAGGACAACCTGACAGAGAGCAGGGTTAGACTGACTATTAGAAATAAATAATAAAATTAATTAGATTGACTATTAGGAAAAAAGTCTTCCCTGTGAGGGTGGGAGGCCCTGGCACAGGGTGCCCAGAGAAGCTGTGGCTGCCCCATCCCTGGAAGTGTCCAGGGCCAGGTTGGATGGGGCTCTGACCACCCTCAGAGATGATGTCCCTGCTGATGGCAGGAGTGGAATGACACGATCTTCATGGCCCCTTCCAGCCCAGACCATTTCGTGATTCCGTGTGAGCTGCTTCCCTACAGCTCTGATTTGTATTTCATCTGCCTTTGGTACTACATTGAAAGGCCACCAGCTGGGAGGTCACTGCTGCAGGAAGGACCAGCGTTTCTTCCACACAAAGGAAAGAACATCCCACACGTAATTAAACCAGCAAATAGCAAGAATTGAAAAGGCTGATGTGTTACACAGGGAAGACCTGACATTTGAAAGGACTGGTGAGCAAGTGTAGAAGAAACACACATCTTCCTCTTTAACCAAACACTAACAGGCTGCAGCAAAAGAAGCCTTTTCATCACCCATTACAGACAACTTGAAATGAATCTGAGAGCCCCAGAGCAGAGGTAACAAACTAAAACCACCTTGATTGCATTTGCTACTGCAAACCCCATATTTTTTCAGTCTTCTCACACATTTGAATGATAAACTACCCCTTCACAGGCACAAAGGGGATGTTCTGCATGGGCAATGTGAATATACACTCAAGCCAGCAGGTGCACTGAAATCCTGGCCTTTTTGCTCTCCCAGCTTTTGGCTGTCCTCACTGCCACCACCAGACACCTGCATCATCTGCAGCTATGAAGATTATTAATTTTTTAAAGACTCATTTATTTTAGCTGCTTCCCTGAAAGCCAGCCCCAACCTGGAGCCCTTCTGCTGACACAAGGCCTTTTAAAAAAAAAAATGCCTTATTGTTGCTGTCGACGTTTACAAATTCTGCTGTATCCATCTGTCCAGTTAATTACTTTGTGCAGTAGCCTGTTAGCTCCTCGGAAAAAAAAATGGAAAAGGACCCAATTATCATTCTGGGCAGCTCCCTGGATCCCAGAGCAGCAGCACATCCCCAGTGCCATGGATGCTTTTGTTAGCCTTGTAAGCTGAGGAACAAGCAGAGGGGGGTGCTCTGCAAGGCTCCCTTCCTGCTGGTGGGATGAAGGCAGAATTCCCATCTCCTGCTGACGTCGAGCCCTGTCACGGTGACAGTTCCTGGCATTGGTGACTGGTGACAGTCTCCCTGTCTTACCCCTCCCCACCATCCCCCCCTCTATCCATCCCCAGCCTCTTCTGCACTCTCACCTCCCCAAACCAGCTCTTTTCCCATGTTCCTGGGGCTCAGACACCTCCAAACACAAGGGACATGGCTTGGTGTCCCTGATGGGGACACACAGCTCTGGAGGGCACCTCCTCCACCTCCTCCCACCCCCCAGCCCCGAAGTGTCCCGGGGGATGTCGGTGTCATTCAGCAGGACGAAGGCAGGAGGGTTTTGCTCGGGCTCGGCTTCAATGAGAGCATTTTTCTTGGAACAAGGGGCTGAATTCAGCTCCTTGGTGCTGTCTGCCTGCAGTTTGTTGCCAGAGTAACAGAGGCACCGGAGCTGCCAGGGCCACGCTTCAGGGGAGGGAAGGGGCTGCTGCCTGGCACCCGCCTGCCCTCACCCCAGGGAGGGCTGGGGACATGGGCAAAGGGCTCCCTGCTCTTGGCAGGACAAGCTCCTCTTCCAAAGCTCCCACATGGCCAAAAGGACAGGCCTTTGGACATGCAGGAGCCCCTCCAGGCATCTTCTGGGCATGCCAAAGCCCCTCCAGGCATCTCCTGGACATGCTGGAGCCACCCCTGGCATCTCCTGGGCACGCCGGAGCCACCCCGGGCACCCTCTGGACATGCCAGAGCCACCCCGGGCATCTCCTGGAGATGCCTCAAACAGCTGCAGCCCAGCAACTCCATGCCCCTTTGAACTGGGGACAGCACCCTTTGGACCTGGCCAGAGCTCGGTGTCTCAGACACAGCCACACCTTGCTGCAGCCCTGGAGACTGGCATGGAACTGGTGCCAAGGTTCTCCCCCAGTGCAGGGCCTGGACACACAACGTGCTGGCAGGAAGGACGTCTGACAGGTGAATGCAGCAGGTACCTCGTGGAGAACATGCTCCAGTCGGAACTAAAACACAACCATGTCTTCTGCTTTAAGCAGCACACCTGGCCCCAGGGGTGCAGCAGGCCAGCAAAGGAGGAACAGAAATGGTTTTCTTCCACAGGGAGGACATAATTTGTGCTTTGTACATCGAGAGTGCTAACACAGCCCTGTAAGACAGAGAATGCAGTCTCTCCACATCAAATCAAACACCCCGTGATTTTCCCTTTTACAGGCAGAAGTTTCCCCATCACAGGCTGATCCAGAGGCTCTGCAGACCACCAGGCAACCCATGCTCTTCTCTCCTTTCCCTCTCCCCATGCTTATAGATTTACAAATTGGGTTTTCATCTGTAACCTACTGTTCAACTCGCTCCCCAATTTATCTTTGCAGAGACTTTGCAGACTAAAACAGACAGAGAAAGGACACAAATCCAGGGCCCCCTCAGTGTTCCCAGCACTCTCATCTCAGCACCACAGAGACAAGGGAAAACACTCACAAGTCAAACAGCTACAGACACAGGCAGGCTCAGCACCGCATGGCGAGAGCTCGCTGTTCTCCTGCACATGCAAACCAAGCCCACAGCCCTGTCACACAGGGCTTTTTAGACTTCTCTGAATATGAAGGAGCTCTGTCTCTCTGCTGATTCCCTCACACAGCCTCTCTGAAGTCAGGAGCCCCAGCCAACCCTGCCACGCACACCGACTCGCTCCCTTGCTGGCTGTTTTGCAATTTTAATTTCTCACCTTCCTAAACAGCAAAAGATTTAGCATGCCCTAGTCAGAAATATTTAATTCTCCACATTTCTTTTTTTTTGCTGTTTGTTCCTTACAGAGCCCTGAAAGCCTTGAGGTCTGACGCTTTCATACAACACCAACCCCAATTTACATAAACCTGCTTGTAAAGGACAGACTGAACATCACAGGCAGCAGAACCACTCCCAGTGTACAGAAAGGGGGGCAGAGGTGTCCCATCCCTGGAAATGCTCAAGGTTGGACTGGGCTTGGAGCACCCTGGGCTAATGGAAGGTGTCCCTGCCCATGGTAGGGAGTGGAATGACATGATTTTTATGGTCCCTTCCAACCCAAACCATTCTGTGATTACTACTATCTCTAATCAACCATGGACCATAAAAGGACAGAATGTACCTCAAGTCCCTAACGCTGAAAGTTTGGCCTGTGTTCAGGAGGTGAACACGAACCTGCCCAGGCACCACTGTGTATTGAACCCAAGTTTGTAGCAGCCCAAGGCTGCTGCTTGTGTTTTATTGTCAGTACCTGTCATGGGCTTCTTGGTGACCAGAGGGCTAAAACAAGGTATTATCAAAGAGCAAGGTAAGCCCAGGGGTGTGCAAGGCCCAGGGCCAGGCTGTGCCAAGCAAGGTTAAGTTCAGGTCTCCCCATGCAGTCAGAGCCAGGCAGGGCAGGACCGGCAGGGCAGTGCAGGCTGTGACACTGATGGAGGGGCCGTGGGAAACAGGGAGTAAATGAAGAGCTCTGTTAGTCCTCCTGTCCATCCAACAAGCTCAATCCTTCCAAGCCATTTGTCTAATCTGTTCTTTCAAACCTCCAGTGACAGATACTCTGCAAACTCCCTTAGCAATCTGTTTTAGAGCTCCACTATTTTTACTGTTCAACGTTTCCTGATGTCCAGCCTCAATTTTTCTTGCTGCAATTTACGCCGCTGAGAAGAGTTCATTCCCTTTCTTTGAGACTGCTTCTCTTTGATTCCTGTGGGCATGTGTTCAGCACTGAGATGGCTGCAGGTTTCCAGGCCCTAATAAATCAAACATTACAGAACAGAACTGATGGCCCATCTTATTTGAACTGCCCTCTGCCAGCCCAGCTCAGAAATTTGCTGTTGCTGCATCGCCATCCAAACCTGATGTGGCCCAGCCAAAGCATCAGCACAAACAGGAGCTCTGTGGGTTACAGTCCCAAACTGCCAAGCCAAGTTGAACAGAATCAGCCAATTTCTACAGGCACTGGCCTGATTTTCCCTTACACAGACATGGCAGACACTGGTGCTCAGATTTCTGTTTCAGGTAAATTAATGACCTTCAGAAATGCAACAATCCAAGGGTGATTTTTGTGCCTCAACTGCAGATTGGAGCTCCCAACCTCTGAAACAGTGGCTGGTGGCCTTGGGAAACCAGAGGAGAGGAAAGCAGTGCTGTGCCAGAGCACTGGGACCTGGAGCCACCAACCCGGCCAAGGCAACACACGTGAGTTTTTAAACAAGTAATAGATGGAAAAATAGATGGCAAAGTCAGAGCGTGCTGGGAAGGGAATGGCAGAGAAGCAAAGCTCTCTGAGTAACCACGATGCAATCGGGCACAATCTCACACCTACTGTTGGAGCAGGACTGGGGAGCAACATCTCTGCTCCCAACCCCTCCTCACACACCAAGAGTTTCCTTGTTGATTTGGCTCTACATCCCTCCCTTCTGTGCACTCAGCCTGGGCAGGGATCCTGTCCTGAGCCCCTGAGCCAGGGCTGCACAGTTCTGAGCATGGTCCTGCTCAGAGCTCCCCTTCCTTCTTGCCCTCCTTTCTGTCCCCCTCAGACCACAAACCAGCCCTGTGTGACGAAGGGAACAGTCTGCAGCTCATCCAGGAAGAAAAGCTTTGCTCATCCCATTGTACCAAGCCACCCACAGGCAGCCTGCGGTCCTTGCCCTCCTCCTTCAGCAAAGAGCTGGAACCCAGACAGAAGTCTCCATTAGAACCCTTTCCTCCTGTTTTTTGTTCTTCCAGACCATTCTGTAACGCTGTTACACCTTTGGAGTCGCTTCTTTATCTTTCTTTAGCTCCCACAACCTTCTTTTTCCTTCTTGCAGGCACTTTGCCCAGGAAGGATGGGACAAGCAGGCCCTAACTAATCACCTGAGACATTAACAACTGCATAGGTAATTATTTGGAAGCCCTGTTTCCCTGATGAATTCCATCCTGTGCCTCTGCAGGCTGCATCCATTTGTTCCCTGCCTTTTGCTCCCAGATCCCATAAAGAACTTTTCTTTGTCATCATTAGGGCTGGTGCCTTTTTGTATTCACTGAGTAACTGCTCCCAGTGGCTCCATGTTAAAACAAAAAAAATTCCATGTTACTTCATTTCAGTTGCAAAATAACAATACCCCAAATACAAAACAATTCTCTTGGACAGGAGGGGATACATGACAGGAAAACACAGAGCCCAGCACACCTCATTGTGCAGGACTGGAGCACTCACAGACACACCAATCACACTCCCATCTCCCCGTTGTTTAAATTAAGGAGCTGCATCCACACCTCGGAAAAACAGAACACCAGAAAGCCAACACATGCACAGCAGCTGGTTTGATAATTCTCAGCCACCAAAAGCCATTTCCCCAATAATTAGAGGGGTTTAGATGCTCTAACAAGGTGAACACAAGTCCCACCCACGGCGCGAAGTTCAGGAAGAGAATCTGGAAGAAAGTGAATAAAAAATGTGCAGTGAATTCAAATGGAAAAGCTCGTCATCTCCGTGGGAACACCCGAGTACACAAGACAACAGCTTCCTCTAATTAAAAAAAAAAAAACAAGGCATCTCAATCTGGTTTCCACTGTCTTTTTTTTTTCTTTTTAGGAAGGGTATTTGAAAATTTTAATAGATATTCATGGCTGTGTGTTCAAAAGTACCCAAATCCCAAATTATTCAGTTAATGAGGGCAAAATAGGGTCGTAAAGATCCAAATTCTCACACATCCTTTATGAATATATTTATAAATCCATTGTTCTTGAAAGATGGAGTGAAAAGCCACTCAAACCATCCACTTGCTCTTCCTAACATTGTCAGAATCCTAAAATGTCACAACCCAAAGCACACCCCAAGTGTCAGTGAATCTAAAACTACAATTCATAGATTTTATTTTATTTTTTTAAACTGAATTCAGTCCAGCAGGCTGTCCAGGCAAAGCAGCTCTGTTTCAGGAGCTGGGGACAATCATTTATATTTGAAGCACTATCAGATTCCCTGACCTTTTTAGTTGCTCACATCCAGGAACATTCCCAGGGCTGACTGACTCCCAAAACCAAGAGAGCAGCAGCTCGACCAGCAAGAGCTGGGGGCACAGGGATGTGACCAAACAGATGGAACAACAGACCCTGGGTCAGCTGCTCGGTGTGGAGGACAAAGCCTCGTGGAAGAGAGGCAGGGGAAGATAAAAATGATGGCAGCAACTCAGCAGTGGAGCAGAAATAGCTCGGGTGTCCCCAGCACAGGAGTAGGTTCCTGCACGTGACCTTGTTAAAACATTCCAGGCCAGGGCTACACAGAAAACACAAACAGTGCTGGCACTAAGTGATCCCAAACAGGCCATCCTGCTGGGACCAGGGAGAACAGCCTGGGACACCAAAGGCATCCCACACTGTAACACCAGGTCAGGGGCTGATGGATTTTCACCTCAACAGAAGTTCATCCCTTCACCAGGGAAGAGACTCATTCCTTCACCAGACTGGAGCTGTTCATTAAAGGACAAACACCCCAGTAATGGAAATAAGATGAACTAGAAACCTTAATTGCCACTGGAAAGGAAAAGGCAGCACATTTCCTCCAACCCTGATGGTCCCATAAAACAGCCCTCACTCGGTCAAGGATTCCCAGGATTCCCACAGGGCTGGTGCTTTGCCACAGAATGCGCTAAGCTGGCTACAAAGACCATGGAGTCATGGTTTGGGTTGGAAGGGACCTGAAAGATCATCTCGTTCCACTAGACCAGATGGCTCCAAGCCCCATCCAATCTGGCCTTGAAAAACCAGCCCTCATCTAAAGTGGAGAGACTTTAAATCTCTGAATCATCCCCTTAACTTTTGAAACTCCTGAATCATCCTCTCCTGGGCTGGAGGCAGAGAAGAAAGGAGACACAACTTCTCAAGCACCAGCTCTTCAGTATCAGATTTGGATGGTGAGGAAGAAAAAGAACTAAGAAACTCTTTTAACCAGCCTGAGTGTCCACTCCACAACAGGCTGCAGCAAAACTCTTCATTAGTCATGGCTGGCAAACTTGAACGGAATAAAAGGAATCAATGACTAATGCAACTCTATAAAAATATAACAGCCTCAATAATAGGAAAATCAAAACCGGCACAAAACCTCCACGTAAACAAAGCTACAGAACCAGGAGGGCTCGAGCCAAGGTCTACAGCCCAAAAATTCCATCTGTATAACTGCATTTGGAGTGTTTCATGTATCCACAGCAGCTTGGAAATGGTGGGTTTCTAGTCCTGACATATGCACTAATGCACAGACACAACCATCATGTCCCTCGTCTTGGGAATCCCTTGCCAGAATTGCCACTCCAGCAAGGAGCAGGTGAGGGGTAGTGTTTCCATCTAGCATATGTGACAGCTCTAAAAGCTGCATTTATGCAGGCAAATGGAGCATGGCAGCTGCACTGTATTAACACCAGTGCTGCAAATGGGGCTCGGCTATTCTGGAGACTGGGAATCTGCTCCGGATGTAGTCAAGGAGAAAACTGCTCTGAGCTGTAAGTTCACAGCAGCACTTCCAGCTCCTGTAGCACCATCCCATGTTAATGTGCCACATTCCACGCTTGTCCAAGTGAGGACAGGCCTTCCAGCACGATGCCCTTCCCCAAAAACACCCCACCAAGTGAGCCAAAACAACTCAAACCACTGAAATTCCCAGCAGGTTGAACCCTGCAGGCAGCTGCTACCAACACCCAGACTCCATCAATGACCTTCCTAAGGGCTAGGAAGAACCATTTGATCATTCAACTCGTGATTTCTGACAAATTCTAAAAGTCTGAGATCCCCAGCAGCAGTTTGCAAGAGAATCTCCACCTCCGTCTCATCAGGCTGATAGAAAGCAAGTTTCTGGTTCTTGTTCTCAGTTTAAAGCTGCACTTTGCCAAAAACTGAAGAGACAAAATGACTGTAACTTATGTATTTTGCCACCACACATTTATTAAGTCATTTTCCTTCTCCTGAATGCCACCTGTGGATATCCACTCGTGCTGTCCTTTCAGTGTAAGAGCTGCAATAAACCCTGCAGGATTTTCCTCTTGACATGATGACATTCCCAAAGACCAAAGAGCCACAGAGTAAATTCTTATACAATATGATAATTGACTTGGTCTCCAAAGGATAAGCATGTCAAGATACAGAAAGTCTTTTTTTTTTTTCCTTACCAATGCAATAAAGATGTGATTGAAAATGTCGTGTTCTGGGTCTATGAACAATATTCTCATAACTCATCATCTAAAACAAATTGTTCTATCATTTGTACAAGTTAGAAGATATTCCAAGTCAGACAAGCTGAAAGCAGAAGTTTAAACATACTCAGCATGGCAGAAGGAATATTAATTTCCTTCCTCCCTATATAAATGTTAAATCTCAGTCTCTCACCTCGGGTTAATTAATCTTTCTAAAGTGCTCAAAGCCCACCAACCATACACCAGCAAGATGTCTCAGCCCAGCCCATGGCTCCAGGAAAGCCCACTACAAACCTTGCAGCTCTGCTGCAAAACCTGCCAGAGCAGAAATAATTGAGTATGCAAAACTGCACCACATCCTGCCACAAGTGCTGTTCTTTGAGGGAAAATGCAATTACTCTGGACACGTTGGATCACACGGGGGCTGCAGAAGAAGAGCGTATTTAGTGCAGGGCATTACTGGAATGTGCTGCCAGCCCCTCTTGTTGTGTCAGGGAAGGACTCAGAGGACTCAGGGACATGTGGATGTGGGTGCTACACCCAGCCCTCCTGCCCTGCTGCGCCAGCTCACCTGGGTGTGCATCCTGCACAGGAACCCTTCCCACCTGCACACTCACAGCCTGCCCGGGGAGCCTGAACTGCCTCACTGGAACTCTGCAAAAGGCTTTGACAGGTCTCCAGTGAAAAGATTACACACTTTGGTTACCAGTCACCAGTATGCCTTGTCCAAAATTACCTGATTACTGAGCCACTTACATAACAGACACCATTAAAGGAGAGAGGCTTTGGCTTTTCTTTCTCCACCTCCATCCCCATAAAACACCATTCACTTCCATAATTGAACCCTCAGCAACAAAGAACCTCTAATGAACGAAGCAATTTCTGGGGAAACTCAGACCCTAAATCCGTGCAGACAACAGCTCTTGGATGGAGTTCAAACACATCCCCTGCTTAAACTCTTGTCTAGGGCCACTTAAAAACCCTGAAGTATTAAAGCATTAAAGGTACTTGGGAGAGAACAAGGATGGTGTGCAGGCTGAGCTCTCTCCAAAGAGGAGGAGATGGTGCTAATTATACAGCTGGTAAAATGGAACCACAGGGGAAAAATGAACAGCCAAGACAGTTTAACTGGAGCAAGAGCAGCTCTCCTATTTAATCAGGGGGAGGGTGTCCACCTCAGAGGAGAGCAACACATCAAGGTAGTGACAGGCAATCAATGAACACTCAATTAACACCTGCAATATTACTAACTTAAGCAAAGCGTGGTTTTGCACATGGTAATCTCTCCCTTGTCCTGATACAGCACTAATTTAATTTTCTTCAATGCAGCAGCATCAAACATGGGGAGGGAAAAAAACCTGAGATGGCACCATCTGAAAGGAAACATCCTTCAATTCTGCAGAGGGGTGGATGGAGACAAGACAAGGCTGTGGGATGGCTGAACAGCCTCCCTGTCCCAACCCCTGTGAAACGTGGCTTGGTTCACGCTGCATTTTCTTGCCACTGCTCCTTTCCCACTCCTTCCTCCCTCCGCAGCTTTGAGGTTGGCGAGGAGCTGAGTATTAGGTGACAGTAACCTTCCTGAGCATGCCCTGTGCCCTAATTAACATGCCAGCCGCCCACTGAGCGCTAATGATGCCTCCTAATCCCTCTCCCTGGTGCTGAACGCATCCCGGGTGGTGGCAGAAAGGGTTCGTGGTGCAGCATCCCTTGTTCGCGTGCAGGAGGCTTGGAGAGTCTCATGGAAGAGCAAAAGGAACTGGGTCTGATGGAAGCAGAACCCCTTAGGCTGCCCTGGGCACATCCAAACAGGCTGCTCCTGTCCTGTCAGCAGTGGGAAGGGACATTCTTTAGCTAAGACCTAGACATGGGCTCAGCTGCCACCAACCCAAGCCCTTCTAAACTACAGCCTGAAATCCTGCAGCATTTTGCATCCCTGCTCTCTCCACACACACACAAAAGAGAGATTCATGGCATGACTGAAATATCTGAAGGGCAATAATGACCATTTTGAAAATCTTGTTTTAGTTGTGACTGACTCATGCTGAGTTTTTCCCACACCAAACCTGTGGTTGACCTAAAAGAACATGGCAAGATGTATAATTTCAATTTAAAAACAGCAAATGTACCAAGCCCTGGGTAATTTGCTCCTGTGCTTAAATACAAAGCTGTACAAAAATAAAACATGCCTTTTTGTTGTCTGAATTATCTAAACACCCAGCCACAGAACCATGTCCTGTCTTCATACCTTTGGCCAGCAGAAGTCTCTTCCCCTGGCTAAGTACTTACAGACAATAATCAAATCATTCCTTTTGTTAAAAGAAACAGATTGAGCTCTAGTCTCTCTCTCCAGTCTGTTTTACAGCCCTCACATGGTCCCTGTAGCTCTCCCCTTATCTCTCTCCAGTTTGCCAACATCATTTTTAAGGTATAGATACCCTGACTGCACACAATGCTCTTCCTGCTTGTATTCATTATTTCTGTGCTTAGACAGCCAGAGATAGCATTAACACTCCTGAGAATTCACAACACAGCACAAGACCAGCTAGTTATTGATAAGATAATGAAATTAAGCTCCAGCTTTCTCACCTTGATGTGGCGACTCCCAGGGGGTCCCTCTCTCCAAGTGTGGGTTTCCCTCCCAGTCTCGTTGCCGTGGATTAGTAAGTTATCACCCACCAGCCCCAGCCCATGCACTTAGCCCTTCCACCATAAGGCAGGGTGACTGGCCAACCTGCACACCTTGTCCCCATCCCTCCCATCTGGGAGCACAGGACACGAGGAGCTGGTGGTGCTGCAGACACCCCAAACCACCCACCTGGGAACTTGTGGGGATGCCAGGCAGGACCAGGGGAGTCCCTGCAGGTCCCAGCAGCTTCCCCACAGCAAATCCGGGGATGAAACGGGCTCCCTCCCTCCATCCCCAGCCCTGCCAGGGTAAACCCAGCCCCGCAGGATCCAGCTCTTCCATCAGGGCATTCACCACAGCACAGTGCTGGGTTGGTCATCGGTCACGACACCCCCTCGGATCCTCCTTCCCAATACACTCCCTGCTTCTCCAACACCCACAGGATGAGAAGCTGGGGGTTTGGAGAGCCAAGAAAGGTGGATTTTGGGTGGGTTTGGGGCAGCTCTGCCAGCACGTTGCAGACTCACACCCCTGGCACCCGATGGCAGATGGAAATTGCAAATTCACGCCGGGATCTGGACCCAGGGCTTTGCTTTCAGCAGCTTTCACTCCCTCAGCCCGTCCCCAGCCCTACCAGTTGGGAGATAATATGTCTGGATTTTTCACCCACAGTCAGAAAAAAAATTTGTCATAGGAAATGTGCGAGCACTGACATCTTAAGACAAAAAAAGACGCAGATTTCTCGACTGTTCCCAGCACATTATGGAAATACATTCTTAGGGACTATTAAATATGGGGATTATTGACTAGATGAGCAGAAGCTCAATGGACTAGCTTGCAAATATGTCTTTAGACAATTCTTAAAATGCAGATTAATTATCTAACAGACCAGAATATTTTTTTCCTACATACTTCCTAATGATCTGTTGTATAAACAAACATCCAGACAGTTTTGTTTGCATTTGTGTTGACTGTGATGTTCTTCAATAACTAAATAGCGACTGAGGAGACTTAAATCTTATTTAACACTCAGCAGGAACAGAACAAAAGGCATGTCAGCCCAAATCACTCAAAGACACATCTCCTGAAAGACCCCTGGGAGGTCCAACTATCAAAAGACGCTGTTACCCAAACACAAAGCTCCTGGTACACCACACAGCATTAAATTCCTCATGTGTTTATGCCATTAAAGCAACTACAACACCGATGCCCATCATTTAGCCACTAATATTCCCACCAATCCCTTTGGAACCCAGCAAACCATATCATATTACTGAGATATTTTCAGGGTTCTCTGCAGATTCAGGAAAATATCCATTCCGGAATTACATTTGAAGGAACTGTACAGCATGAGGTTAAAGTTGGGGGAACCATTTCACCGAGCTCTGCTGCTGCTCTCACCTACTGATGCCTTCCAACCTTTAAGTTAGAATTTAACAATCCCATCTTGATTTTCCATTTGCCATCGATATAATATCCAGCACAGCGGTCATTTCCTCACTAAAGGTAATTAACATGTTATTTGTCAACTGTGCCTTCAGCTTCCAACCACTCAATTTCTTCATGCCTTTTCTGATAGGTTAAAACACTCTTGGATATCAAAACCAATGCAAAGCAAGTGTGAAACATTATTATTCCAGCTTCACACCCACTTTCCCTCGGTGTGAACAATAATGCAAACTGCAAGACAGTGATGAATTGGACCTGGAGAGGACCAGATGCTCCGTGAGCATTAGCACAGTCCCTGCCCCAAACATTTTTCAGTCTAAAAAGAGATGTGATAGCCTGCTCTCAGAGCTGCCCGGGCACACACTGAGTCTTTTAACACCACATCACACACGAGGTGGAGTTAAGAAATGGGAAATCAGCACAGAGCAAACAGGAAAACAGCAAGGGCAAACAATCCTTGTGGGTTGAGTAACAGAGATTTTGATCAACTTTCTCCGGCGGGGTGAAAAAAGCAGTTTTGGCCCCTGTTTGCAGATCAGCACTGGGCTCAGTGAACTGGAGTTTGCAAGGCAGGCTCTGCCCGTGGCTCAGCCACTTTCAGCCTTGTCACTTGACCCCAAACAAGCCACACTTAGAGCAACTCCATCAGACACAGCAATTTGCTGCTTCATCACAGCCTACAAAGAGAAAGCCCAGGGCCGATGCCCAGCGTGAATTCCACTGCGGACTCAAACATCAGTGGCAACAAGCCTTGCAGTCCCTCTGTCTCTGAGCAGGGCCAGAGAGCCATCAAATAAACCCTTCAGCACCAAAACGCCATGCATTCCTTCAGAGGAAACGTCAACTTCTGCCACTGAACCAAAAACGCTGTGGTTTGCAGCAAAAAGTTTACAAAAAGGTTAAGGCTGAACAAGGGGTTGCAGGGGCTTTTAGAGCCCACTCCCTCCTGAGGGGACCCAAACTCTTTGCTCTGGGATTCAGGCAGGGGAGAGAAGGTGCAGAGCCACTGCCACGTAGTAAGAACTGGTTTGCTGCTGCCCCAGCCGAGGTGTGATCACACAGCCCGTCAGGCTGTGACCTTATCCACACAAACTGCTCCTGCAGAGCCAGGGAAGGAGCCCCAGAGCCTCCCCAGAGAGGCAACGCAGGGCACTGGTGTCACAGCACAGGGAGAGCTGCTCCCCCCAGCCACCCTCCTCCCCCCAACACACACATTACAGCAGTCCCAAAAAGGTAAAAAAACCCCTTCTTTTTAAAAATAGCAAAATCTAGAAGGAGCTGAGCACATGGCTGAGTGGGTGGGAAATTAGTATTATTATTATGACTTTGTGCTCACAGGGTCTAGGACCTCAGGTGACTTGTTTGTGCCCAGGATGAATTTTTGCAGACTCATTATAAACCCTTGAAAAGCAGGGTTTGTAAGGTCAAAGAAGAATTTCCATTAAGTGTAGCCTGGCTAGGGATTGCCAGCGTGATCTATTTCTCCCATTTATGCATATTCAATAAGGCCAAGAGGAAGCTCCTTCGCTTTATTTCCACATCATTGTGCTGATGCTGAGCTAACCAAATAAACAAACCGAAGAGCAAACGGGGAAGGCGGGGAGGAACAGAGAGGCTAAGGGGGAAAAAAACCACAAATGCCTGGCTCTCTCCCGTCATGAAGGATGCAAATAAATTCTGCAGACTTTGAAGTGAGGAGATCTCGGCAGAGATGAAAATCCCCCTGTGCCGGATGGCTCACCGGGGGCTCGGCTCAGCCATTGCGGGGTATTGTGTTGTACAGCCGCTGCCATGCAGAGCACGGGCGGGAGGAACACGGTTACCTTGGCACCTGAGTGAGCCCGGCTCAGGGACTGGCGATGGAGCAGAAACAGAACCCTCTGGGCTCTCCCATCCCGGCTCTGCGAGACCCCTCCAGGGGAACATCCCCGACTCTCCGCGCTGGAGCCGCGGCGGGTCTGGGCACGGAATCACCCGTGGGGATGGACAGCTCCTGTCTCGGCTCCTTCATCCCTATCCATCATCTACCCCCCTGGAAAATCCAGGGGAAGGTCCCACCAGAAGGTCGAGGAGGAGCTCACCGGGACTTAATTAATCACTGGAAGTTCCCCTCCGTTAATTTCCAAGCGGCCGGTCCAGCAGGATGCTGGCACAGCCCCTGCTCCAGCAGCAATCCTGAGCTCCGAGGCTTTGGGAAGGGCAGGCTGGCACTGCCCACACACCCCCAAGAGGGGCAGGGCACTGTCTGCAGCTCAGGGCATCTCCGGGGCTCCCCATCACCTGCAGCTTGTCCACACAGCCCCCACCCTTCCCCACGTCCCTCCCTGTTCTCTTGGGAGAACCCCACGGAATCCCCCCGGGCTTCACTATTAGGGAAGGATTCACTCATGTGTTCCTCTTGTCATGTGCTCCTAATCCTCAAGTCCGGGTTACACCAACTGCTGCTCCCAAATCATTGCCATGCTCAAATCCCGCAGCCTTCTCTCTCAATTCTTGCCAAAGCAAACCCTCCCTTTTGGCACATTGGCTCTCTCCAGCCCAGCTCTGATCCATTTCCACCTTCAGATCATTAAAGATAATAAATAAGCCCAGCCTCAGTGTGAGGAACTTTCACATAATCACCTATCTACGCTCCCATCAGCACTCGGCCATTACACTTCTATTTTCTACAGCTTAACTAGGAAAGCCAGCACTGAACTCTGCCCCTTATCCCACAGCTATTTATTGCCCACATTCTGCTATTTATTTCCTAAAATAGTCCCTTTTGGGTGGATTTAATGAAAAATCCAAATAAATTAGGTCCACTGGAACACACTGAGCTCGTGCTTTCTCATCCTTCCAAGCAGCATTAGCAAGGAAGGCTTCCCTACTGGGCACCCATCCTCTGCATATAAGCTGAGGTGATGTGACCCTCAAGATTAGACCCATCCAAGTATTTGAGTGATAATTAGGCCCTCCCAGCAGGCACAGAAGCAAAAATCACCTGTCTGATATCGCAGCTCTTCCTCAGGTTTGATTTCTGCAAAGGCAGCATGTGGCAAAATTCCTGCTGTATCCATCAGGCCCCTCTGCCCACTGGGGTTCCTGGCTTGGAACTGCCCACTGAGGAGGAAGAGACCTCCCTTCGGTGGAGGAAGAGTCCTTCCCCTCGTGATAACACCTGCTGCTCGTTTACACTTGATTTACTCGGGGCCCTCAGGCCAAGCATCCCCAGACCTTCTGATTTACAACCCCTTTGCTCCATTTCCTTCTCTTTAAACAATCCAATCACTGCTAATTCACTGCAGGTGGGGATTGCCAGCTCTGCCCTGCCCATCAGCCACTCGCTGTGACCAGCATGGAAATGTTCCTGTTCTGGCCACTGGAAGGTGTCCCTGCTCATGGCAGTGGTTGGAACAGGGTGAACTTTCAGGCTCCTTCCAGCCCAAACCATTCTGTGATTCTGTAATCTGGTTCTCCCTACATTTTCCTCCACCTTCATCCCAAGGGACTCCCACACCCACCCTCTGTCGCACACCAAGCCTTCCACAGGCACCAGGACAAACACAAAAATCCCTGTATATTAACACCTCAAACTGTCCTCCCAAGCCATGTCCACTGAGCAGATGAAAAGTTATTCTGGGGGTCCTTAAAACTGCTCTGTTACCTTCTCACAGGTTTTGTAACTTCTTTTATCTCTGCACGTGCCCCATTTTTGTTGTCAGAGAACCCCTGACAGTGTTAGCAGCTCCCCTGAGGGTACAGCCAGACAGACTGGAGCTCACAGTCTCCCATGCACGGGAAAGGCTCTGCAGCATTCCCACCAGTCTCCTCTCTGGACAAAGCTCAAACCCAAGCTTTCCACCCCTGTACAAAGCTTTCCTCCTGGAGCTCCTGATACCCCACTGATTTCTCTGCATCATTCACTCAAGTCTAAGCAACACCCTCCAAGCTGTTCTCATCTTGTTCAACCACAATTCCTGTTCACACACAGCAAGAGGCTCCTTGTTTTAGCAGATTCCTCAGCCTTTATGTGCTGCCTTAGAAACCTCTTGCCCAGAACAGAAAACATTTCCAAGAAGACTTGCAAAACTTCTGCCTAGGAGCACAAAAAACAAATCAAACCTGACTCTAACAAGTGCTGCCCCCGAAGATCTCCCCGACAAGTCAGTGAGAATCAATAAACACACCCCAGGCACACCAGCAAGCCTTTAAAAAGGGCAAGACGTGGAGTGCCTGCACATACTCAGCGCTGACCAAAACCAGAATAAAGCTTAAACTGCCCTAAGGAAAAGGAAGTTCTTGGAGGGGAGAGTTCTCCTCCATCCACCTGGCCCAGCCATGTCTGAATCTAAGCATCGATCTGCTCCTTCATCACCTGTGTCACCCCCCACTCCTCCTCTCCCTCTTTTTCCTCCTTCCTCTGCTGACACCAAAGCCCATTCTTCCTTCCACCCACCCACCCAGGCTCAAGCATCACCCAGTAAAAGCACACAGCTTCTCCTCCAGCCAAAGGAACCCAAGGCCTCTCCTGCTCTCCTCTGTCCCTGTTTCACATGGAAAACCAGCAGTTCCTCCCAAGAGAAAGAGGAACCTAAACCCACATGGCCAAAGCAGCTCCCGTGGCAGAACACAAAGATCCTCCACCACAGTCACACTCTGTCCCACCAGAAGCCCTTCAATCAGCCAGGGTTTAGCTGAGGATTTTCCCAACTGCTGGGTGAGTTCTAAGTTCACTCTCTGCCTTTCCATCAAGCAAAGACAGGAGCACACACACACACACACAGGAGATGTGATTCCCTGGCGCATTTAAGCTCTTGGACCAGTCTGGAGGCAGCACTGCCCTTACCTGCCTTGGTGCTCCTTTGACAAGCTCCCTGAAGACCAGGTCCCTCAAATCATTCTCCATTCCCCCCCAGACTGCTGAGTGCTCCTTGGCATTGATGTATTCGGGCCTCTGCCAGCCCACATGACTCCTTGGC
This sequence comes from Anabacerthia variegaticeps, assembly GCA_035583185.1. Classification (NCBI taxonomy): domain Eukaryota; kingdom Metazoa; phylum Chordata; class Aves; order Passeriformes; family Furnariidae; genus Anabacerthia; species Anabacerthia variegaticeps. The sequence continues at coordinate 4,451,532 of JAWWEW010000065.1, forward strand.
TTATTTTCCTTGCACAGCTTGCAAAAGAAATCTCCAGCAAGAAACTTGCAGCAGCAGCTCCAGCTCTGTCTCTGTCCCTCTCAGAGCTGCAGGCAAGTGCTTCAAATCCCCCAGTTATAACCAGCCTTGCCCAGGGGATTCTTTTGAGGGAGATGCTCATGTCTTTACCCTAAGACTCCGGTCTGTCCTCATCCACAGCCCTTCATTTTAGGGTTCACCTTCCCCAGGCACCATCCCCACAGGAGCCAGACCATAAAGGGTTAAGAGAAATGTCCATTTAAAGGAAGAAAAGAACATTCTCCTTCCCTGTGCTGACACTGTCTGCTCAGCACAGCCTGTCAGCTCCCCCTTCCCCATCCCAGCTCCAGCTGTCTCATCTCAGGGTAGGAATTCACATCAGGTGTGGGGAAAGCACCACCTGCAAACCAGAAAGAGCCACACAGCAACTTTCCCAACTTCTGTCTTTGCTAATCAGGCCCAACCCCGAAATGGAAACCGAGAGGGAAAGGTTCTGCCACTCACCATCTATTTCTCTACCCAGATGGTTCCCTTCAAATACACAGCTTAATATACATAAATACTAAAGCAGACTTGCACCAAGACACATTAAAAATGCCTTGGCACGGTGGGAGCCTCGCTGCAGATGGCTTCTACCCTTCTGTGAAACAAGACTAAAGCAAAGCACGGCAGGAAAGCACCCAGCACAGTCACATCCTCCTCCTACCTGCGAGCACACCCGTCTGAGCGCCCAGGAGCTGCTGCAGGAGCAGCCGATGGGTGCTGGCAGCTCTACACGAGAGCCAGACGCTCCAGGGGGATGCTCCTCGCCCTCCGACGCCACCGACTCCCGGCTCAGCCCAGGCGAAAGCGGGGAGGGCTCCGCTCTGCGCCCGACGCAGCGGTCACATCCAGCCGGGATGTGCCTGCCGAGCGGCTCCCCCGAGGAAAGGCTGAGCCCGAGGGCTGCTCCCTGCACGGAGGGCTCTGCCGTGGTGGGTGGGCGCTGCTGGAGCCCCCAGCGCTCCGTCAGGAGGGCCGGGATGCGGCGGCAGAGCTGCCCCTCAGCATCCCCCGCTGGCGGGCGGTCCCCAGGGAGGCAGGAGCAGCGCTGGAGCCTCCGGCCAGCAGCACCTCCGCTCTAAGGGCAGTGGGAGACGAAGCAAAGCCCGGGTGCGTTCAGTGAACCTCCCCCGGGGTCACAACCTTGAGGTCTCAACGCTGTCAGGGGAAAGAATCCAGCGCGATGGGCGGTGAGAGCTGAGCGGCGCTCGCAGCATCCTCAGCGCGCAGAGCCCCGGCCCGAGCTGCGGCTGTGCCAGAGTTTGGGCATAAATCACGCGGAATAAAGTTGGGCCTAGGAGGAGGTTTGTGCGTGGAGTTTCCCCCCGCTGCCCGGGCTCAGCGCTGCTCGCCCGGCAGAGGAGCCTGGCAGCGCCAAGCCCGCACGTCTGCGCACACAGCGAGCACCCCGCGCGTTCGGAGCCAAATTATTCCCGAGCACAACTCCACAGAAACGCATTCCAGAACAATGAACCTCTTCTTTCCCATCCGAAGCCCGAGAAAATGATGAGTTAAGAGAGCGTTTTCCCCGCTCCTCTGCCCGTGGCACGCCGGGCTGCGAGCGCAGCATCCCCCGATTCCGCGGGGAGCATCCCCGCCCGCTGCCCCCCGCACCCGGCAGCGCTCCCCGCTGCGCCGCACGACTCGCAGCCACACGGGGAGCCCCCCTGCCCTCGCCCCGGCAACTTCGGCTCCGCTGAAAACCCCGGAGCGTGGCATTTTTCAACTCTTGGTGCGCTGAAAACACCGCAAAGGGCTGGTCCCCAAGTCCTTCAGCGAGTGGAGGGGGCGGTCGGCGGGCAGCGGCTGCGGCCGAGGGGGCACCGACCGGCACTGCCAGGGCACTGGATGTGGCCGGGGAGGGGGGAACGGGGCCGGGAGGGGCAGGAGCGGCTGCGGCTCCGCGCTCCGAGCGCTCCCGGCCCCGCTGCGGCTCCGGGCGCCGGGGCGAGCATCCCGCGGGGGGACCCCCGGCCGCGCTGCCGCCCCCGCCGCCCCGGCGAGCGCTGCCCGCATCCCTGCGCCCCTCCATCCCCCCCTCCATCCCTCCCTCCGCGCACCCCCGCGCCCCTCCATCCCTGCCCGCTCGTACCTGGGCTGGGCTCTGCCCGCGGCTGCTCCGGCCCCGCTCCGGCAGCGGCGGCCGCGGGTCCCCGGCGGCGGCACCGGGAACTGCAGGGGGCGGCGGCCCCGGCACCGCGGGGGGGGACCCCAAAATCCGGCAGGGAGCGCAGGGAAGGATGCGGGAGAGCAGAGGGTGGGAGCACAGGGCAGGATGGAGGGAGGAGAGGGGACAGGGCAGGATGGAGGGATGCGGGGAGAGGAGAGGGGACAGGGCAGGATGGAGGGATGCGGGAGAGCAGAGGGGACAGGGCAGGATGGAGGGATGCGGGAGAGCAGAGGGGACAGGGCAGGATGGAGGGATGCAGAGGGTACAGGGGACTGAGCATGGAAAGAGCACAGGGCAGGGTGGAGGGATGTGGGGAGGACAGGGGACTAAGCTGAGTCAGAGGAGGGTTAGGTGGGATCTCAGGGTTCTTCCCCCAGAGGGTGGTGGGCACTGACCAGGCTCCCCAGGGCAGTGGGCACAGCCCCAAGTCTGCCAGAGCTGCAGGAGGGTTTGGAGAGTGGGACAGGGACAGGGTGGGATTGGTGGGATGTCTGGGCAGGGCCAGGAGTTGGACTGGATGGTCCTTATGGGTCCTGTCCAACTGGGGACATTCTGTGATTCATTCCATCTAAGGATGGAAGGAGGACAGGGCAGGATGGAGACAGGGACAGGGAGGGCAGCTAAAGAAGGGAGCTGGGAAGGAGGGCAGAATGGCAGGAGACTGAGGATACAGCGGGGGCAGAAGCTGAGATGGAGCACAGGAAGATGGGATGGGATGCAGGGGACAGAGGAGGGAGGGCAAGGAGCAGTGAGGCACTTGAATTATTGCTTCCAAAACTGGCCATTTTTCCTAATCCCAAACTGAATACTCCCAACTGGAACATTTGGCATTGGGAAAGATGTGCTTTCTTCCTCACATCCCAAATCTTTAGCTGCTTTGGGACTCTCCAGGGCCCCAACTCTCCCCATATGTTCCCTCCCTCTCCACTCCCTGGGAAGGACACAGCATGAGACACTTTTGCCCTGAGATGCTGAAATCTTCATATTACATATTAATCTCCTCCTTGTGCCCCAAACAGCAATGCAGACTGGGAAAAGACATCATCCAGCACTGGGATACTGGCAGGAGTGGGACAAACAGACCCATCCCAGGCTGTGAGCCTGGGAAATGCTGCACCAGCCAGGCAGCATCCTGAGTTGTGGCTCCCTGTGATGCTCCAGCCTCCTCTGCAACGCTGCAGTTTTGTTCTCCTGTTTATTTGTTTTTAATGGCGAGAAAAGCAAAGCTTTTAAACCATCAATTAATTGGACTCTTGCATTAAGAGCAATGAACTATTATTTGACAGAAATTCATCTTCCTCTCCTGCTGAGAAGAAATAAGCTGGAGGAAAAGAATCAGCTACACAGGAGAAAAATAAAACGCCTCTGCTTCAGAGACAAATTACTCATAAGATACACAGGTAACAGGCACGGGGTGCTTTGAGCTCATCCCTTTTACACATCATTTCCCTCAGGACAACAGCTACAAGTCACTTACTTTGTGACTGATCCCCAGGCCTTTGCCCCAGTGCCCCTGCCCAGCAGGCCATTCCAAGCATTTATTATGCTCGGAATAGAAGAGCATTTCCCTGTGTCTGGGCTGTATTTGCTTTTAATTTACGATTGTGGCCCTCAAGGTGCAGGTTGCCACCTGCCTGGGCTGCAGCTCAGTGCCCCAGTGGGAGGGCCAGGAACACAGGTTTGGCTGAGAGGGCTGGGATTGCCCCCAGAGCCAGAGCAGCCCCTGGGAAAAGCCCAGGAGCGGGAGATGGACAGATCCCACCTCTGCCCTCAGTGCTGACCACACCCGGGCCAGGCAGGGCGTCCTCCTTACACCTTTGTAAGGTGTAACATCCATCCAGATGGCTGCTGCATCCTCCTCACAGCTCCTGCCCTGTGCAGCCCCACTGCTCTCTGTTAGCCCTATCTTCTGCACAGTTCAGGTGCATCTCTGCCCTCCACACAATTATGGAGCCTCAGCCTTGCTGTTGTACACTTGGAAGGTAATTGAAGACCTGGAAAGCTAATCCAAGGCCTTCACCTCAAACCTCCCATGGCATGGTATAATCAGAGCAGAATCACAGAAGTTAAAGCACCTTGTCAGCCAACAGCAGGTGAGAGTGACCTGAAAGCAAGGAATCCAAAGGCAACAGCTACAGGAAAACTGTAACAAATACAAACTGCAAATAAATCTGGTTTGGTTTGGAAATAAAAGGGATTCTAAACACAAGAGAGAGGTTTCCAAACTGCCTTCTGCTAGGAAGTGTTACGTGGGGAGAGGAGGAGGAGGGAAGCCACCCAACTAGTTTTAAAATAGAGTTTGGTCATTTTATGAATGAGGTGATCTGACACAGTTCCCTGCCAAAGCAAAGGAGCTGGGTGACCTAGAAAATCCTGTTCCTGGGGATGGAAATGTTGTTGTTGTAAGACTATAAATCCAAGCATTACGGAGTGTTTGGGATCCTGCTTGCGCTCAGGGGCGCAGAAGGACAGGGAAGAGATGCTGATACTTCTAAAAGCCCTCAGAACAGAGCACTAGTCCCCACCAGACAGCCCTGAAAGCTCCTTCCCTGGGAGTTGCTGCCAGGATGCTCCCTGAGGTCAGCAAGGCACAGGGAGAAGATCAAAAGGTGTCAGAAATTGAGTTAGTTGTCCAAACCAGCAGCTCAAAACTATAGCATTATTGCAGGTCCAGCTCAAAGACGCCTTGGGGTCTCAGCCCAGCCCCAAACACACTTTGGGGTCTCAGTCCAGCCCCAACCACTGTCCCCAGCAGCAGCTTTGCCAGCTGAGCCCATGCAGGGTGTAGGAAAGCCTGTGGTGATGCACAGGGATGAGTCTGCCCCAATTTCCACAAACAACAGGCTGTTTGTTCCATGGGATAATCCAACACCTCCAGATCCAAACATCTGGGGGAAATAGCCACCCTCAGGAATGACACTGCTTACCTCATGCCATATTAGATATCCAGGCAATTAAATTCTCTTTTCCCTCTCAGTTGCACTAAGAGGGGCTCTGATCTCAAATTGACGTGAAGTTGAGCTGTGAATCATTGAAACAACTGCTACATTTATCTTCATAGGTGGCTGCATTTCAGCAGAACAGTAAATAACAGTCCCACTGTAAGAAGGAGTCAGTCAAATGCATGAAGTACTGGGAGATTTCTGGGGATAAAAGATGCTGCAAAAGGCAAGATTTCTCTTTTCACTGAAATACAAAAAATAAATCTATTATGTGTGTGCCAGGTTTTTTCTTCAAGGTTCATAACAAGTTTCTATTGGTAATAGAACACGTCCAAATTAGATAATTTTATAGATAAGAACAGCTTTGAAGGAAGTGGTTAGAGGAATAAGTATCTTGTGGTAGTTACATAAAAAAGCCCATCTAATTATATATATATATTTAGATAGCTCAAAGAAGTTAGTAGGATGAGTTAGATAAATAAGGAACATTTTGTGGAACAGTTTGTTTGCCTTCCTTTTTATGCAAAAGAAAATGTGTGTGAATTTCAACGAGCTCAAGTCTGAAATGGCACCTGCCATCCTGATGCAAAATTTGGGAGGATACTTGTAGTGCCATGTGAAGAGGCTGCTCCACACCCCTATTCCCAATGCTGAAAGCAAGCCATGCCTTCAACTACCATTTCATCTCCTACTTGCATTTGTGGTTAGTGCCTGAAGCTCCCAAAGGAGATGGATCACACCCCTCCCAGGGGCTGCACACACACACACACACACAGAATCCTGGGACACCAGAGCACTGAAATAAAGTTCACAAACAGCATTTTGCCATTTCAGAGCTGGGAACCGGGGGCCTGGAGCAGTGCCAGCATTTCAGGAAGGTCACTCTTAGGAAGCACATCTCAGAACTGAGCCCAGACCACCTCTAGTCCCAGCCCTGGGCTCTCACGAGGAGATCCACCCTCTCTGACAATCATAAACATGGGGCTCATCATTTGTAGTTTATCTTCACTTGCATCCCAGTTTGCTTTGCTTTGTTTTGTGTTCTCTCCTCTATAATTACTGCCATCAAAGGATGTTTTCTCCTGTGTATTCCATTCACACCCCAAAGGAAAAGGCAAAAAAGAAAACCAAAACAATCCACCAAAACCACCAACTCCACAAAATCCTCCTCTTGTTGAAATGTGAAAGATGAAGAGACTTTCAGGTGAGAAATGACAGAGAAAAGGGAGAAGGAATGAAGAATGAAATGACTTCAGATCTCACAAGCAGGTTGGTCCAAGCACTAAGGAGACCTCCCATCTTTGCAAGGGGTTCAGGGAGCTGCAGCCCTGGAGCCTCTGCTTGGGGGCAAATTCATCTGCCCTTCAATCTCCACCAATTCATAAAAGCTTCATTCTTCAGGCCAAGAGAATCAGAGATGCAGAGCCACCCTTTATCTCTGCAGAAACCCTGCACTCACCTGTCTCAGGGCTGGCCAGTCCCTGCACCAACCTGTCTCCAGCCAGAAAATGCTCCTTCGGGTTCAGCTCTGACTTTTCTCACCAGCACAGTGCACTTTCCACCCCTAATGACTCCATGGAGAGTTAAGAAAGGAAAGCAGAGATCAGACTTGGTCTGTGCTGCTGTGCACCAGCACAGTCACCTGCACAGGAGGGTTTGGATCTGTTGAGAGTCCAAGTTCCAAGTCTTTTAAGCAAATCCCAAGCCCAGAGTGCTGGAGGGACAGCTGGGGCAGGGCAGCCACCCCAGCAGAAACACGTGTCCTCTGAGGGTGGGTTTATTGGGAAGGAGAAGCCAAGACTGGAGTATTTCCCTGCTCCTTTGCTGTTCCTGGTTGAGCTCCCATGACTGACCTGGGACATCCCCACCCAGATGGGCTGCACCTTCCACTGCAGCAGCAGCAGCAGCACAGAAGAGCTTCTTTCTGGAGACTTTTTTTAGTGTCTAGGGTGGACTGATACAGTCCAACCTCACACAGCCATTTTCTCCTTGCCAGCTCCAGCCCAGGAGCAGATCCCATCGTGCAGAGGGAGACAGATGAGCCACAGCTCAGCAGTGACAAGGGCAGCTTTATTATGGCAGAATAAAGAAATTGCAGAGGAGAAAAGATGAGTTCAATAGAAGCTACAATTGAGGCTGTTTGACTCCTGCTGCATGCACCCACTAAAATCATGATGATAAATGGGTCAGAGGGGCTTTTGAAACATTTTGAGTCTGCCTCTCCCAGGACAGAAGTTACCTAAAAACAAACAAGCAGAAAAGTCAGTCTTTGGAGGTGAAATCCTGGGTTAAGGGCATGCACAGGAGAACAGTTCTATCACCAAGCTTTGTGGGGAACAGCAACAAACACCAGAACTGCCAGAGGAAAGGGAGGACATCTCTGCTCACTGCTCATGAAGCTTCACTTTTGAAAGGAGATGGGAGAAGGAGCAGAAACCTGCAGTAAGATTTAAAACCCATGAAGACCCACAAAGGGTTTAATCTCCTCCTCACAGCAAAGGTCACAGGGAAGCAGATGGAGTTACATCAAGTACATCTTTATGAAACTAGAGAGAGTTCTTTCAAACCCAGCTGATAAAGGGAGAACACAAAGCCCTCTCCTTTCCATGCTAATTCAGAGCTGAGATGTTGTTTTAGCACCAGAAGTGGGATCTGAATTGAAGCTTCAAGAGGCAGAAGGAAAGAAGATGTGCTCATTAATATCCCAGTATAACAATAACCTCAGATAATACGAATTATTGCAAAACCTCCAGAGAGCTGATAGAAATGTAGATTGACTCTTCCATCCATGGAGCTCCACTTGGTACAGTTTATTCAGCAACACTGAGTAAATATCAACAAGAAGGTTAAAATATTGATCAGGGAAAATACTTGACGCTGAATGAGCCTCAGACATCTGGAAACCAACAAACTGGGGCAAGAAAGCAGCAGAGATATTTTGGGCCTTTTATTCTGCCAAAAGCCCAAGTGATGATTTGCAGCTGTAAACTGCCATCTGGGGAGGAGGGGGAAGGATTCAGCTCGTGGACTGAAGGAAGCCCTGCTGAATTTAGTCTGGGACACGGAGAAGAGCAGGAGGGATCTGCACTGTCATCACAAGCAAGGAACACGCTTGGAATCAAGGAATTGTTAGGAAAGCAGTTTAAGAGCATCAAGTCCAACCATCAAGCAGCACCAGCCCCGCGTTCACCACCAAACCTTGTCCTCAAGTGCCACATCCACAGGTTTTTGACAATTCCAAGGATGGTGACTCTACCCCATTCCAGCTTGACAAGCCTCCTGTGAAGAAGTTTTCCCTAATCCCCAGCCTAACCTCCCACTGAACAACTTGAGGCCATTTCCCCTCGTTCCTCCTTTCCTTCTCCCAGGCCTATTTCCCAAGAAGTGTTCAGGTCAGTTAATGGGGCTGGAAACCAATTTGCAGCACTCCCAGCCCTGCAGTTAAAGGCTCTGAAATCCCTCCCAGAGTGCAGCCTCATTTCCCCCCTCAGCTGCCCCTCTGTCTGCATGGGCAGCACTGCCCCAGCCTTCCCAGGGCAGGGCTGGAAGTGGCACCAAAGCTTTTGGCTGCCTGAGCCTCTCCCTCAGCAGCTCCCCAACCCTCCTGCTCAAATAACAGGTGTCTAAGAAGTTTGAAAGATTTGTTAAGCCAACATCTTAACACAGACATATGCTCTGCATCGTTCCCATGCTCATCTCTTTGCCATCTGAATTTTGGATCACACTTGAAGGAAATACTTCCAAGCTTTGTGGGTGCTGTGCCCTGCCTGGGTCCATCTCTCTGGTGATAAACTTACCCCCCCCAATAATCAGACCAACTGGCAAAGAACCCACGCCAGGGACTGGACAACTTCCACTTTACACCAACCTTCATAAACATTTGAAAGAAGAAGAAAGACAGTCTAAAATCCATTGGCTAATTGATAAAAACAAAGGGGAAACCATAGATATTTTTCAGCAAAAAAACAAGGCCATCCTTGCTGAAAGGATGTTTTCTGGAACAAAATGCATGTCCATAATACTTTCAATACCACAAGCCAGAAATGACACGAGCCCATCTGCAATAAGTCAGACTCCTTGAATCCTCTCGTGCCTCCTTCCCTATCTATGGCAGGCAGCAAGGAGAGATTAATCCCACGATGGTGGAACAGCCCTAAGAGATGCAGCTCTGTTCCCTCCCACCCCCAGCTGGGATTTGAGGGCAGAGCCTGCAGAAGACACAAAGCTCAGATTTTTCTGAGCTGCTCATTTTGCATCATTTATTTACAGCAACACAGTAAAGGGAACATATAAAATAACATTTAAATAGGCAAAACACGAAGAGCGTCATTAGGAAAGTGTAATAGAGCTCAGATTACCAATTATAATAAAGTAATAAAGTAATCTCTCAAGGAGCTTCATGTACATGCTGCAGAAGGGGAAGGAAAAGAAGGAACTCTAAATTTTCAGAAAGATACTTGATTTTGTTTGTTCTCTATTTTGGTGTTGTTCTTAATCAATTTATTTTTGTCAGCTTGTCTCTCAGAAATGTGACTGCATCACTTCCCAGGGAAGTCAGAAGCTAAAATAGGAATGGCACTGCTGACAGGGATTCAGGTACAGCATCCTCTGCAGATAATTCAGCAAGACACAGGCCTTGGCACAGAACCCTCAGCACAGATGTTCCCTGTTAAAAAATTTGCAAGTTTTAATTTCCCTTCTCTTTTAACTTTCTGTTTGATCCCAACGGAGGGAAAACTATCCAGCAAAAGAATGGAAATGCAAAAGCCTCCACTAGTGACAGGCAAAGTGGTGTCACACAACTCCTGTGCCACTGTCCCCAAGGGCAGGCAGGGACTGCAGTTTCATCCCCCAGAAACTCTTAATTTGGGGGAACACAGCAATCCAGACATATATAAGGAAGATTAGGCACTTTACAAAGCACAAGCAAACCACAATTTAAGCCCAACAGCCTCTGGTTAACATTTGATAGGAAGCTGCAGCCTTTAGTTGAACAGTGAACACTTGCAGGGAATTCCTTATTACAGGGGGAAAATGAGCCCAACACCAATTAAATATTTGAAAGATATTAAGGTGCAATGCCATGTTGAAGGGCTATACCAACAGTTCCCAACCATCAAAACAAATTCAGTTTTAAAACTAACAATAAGCTTATAAATTAGTAAAATTTCATTGAATAATGGTTCTGGCTGGATTTAAAATGACAGTGGTGGAAACTTGAAAGCAACCCCTAGAGCAGGAAAATAACACAAAACTGACAAAATGAAAGCAAAACTCACTGCTCAGATTTAACTGTCCAACAGGATCAGATGAGCCAAAGCCTTACAGTGACAGCTCTGCTGGGCTTTTGAAAGTGTTCATTAAATTGCTGTCAGTGACCAAGGAGTGAAACATCAGTGACCAAAAACCATGTTGCACCCAAGTAGAAATTCGCTGGAAAGGGCAAAATTCCATTTCCACGTCCCATTTAGCAACTGCAGGATCAGAGAGGGCAGCCCGAGGTGTGCAGGACACACCCAGGGCATCCCCACCCCGGGCAATGTCACCCAGGATCATCTGAGCCTCAGTCGAGTGGGAAATTTATTTGTTTTCCTGGAGCTGGTGTTTTGGGTCAAGTGGGAAATTCGTTTGTTTCCTGGAGCTGGTGTTTTGGGTCAAGTGGGAAATTTGTTCCTTTCTTGGAGCTGGTGTTTTGGATCAGATGGGAAATTTGTTCCTTTCTTGGAGCTGGTGTTTTGGATCAAGTGGGAAATTTGTTCCTTTCTTGGAGCTGGTGTTTTGGATCAGATGGGAAATTTGTTCCTTTCTTGGAGCTGG
>JAWWEW010000065.1:4462620-4531074 GCA_035583185.1 Anabacerthia variegaticeps
TCAAGTGGGAAATTTGTTCCTTTCTTGGAGCTGGTGTTTTGGATCAGATGGGAAATTTGTTCCTTTCTTGGAGCTGGAGTTTTGGATCAGATGGGAAATTTGTTCCTTTCTTGGAGCTGGAGTTTTGTGCTAACCCAACACTAAAGGGACCTTCTTCCCTGTACAGCCAAGACTGTGAATAACAAGAACCAAGCACCTTTAAAAGCAGCTCCCACTCTCCCATCACTGCCTTTGCTGAGCTCCTTTAGGGCCTGGGCTGGCAGGGCTGAGGTTTCATCCTTCACGAAGCACAGGAGTTGTCCAGCATGTGGTGGGTACAAAAGCACAGGTTACTCTGCTCTGGCACTGCAATAGAACAAGACTAAATTCATTCATTCACTACTTCACTCCCCACTGTGACCAGCAGAAATTCAGGCAAGGTACTTCAACCTCTGCAAAAGTCCTTTGTCCCCAAGGAGAATCTTCTTTGCCATCAAGACAGTCTGTCCTGCCAAACACTCCAGGCAATCACAGCCAAACAACCCCCAAAGAAGCCACCAGACAGAATGCATTTCCTTTAAGCTTATTTAATGATATTTGAAACGCTTAAATTTTCTATTTCCCAGATCCTGAAAACAGATTTTTTTTTTAAGTGACCAATATTTAATTCCAGAAACATACAACCTGATCAGCTAAGTCATAAAAGAGCTATTTTACAAACATACATCTGGATAATTAGAACAATAAAGTCTTTTTAGACATTCAAACATGATCAGTAAAAATACAGGATTATTAATAAAGATTTTTGTGTATTTCTTTAAAGAATACTCCCAGATTTTTTTTCTTCTCTTTAAAGTAAATCTCTGTTAAGAGTACATGATTGTATGTTGTACAAAGAAAATAAAAATATTCTAGTATGAAGAGAGCTCCACAAGACTTAATTCAAAATAAAACAGCAGTGTTTTGGCTGCAGTATCCCTTTTGCAGTACATCTGCTTGTCAGTTGGCACCTCGGGGAGGGGAAGGGACTTGAGGCATTTCTTTGGGAAACAGAGGGAGAACCAATCCCAGATACCACGAGATTATAATCAAGGGTCACCTGCTGAAGCATCAGTCTTCCAGCAGCAAGGACAGGAGGTGCAAAGGAGAATATCCTCGTTTTCTGAAAGCCCTGGGCCAGGCCGAGTGCTGGGGGAAAGCTGAGCCAGATCAGCCAGACTTCTTCACTCCGGAGCTTTGCATTCCTCATCCTTCTGGCTGAGCCCACCTAGGGGATGCTAAAGGAACCTCCCTCCCTACAGACAAGGAAACCAAAATGATCCACCACCAGCTCAGAATCTGCTCTTCTGCAGGAGAAGGAAATTCCCATTCCAAAGACTCCCTCTGACCTTTTTGCTTGTTCATGAACTATGTAACAGCAGAAGAAAAATGACCTCTCAGAAGATGGTTGCTACACTATAAATTTGTTCCCAAAATAAGAAAACCTTGTTATTCTTCTATTTGGGGAAGGGAAAAAAACCTCTCAACAATGCATTTGGGAGGAGAGGTTGGGGGAAAAAAATCCCAGAGAACAGTGTCCTGCTTTACTATCCAGTTTGGATAAGGGAATGTACAATCCATCACCAACCAGGGCCAAACCAAAATGCTTCCTTACGCTCAAAACTGGAATTCAAAGAAGGAAATCTTATGGCTTCAAGGAGGCAAAAACATGAGAATCCTGACTAGTGCATTTGAGCTGCAGCTCCTTCCACACAGTGGGACACAGCCTGAGGTCTGGGGTACAGTGGGTATGCTAGAAAGGAATTCCCTGGCATTCTGCTCTCACAAAACAAGGCATTCCTGACCCCACCAGCCTCTTCCCACACGAGGAATGCCCTGTTTGGGAGGACATGACCCAGCTGAAACAAAACCCAACCAGGACAGAGCAGAGAAGTGTCATTTATGTCACCCAAAAGACTGGGTTCCAAGGAGCTGGGCTTCTCCAACATTCCTCAAAGCTCTCTGCAGGCTCCTGCTCTGCAATGCCAGCTGGGACAAAGGCACCGAGTGTGGGTGTTCCCCTTGTACACCTGGAGACGTGACAGGGACACACCTCACCTCCCCTCTCCTGTAACCCAAATCAGGACATGGTGGGCAAAAACCCACTCCAGCAGCTCTGAGGCAGAAGTGTAAGGATGAGGCCACACACACACTCTGCAGTCCCAGCTTTTTCCCTGCTGCTACACCTCTTAGAGATGAAACAAAGCAGTGGTGGAACCACAGACCACCATGAACCTTGAAATTCATGCAGCTTGGAGAAAGCCAGACAACCAAGGATTCTGTCTTCAGCCACAAGGAGTGAGTATGAAGTAGCCAGGCCTTCACAGGTCCCATCTTTGCTGGTCATCCAGGATATTCTTTCAAAGCCAGACTAAGCTCTCTCTACTCTAGAGTTCAGGGATAACCTTCAATCAACCATGGAAGCTTCTGGAAAGCTTTTACACCACTAAGGTCACAAAAACTCCCATTTCCAGAGTGTGGAGACCCAGGCAAGCATCATGCAACTGATGGAGGGGAACTGGGGGGGAAATGGGCCTTAAACACCAAGCCTGGCTGTAGCCCAGTCCTCTTTCTGGCAGGATCCATGGCATGTTCTGGTTTGGGGGATTCTCAGAGGAAGTTCAGATGCTTCTAACCAAAGGAACTGTGTGGCTGAGGTGAGGAGGGAAGTGCTGGGCTAATACTGACAGTAAATCTCACAGAGGTGCACCAGGACAGGACAGGCCACATCCCAAGAAGAGGAAGCTCCTGCCAGCCTGGAAGAGAACACTTTGGTTTGTGTTGGCAGTGTAATGAAGCTTCGTGCAACTGGCTCTTAAAACAAGAGAAATTCCTACCTACTCTCTAAACTGTCACACTGGGCCCCAAATCATCTCTGCTGCCTCTGCCCATCATTACCTGAACTCACCCCTGGCATGTTTCTACAGGAAGAACAGAGCTGATGTTTTTCTTACAGACAAAGGACAGACCTGTTTTCTTGCCGGCAGCCTAAGAGAAAATGTTTGGTTTAGAGGAGCAGGGAGGGGGATCTTGATGCTGACCAAAGGCAGAGTCTCAGCACTTCAGGATGCAAAGGATGCTCTGCCTATCAGTGGGATGTACAGGCTTGGCTTGCTGCTCAGGCTGGGTTCCTCAAACAGTTTAAAACTCGGAAAGAGGCTGCAAAAGAGACTTCTTTACACACCTTGCACCAACAGCCCTGCTCATGGTGTCTGTGATATCAGGGCCAGCTTGAACCTGCTGCCCTGGGACCAACCTCAGAGAGAGGCACAGCCAGCTTGGGCTGTCCAGTGTCAACTCTGTGGAAACCTTTTTACCATCTTTTTTTTTTACCATCCTCTCCCCAGACTGGAAGGAATTCCACCAGCAAACCCCATTCCAACAGGCCTAAGGAAGTGCTAGAGAGCTGCTTCAGCCTTCTTTGATTTGCAAATCTCTGTTTCAGTGAGAACACATTGGCACAAATTAGTTTAAAAAATAAAACAAACGAAGCCCAAACCAACCCCACCCCAAACAAAACCCCAAAGCCCACCCCAAGCCCTCAGCAAGACATACTTTCAGGTACTAAAACTTACTGGCCCTATAATCAGCAGTACCTGTGGCTAACTCCAATGGCAGCCCTTATTCATTCAGTAGTGAATCAGGGGCAGAGCTGCCCCACATCTTTGAAACACTTCTGGGTTTGCATTTTTTTTTCTTTTTTTTTGATCCAGAGAAGAGTTACAAAAGTGCTGCAGGTCCAAGTATTTTTATCACTTTACAAAGGAGACAATGATCAAAGCCAACAAAGTCAAGAAAAAAAAAATTAAACCTCTCTCTCTCCTCTCCCAGTCTAATCCTGCATGTCAACAGAGGAATGGGAAAGGGGAAAAGGAAAAGTCGCCCATCTCAAGTGCCTGGACTTTTAGTGCATGGAAAATTCTTGTTACACACGTGGTGACACGAGCCATTCCCATGCAGTTGGTTGAACACAGCTAGTTCCAGCCACAAGTCATCCTAACACCTTCATGAGTAGCTCTTGGCATGGCAGTGTGAGTGCCAGCAGGGAGTGCAGAGTCCAGTCCAGTGAAGTAAAGACACACCTGCACACAGGTACACCCTGGCCCCTCACCTGCCCTGGGGCAGCAGCAGTGGCAGCAGGATGCACCAGATGCAGGGGGCTAGAACTGTCACTACCCAATTAGAATAGAACAACAAAAAAAAGGCAGATTAAAAAATTAAAATGTGCTTTTGATACACGGAATGAAGTCAAATAAATACATTGATTTTTCTTTTTAAATGTCTAAATACATTTTTATATCCTACACCCAAAGCTCTGTACATTTGGTTTGGTTTTTTCTGTTCTGAAAAATGAATTTCTGGTAGCAAGGAGAGGAGCAGAATAGAATAGACTCCCTCACTGACAAGATAGTGCAGATGCCCCACAGGAAAAGCACCCCATGCCCACTTTGCTAAAGTCTGGTTCGTGTTTGGATGGTCCAAACCCTCTTGTCTCAGAGTCCACAAGGAGGACAGCGGGTGCTGTGTCCTGATACTCTTCATCCAATCTTCAGCCACTCCTGAAAACACGACTAGCTTTTGTCTGAAGAAGGGAAGAGGAGAAAAAAAAAAGGAATAGAGGTGGTGAGAGAGAGGGGGGTGCAATGAGAGTGACACTTCTGAACACTCCTACAGGCAGAGAACTGGGCCCGGAGAGACATCACACCCATTTAACCCTAAAACCCTCGTTAGTAATTCCAGCAATTACATCTGGAGGATGCCTAGGGCCAATTTAAAGGGACCCATGGAACCACTACACAGCATCAGAGACACCCCAGAGGAAGAAGAGCCAAACTAATCATTTTACATGTTCAAAATCTCTCTCTGGGACTTCAAATCAATCTGGCCTTCCTTGCCAGAGAAGCTGTACATGCTGAGATGAAGGTCTTTGGCAGGTGGGGTGAGACAGCTTGAAAACAACCTTTTCAGAGGAGGAACAAGCTCCTCTGCACATCTGAGTCTCAGTGGATTCAACTGACCTTTCCTGGAATCAACATGGGCTCAGCCCTGAGAGCTGCTCAAGGGGGTGAAACCTTTTTTTGTGTGTGTGAGAAACATGAATAATCGACTTTGTGTTCTCTGTTTAATGTCTGAGGCCAGGGTGGGACCTGCTCCCCGTTCCAGCCAGGCTGGTTCCTACCTGAGTGCTCCCCTGTGGAGGCTGAGCCAGCCAGCCCTTGGCGTCGGAGAATGGTGTAGTCCTCCTCCACCTCCTGCAAAACAAAACCAAGCCCAAGGCTCAAGTGGCTCCTTATTGACCAAGAGGGACCAAAGGGCAGTTTCACTACAGGTGAGTGGACTGCCATCACCCGTGCTGCACTGACCCACAATGGCTCTCAACTCCTTGAGCAGCATCTTTACCTGCCCTTCCACTGGCATGCAATATTCTAGGGTTTTTTGCACAGATTTCAGTGAAATTGAAGGCTGGCTACTGAACGTTTCACACATCAGAATGCTGTAAGCCTTCTGCAGCAGTGACTATCTTGTATGGAGAGTCCCCATTACTTACAAAAAGAAATCATTTTGAATATATTTAGCCTGAAAACCTTGTTACTGGTCTGCTGTAACTCAGCATCTTCATTTGACACGGGCAGCAGCAGCAAGCAAGAGATCTGATAAGCCTTTTTATGCCAGGAATTCATATTCCTTAGGTCAGTGGCCCCTTCAAAACTGCACTGCTGCAGACTTGTCCTACCCCTCAGGAACCTCTCCAGATTCAACCAATCTGTGCCCACCAGCCTGAGCAGAAATACTTGGCTCTCGTGATCCACAACTCAATGCCAGCAGAACAGCCCCAAATTCCTGGAGGCTTTTGAAGCAGAAGAGCCAGAGATAAGGCAGAGCGTGGCCGCCTTCCTTCCCCCTCAGAATCATTTTCAAGCCCTTTCTGAAACCAAACCCCAAGGGATGTGAGAAGGCCGATGGTGCGACCGGGAACACAACAAACCTTTAGCTTTTCAAGGGCATCCTCAATGTTCTGGATGTACTGCATGAGCTGCAGGCGGATCTGCAGGGGCAGGGCCCGGCTTGGCTCGAAGGAGCAGGGCTCTTCCAGGCCCGCCCAGCGCGAGGCCAACACCTCCTCGGGGAACGGGGAGCCCCCTCGCTCCGAGCGTGTGTCCCGGGGGGACGGCGGGGGCTGCTGCGCAGAGTCCAAAGGGGCCCGGCCGCCCCCCGTGCACTGGAGCACCAGCGAGGACACCTCCTCGTCCGTGGAGCTCTCCTGCACTGTCCCATATCCATCGAGGATCAAATAATTTCCTGTGGGGAGAGCAGCTCTTCACTCACCCCTCCAGCTCGGTGCACGGAGGCACCTGAGGAGAGGAGAGTGGGGAGGGACCCAACTCCTGAGATGGTGTCAAACAGCTGGAGAAAAGGCTACCCAGAGCAGTGCTTGTATGAAAGCAGACCAGCCTGGTTCTGAACTGGTCCAGAGATTAGGGGTGCTTGTAGCACTGCAATTAAGAACTATAGGATTAGATGGCCAGGAGTTGGACTCTGTGATCCTTGGGGATCTGTTCCAACTCAGGATAGTCTATGAGCTGGTCACCCACCTTCCTGTGCTTCCAAAATCTCTGTTTCCATTATATTGACTGAAAAACCTGCCTTTACCTGACAAACCCAACTTCTAGATTTCTAACCCCCACTTGTGGTACTGAGGATGCTTTTAAATGAGTTACCTTTAAAATTTAACTTGTTGTATATGTTAAAAGATAAAGCAATTATAGATAGAAATGCTTTCACAACCTGCACCCAGTAGGGCTCTATCAAATAATTTCTCTACAGCAAAGGCAGCACGTGGAGTCAGAATTGACTAAAAAGAGATCAATCTCATTCTGATGGCCCTGCACAGTTAAAAAAGTAAACAGTGTAAGAGGTGACAAATAAATTAGATGCTTCAAGTTGTTGGCTCAGTTTTAATAATTTAAAGTGTCTCAGCAAGAAAAATTATTTGCAATATGTAGCTGGAAGGCAGCATTTGGGCAGTCACAAATTGGCTTATTCACATGGATATAATCCAACTTTTAAATAAAAGCATATTTTTGGATAAGAAATTTCTACATGACTATTAATCTTCAATCTACCTAATTGTAGCCACCTCTACTACTACGTGCACGTGAGATAAACACCAGCTTCCATGGTAAATTCAGTGTGCTCACAAAGCTGTCAAATATACCACATGCAGCAGAAAATAATAGAAATAATAAAAATAATAAGCTTTTAAGAGCTTCAGACTGGGGTAAGGTCACAGGAGACTATGACAGTGCAAAGCTAAATTCTTTTCTTTTCTGAAGCTTGACCAGGACAAGCCAACACAAAATGGCATCATGAGCCACGGGGGCTTAAAAAAGGGCTTTGCCCTCAAGAAAAAACCTTTCCCTGCAGGTCCCAGCAGTCAGCTGGGAGATAAAGTGGTCCAGGGAACAACCTGCAATCAAGAGCTTGGATTGTGCCTGGTGCCTCTGCAATTAGAGTGTGTCACAGTGTGTTAACCCCACAGCTTCTCCTGCCACCAAAGAGAGAATTAATGAGGTCCATGTCTGCACTAAAATGACTTGTCAGGGCGGAGAGTTCACTTTGACTGCCCTGGAGCAGCTAACCAAGGGAGAAGGCTCCAGTGGTGAACCTGAGGGATGAGATGAGGGAATGAATCTCACCTGAGATCCGTATTTGCACATCCTCTTCCTCCTTCCTTTCCATCAGTTCACTTTCTGACGGGTTCTCATCACTGTGAGCCTCCCGGGCATCAAAAAAGTGTTCGCCGCTGTCGTCGGCGCCCCCCCCTTCGAGCTCCGAGGCAGACACCTCCGGGGTCACGCTCCCACGGTCTGCTCCCAAACTCCCACTGGGCCTGGGCTCTCTCCCCTGCAGCCTCGTGGCATCCCCTGAGGCTGGGCTCTCAGCTGAAGTCCGGAGGCCATAAGAAGCTGGGGACTCCTCAGTTGTGGCAAGTGTTCTGTCTGCTCCCGGCTGGAATTTGCTGCACTCCGAGTGCTGGAGCCCTGGCTCGTCCCCGCTCTCCGTCTGCGCTCCCTGGGACACAGTCCTGAACCTGGGACAGCGCTGCCGCTCCTCCAGGCTCCCCTGCTCGGCCAGGCCAAGCTGCTGTGCCAACAGCTGCCTCAGCAGGTCCACTGCAAGGAGACACAACGTTCTCAGGGCTTCACAGGGATTAAACCAGACAGAAAGGTCACCCCTTCCCAAAGGTGCATCTCCCCTCATCGCTCGCGGGAGGAAAAACAGGCATAAAAATAAATGTATTAAGGGCTCGAGTCTTACTCCACATTTCACCTGAGAAGCGAGAGCAAACTTGTCAGTGCAAGTTCCATCTTCTTAGAGGAAAACAAAGGAATTGTCTGCTGGAATTAGCTGGAGTGCCTGGGTTTTACCCTGCAAAGGAACTAAGAGCTGTGGCTGTGACAGGGGATTCCCACCTGGGAAAGGAGCAAACGGAGAATATTCCGCTCGATTTTGAAACGAGACATGGAAAAAAAGAAATTGAAGAAACGTTTTCCCTAAAATTTCATGCAAATTTATGCTTGTTTGAACTTCAGCCCACATTCCTTTAGTTCTCAAATTATCCCAACCAAACACTTCATAATAAGGACATATTGTTCAAAACAGAAATGTGATGCTGTCAATGTGATACCAGTGCTCATCCTCACAGAGTGCTCCTGTTACCCCCAAAAAGCTGATGCCATGCAAAGGAACAACCACTCATCTCGAAATGGGAGTGACCCACTGGTGGAGAGCTGCTGTTTTAACTCTGCAGTCAGGGGATGGTGTAAGGTCACTAATGATGTCCTTATACAGCCCCAGCCTAAGATTATCTTAGCACTGGGCTCTGAAAACAAATACCAAGAACATTTGTACAACATTCAGAATTACAAAGGGACTTGAATCCTGTAAGAATAATAATAAATGGATTGCAGAGAACTGCCATGACCTGTAGAGAGAGATGGAAGGGGGAATTGGGACCAAAGTTATGAGTGCTCTGCACTTGGGGAGAAGCAAAGAGCCCACAGAGCAGCAACACAGAGTCTTCCCTCCAAGTACAACAGAGGGACTTTGAGTCCCTTTGGGAGTTGCCAAGAAGAGATATATGGATTAATGAATTCATTCACATTTTAGGAAGTTATATTTAGGAATTGCACTGCTAGATCTGATCAAGTAGGTTGCAGAGCTCTGCATTATTCCTCTGAAAGGAGGTATACTGGAGAACAGAGGAAGTGATTCAAAATCTCCTCTAAACAAGTTGACAGAATAATCTGTCCAGCAGGAAAACCTCAACACACACAAGTGTTGATCTAAATATACCCAACCACCTCCCAAGTCCTCGGGAAGTCAGGACCTGCACTGTCAAGTTCACATATATCCAATCTCATTTCAGAATGTTATAAAATAAAATAAAAAATCATATTCTGCAACACATACAACCTCTTCTGTCCTGCTCCAGTGCAGTGGAAGTAAGTCTGCAGGTGACTGCCTTGTCTCAGAAATTAACTGCTGACTAGCAATGGCACTGTCCAGCACTGCACTAAGGCCTGCAGTGTAATTCTGTCATCAAAGCACTCCATGGACAGCAACAATTCATTACCACCATTTTATACATGGGCAAAACCAGAGATGCCTACAGCCAAAGGAAAGGTCAGAGTATGAATGCAGAACTTAGAATTCCTGGCTGTCAGATCCATTTTGCTGTGAAATACAGCACAGGGAGAACTGATAATTAATAGAAACAGGCTTTTGATTTTAATTTAAATCATTGATGGTTGACCTAACAATTTCCACCTCCAAATCACAGCCCACTGGACAGTGCCCAGGGATACTCACAGTTCCTTAAAGCATCCCGTGCCCACTGCCCCTCTGACACCGAGGGGGAACTGGTGGCTGTGTGTTCATAACATGCAGAGGAGTCTTTGAGTGTCAGCTCTGCCTGCTGCACCTTCTCAAACTGCCCTTCAGACACCAGGAGACTTTCCACCTTGGCCTTTTCAGACATGATGGGTGAAGAAGACTGAGTGTTCAATATCAAGGGAGACTCAAGGCCCAGATCTTTATCTAGTGAACAGAAAACAGACAATCAGGTTAAACAACCATGATGAGAATTCTGCTTCACACAGAAAACTCTGAAAACACTAAATAATACAGTTCTTGAGCCAATTCTTTTCAGGGTTAAAAAAAGACACTTTCCCAGCAATTTCTAAACCAGATGGAAATAGTAAGAGGTACATTTCCTAGAGGTTCAGTATCACATCTCTACATTACTTGTAAAGAAATCATTCCTTTCCAGAACAGTATCAAAGCTACCAAAAGATCCCCAGGCCACAGGGAATCTGGCTTGGCACATCTGCACTCCATGTAGCAAATCCACTGAGCCCAGTGCCCTGAACCAGTGCTTTACCTGGGCTTTGTAGGCTGCTGGCAGGAATGTCATGCTGCTCTTTGAGCTTCTGCTGCTCCTCTTCTTCACGCTCCTCCCTGCAGGGAGGGAAGAACCAACACATTCCTTCAGTCACATTGATCTGAGTCTCTGCAGGAGAATCCCTGCTCTGGCTGGCAATCTCTGAGCAGAGTAAGGGGTGCTGGAAAAAGAAAACCAGCCCTTCCTCCTCCAGCTTTTACTTACTCGCCAGGCCCTGACTGTGGTAATGGAATCACTCTCCTGGCACTCCCCATTTTCACAGTCCCTGCCATTTGAGCTATAAGGTCCTGCCACCTGCAGCAGAAACATGACATAAAAACATGCAACAAGCAAAGCATAATGAATACTTCTCTATTTAACACCTCTTAAATACAGCTAATACTATTACTGCTTTTCTTCTCAACAGAAATATCTTTTGTTAAGGTTCTGTTACATTCAATTCCCCACTAACACCCTGCAATCACAAGAGAACACTCACCTCACCAGGATACTTTTCAGCAGAAGGAAATGATAGACAGGACCTTAGCAGCTGCCTGATGAACCAGTTATTTTATATATAAATACAGACAAAAGCATTATTTCACACACTACTGAAGAGATTCGTATTTGACACATGACAAGTTGCCATGTATCCCTTAAGTCTACCCCTGCTTATACTTCAGAGGAAAAGCATTGCTACCAAAAGGGAAATAAGTAAGTCTTTTAGCCAGGGAATCAAATTCCTGCATTGGGGTGCTCCTGATGCCAGTGTCCAAGTCTGCAGAGATGTCTGGATCTGCATGAAGATGCAGGATTATTTCAGTTACTTGCCCGGCAGTCAGTCACATAAAACCAGAATTTCAAGGGTAAAGAAAAGCATTGTTGAGGTCAGAAAGGGTCTGGAGTGAGTCAGACAGCAAACACAACAACAGAAGCACTGAGGGGATGGATGGGTTTGGGGTTTTTAATACATATAGCACATAAGCTCATCAACACATGGATGCACCATCTCCTGCCTTCTGAAAGTTAGGAGAGACTAACACAGGGCATCACAGCCATGTTTTCAGCTGAGCTTAGAGAAGGAGCTGAGGGGCACCTGCACAGCTACTGCAGCTGTAAAAGACCTCTGGAGCACAACAAACCGAGCAGCAGCTGGAGCTGCACCAATTACTTACACATTCTTTTCTGAGACAGTCTGTGCCACCAGCTCGTAAATGTGAGCGCCGTTCTCTGACATGGAGATGACGAAGAAAGCTTTGTTATCTGCACCAGCACAGAGAAGGAAGAATTTAACCAGATGCCTCGTGCCACACAGCTTTCTGCAAAGTCCTCAAACAAGCCATAAGCCCAGTCCACAGCAAGGAAAGAGGAGTTCAAGAGACAACCCTCTATACAAACATCGACCTTGCCCTATCCAGGAAATTTGTCCTCATAGAAAAGAGCCATTTTTAAAAAGCTTTATTTCTCCTCTTTTCCCTCTTAATAATTTTCAGAGTACCTTTCATCTAACACAATCAGAGTACTTTAATTTAGAAGTCTATTTAAAACCCGAGCAATGCCTATTACCGATGCAAAGAAGTTAAACAGCTCATACATACTAAGCACGATGTTGGACAACCAAGAATTAAGCCTACGCAGTTTTCTATGTTCTACTCTGGATCCCTACACAAAAACTTTTATCCTCAAATGAGCTGATCTTTATTTTTGGCTTCTCCTTTTGCCTTCTCAATGGGTCACACTGACCTGTTGCCACCTGACGAACCAGCACGGTGTTGAGTTTGATGATGGGACTGAAGGTGTGTTTGCTGTCGGCGGTCGAGGCCAAGATCTTACTGTGACACTTCAGCACCAGCTTATCATCTTGCTTCTGCAACAGCACCAGAATGTCCTCCAGCAGCAGAGTGTAGAGATCTGCCCAGGGTGCAAAAGAACCCAGAGTGAGTTAAAGACTCAGAGTTTCATATCACACCCCTGCAGAAGGCAAAAAGCAGCATTTTTGATTACTCATACAGAGGCAGCAATCAATGCTGTGCCGTTCCAAGCAAAGCTTGCAAATCTTCCCCATGAAAACTACAGCAGAAAGCTACAGATGGAATTGGATCATCTCATGACTGACTGCTGTGTCCCTGCATGGCCTTAATGACACTCCAGCACATTTCAGAATTGACAAGAATAATTTAATCAGCTCTGAGAAGCACACAGGCATTATTATAGGTGGCAGGAACAAGAATAATTGGGAGCTGCAGCAATGCTTTCTCCTTCTCTCCTCCCCAGCAAACACACATGGACCCAAGGGAGGCAGACGATGGCACACACTCACCAATGGTTTTGTCACGATTAACCTTCCAAGTCAGAGGCCCTTCATGGAGCATTTTTCTCTTTGTTAAGTCCAAGTTCTGTCACCAGGGGAAAGAAAAAAAGGAGCACTATGAAGTTTCCATGGAAGCAAGTCATGATAAGACACAGGAATGTCAGAGGGGCTCCAGTTTGGAGATAAGCAGCTAAACCCAGTCTGGGAAAAGAGCAGGAGTAGGGTATGAGTGTAAACCCAAATGTTGTGAGAGATGTTTGTTATCACTCTTCCTCTTTCCCTGCTCTTTTGCAGATGCTAAATGTCACAGGGTGGAGGATTTCCCTACCAAGTCAAGCTCCTAAGGCATTAGGATGTCACCTGTTTCTAGGAGGAGCTTTTCCAATATCCTGCATAAAGTCTGCAGTTCTGGTATTACAACTGGTTAATGCTTCAGCACTTGATTTGCAAGTCAAGTGTGCCTACAAATGATATACAAATCATCCCAATGATCTGACGGAATTTATAATGTCAATGGATTCTTCAGGCATTTCAGTGCTTGTGACATTTAGATCTGCAGGCAGAAGTGACAATTTTCACAATTCATCCCTTCCAAGTCTCAGAGTCTACAATCAATGACAGCAAGATTTCATAACTGCCAGTAAGTTGTTCATTTCCTAACTGAATGCTTGCAGGTTTTTATTTGTGGAAGGATACACGACACAGTTTTACAGAAAAGTCTTCATATAAAAAATTTTGGGCATACACTGACTTTGGGGAAGCAACCAGCAAGTAACCAGCTTCAGTAACACAACTGCAAGAATTTACAGGGGCCAGGAACCACAGTACTTTTAGCACGGAATTTCAGACTTTATTTGGCTCTACCTGTGGATCTCTTACAGAGATGGGTCTGTGGACAAGCTCTTTTTTTAAAGCCAACTGCTCTGCTACACCTCATGGCTCTCTGAGGCCTCCCCAGTTCCAACAGCACAACTAAAATGTGCAACCACGTGAGATACAATCCACAGCAATACTCATCATCCATGAGATACCTCTTAAGGGATACACTGCTTGAGCTTTGACCATTAAGACTTGTTTCACAGAGCTTCATCAACACCATTATGTGCAGAATACCCATATCTGAGACTAACTGTTTTCATTTCCATACAGAAATATTTACCTCCAAAGACCATCTGACGGTATATCAAAAGACCGTGGTAGAAAGAAGCACAAAGTGAATAACAGGGTTGCAAACACAATTTACACAGAGATGGGTTCAGTGTTGTCACTCACCCTGAACTCATCCATCATGGGATCCTCAGACTGCTTCAGGTAGGACAGGTCGAGCCGACGCTGATAATCCTCCAAATGCTGCCAAAGAAATGCCCCAGAAATGGTCACTTGGATCAGCCACACTCACTGGTCTGAATGCCTCCAGGAACACCTCCCCACGCTCCCAAAAGCTGGGATCCCCCTCCCACAGGAACACTTGGTGTCACTCCAGGTGCCTTAAACAGCTTGTTACTCTCTCCAGCCCTCAGTGCTCCCCCTGTCACCTCCTACCTGCTTGTTCTCTGACTCTTTGACAGCCTGGTTCACGTGGTTGAGGATCTGACGACAGTGATCTGCTGCTTTCTTGACTTTCTCTTTCTCTTCAGGCAGTTCTGCAAGAGAAAAGGTAACAATGCTTTCCAATAAAGGTCTGAAAAGTCAGCAATCTGGTGCACTTTGCTGACCTCAAATTTGAGAAAGAGGAGTTAAATTCACAGAGAAGTCTATCAACAAAAGGTGCACTGCAAAGGTGAAGTGATAAAAACAGATTTGTGACAGGAGATAATTCATTCTGACCTGCAGATCTTCATACACATTACAATGCTTGTTACTCTCCCTTTTTTTGAGGGGTTTGTGACAACCATTCACTCCACAAAAACCTGAGTAGTATTCAGAGAAATCTAAATAATCTTTACTACGACTGCAGTGTGTACAAAGAGAACAGACCCAGGTGTGAACCCATCAATTCTCACTACGGCAAGTCACACTGAGAATTTAGTTAACAGGCACATAAACCAGTACATCAAAGATAATGGAGTATCACATGCTTTCCTAATTATGATTAGAGTGAACTTGTAAATGCAGCCTATTTTTTATGAGTAATGAAATTACACTGCAGAAGGTATCAGATGGTAAACGTGGAAAGGCTTTTTGTGGTTTTATTAATCACTTTTTCACCTGTTGTGCTGGAAGTGTCTTTCAGTGTAACACATTCGAACTGAATCCCACCCTCTGTGGGAACATGAGAACGTTCTGTGGTGCTTTAGAGATTCAACAGATTCTCTTATTTCACAGAGAATTTTCTTTTTTTTTTTTCTCCTCTGAGGGAACAGATACCTTGGATTTTTGTACACCAAGGATCTTCCTTTTCATTATTTCTCTAACATGTGCAGAAGGCAGCAGCAAGGTCACAATGAAAACAGACGGTGACCCATAAAATTGAACGGTTCTTCAACACATGCTTTGAACTCACACTGACCTAAGAAAACCTGCTGAGGTGCATCACAAACCCCTGTGGGAAGGCTTTACCTGTGTACTTAGCAATGTTATCCAGCAGAAGGGGGTACTTTGTCAGCCTCTGCATCTCTGTGGGGATGATATCCTTGAGCTGCAACCGGCGGCACAGCGGATTGCTCTCGGCATCCTGGGTTTGAACAGCACAGAACCTCCATTTGTCATTTTTATTAAGGCCATAATTACCTGAATGCACAACATCTATTCATCACATAAACGTCTATTACTTGGCTTTCCAGTAATTAAATACAAGACAAGAAATGCCAAGATCTATCACCCAGACAACGCAGCCCCTCTCCCTTTGAAATTACCCCGAGCAAAAGCTCATCACAAAAGCAGTGCCTTCCTTCCCTCGTTACTTCCCAGAGGCCCGGGACCATCCCCAATCAATCTCAGTCACCCCCACACAAGGAACACATCAGTTTAGACTTTCACACTAGAGCAAAATACAGTACATTTTTCAGTATAATCTCCTCTTGTATTACCCAAGTTCTTCCCAGCCTGTGGTAATGAAGATAATGTTCTCTCCTGCAAATGCCACATGTATCCAAGCCCCTTTCCTGGCAGGCAGAGCAGGTGCACATCATCTGTCTTCTGCCCGTGGCAAGCATTGAAATGGCACTGCTCTAAGCACTTTTCCCCACAGAACTCCTCCTGCTTGGGAATCAGCCACCTCAGGAGAGATGCCATCTCCTCCCTGGGACACCATGTGCTTTCCTGCATTCCACCAGGACATTCTGTGCTCCCCACAATTAAAGGCTCCTCCCTCCAGGAACGATTAGCCAAGATAAATACAGCACTGGAAACGATCCCCATCCAAAGACAACGTTAGAGGTGGTGTCACTAACTACTAAAACTTTATCTGCAAGCATTCATTAGGCTGTGCTGGCCCCCAGCCACATCCTCAGGCAACTCAAAGCCCTGGTAAAACTCACCTGCACAAAGGTCTGGAAACGCGAGTCCTTCTTCTGGCGGGACTTGATGACCTCGAGGGCGAAGGGCTGGTTACTGCAGAACGTGGCAGTGGCATGTTTCAGCTTCTCCTCTGCTGCTCCACTGAACTGTGCCAGAAAGCCAAAAGAGCCAAGTTTAGAGAGACTCAAGCTCAGCACGTGCCGCCCTCAACACACACAGAGCCACTGGTGTCGCCAGGGAAGAAAGGAATTGGTGACGAAACACGAGGAGTAATTTCTGTCCTGGTTTGAGGCTTTATCTTCCCTTCTCCTGAGGAACTCTTTACATCTCAAACTCTACAGTTCTCCTGCTTCCAGCCCAACCACATCACAGAATCCCAGAGCAGTTTGGGTTGGAAGGGACCTAAAAGAGCATCCCATTCCATGCCCTCCCATGGGCAGGGACATCTGCCACTAGCCCAGGTTGCTCCAAACCCCATCTAAGCTGGCCTTGAACACTCCCAGGGATGGGGCAGCCAAACCTTCCCATAAGGACCTCAGAAACGAAGCCTTCAACAGTGCTATACACTTGCAAAGGTTCAGCTGTGTAAATTCTAAGATTAGAAATAAGTATTTTTAACTGTCTTTTAACTGCACCGCAGGCAACACAAGACATTTCAGTGCTACTGAAAGAAATGGTGCTATTACATTTTTCAAAATCCTACTCTCACCTTTATGTCTCCAAAACTACCTCTCTACCCACACATCATAAGGAAATTATTTCTGTTCCTTAAATTACTCTTATCTCTAGCCAAATGAAAACCCAAAGAGTTCTTCCTGCTTTCCTTCAACCCTCATTCTCCAGCTCTCTGTTGGCTCCATAGAAATGACAATTCTCAGACCTTCAGTTCCTGTTAGCTGAGAATTACCTCTAACCAGCCTCTGCCTCTGTTTGTCATTCTATGAGTCATTCTATGAAACATGATTTTCAAGTGTAAGAAAGCATAAAAGAATGTTACCCAGGAAAGCAAGTCTTCCCCAATCTGGCCAATAACAGAAGTCTCGTTCCTTTTTCGGACAGCTTTCATCTGATCATTCAGTGCAACTTAAAAATAATTTAAAAAACCAAAAAAGTCAAAATGTTAATAATAGTGGTCAAATTGCTTCATTTTCAGCATTTATTTTAAAATAAAATCTATTCTAGAAAAGGACTAGATTTGCAGTAACTTCAATTAAATAAAAAACATTATCCTGCAACAGAATAGCAGAATACCCAAGAAAATGTTATGCAACTCCTTTGCACTTCGGCCTCACCTGTGTTCAAGTGACCCCTAAGAACCATTCCAATCTTATCTTTTCTGAGGCTCAATACCATTTTTTTTCAAAACAGGAATAATGTAGAACAAAACTCAAGCCACCTGCATAAAATCATGCACGGGATTATTCAGTGGCAGAGCTGAAACTCCCCTTGTGAGCCGTTCTTTCCCTAAACAATCAGGAAGGGTCACCCTTCAAAACCACCTGCAAGACATCAATCTTGTCAGCTCTGTTTTCATATTCCCTTCAAAACCTGTTGGAACATCTTGATGTTGACCCATCAAGCCCATTCATCAAAGCACTGCTCCTTTTATCCACCATGAATCAGCACAAGGCAGGCTGTGCACACAGATAAGAGAAAGGCAGCATTGCAACATGGGGCAGATGCTTTCCTTATCAAAATATCTTTGCAAATCAGAAATGGAGCCACTGTGTGCCAAAGGGAGCCCAGCTGTGGCACTGTTTTATCCCAGGTGTTGTATGAAGCTGCCTCTTGTTTCAGGGTCACTTTGCTTAAATTTTTCAGCCACTGGCACCCAGAATTCCAGCTGAAAGGCCCCTCAGCTGCTCCTACCATGAAGGCCAAGGATATCCTCCAGATTGGAGAAGATTTTGCGCTTGTCACTGGAGCTGAGGATCCCTTCCCTGGTGACACGCTGGTAGAAGACGTTGTGCAGAACCTTCAGCGTGCGGACGTGGGCTCTCTCTGTGTAAAACAGCTCTGCAAAGAGAGAGGAAAACAGGGCTGCAACTCTGTGTGGGGCACCTGCAGCTGAACAGGAGGCACACAGAAGTCAGACTGTTAAGTGAGAACAGTCTCCCCCACCAGCACTCCCTTTGCTGGCCCATAATTCCCACTGGCTCCAGCACAGAGCCACGCTCTGCTCTCACTCCATGTTTGAAAGAACAGAGAAGCCAACTGATTCATGTCTAACAACTGGCCCCAAACCAGCAGTGACCTCTGAGCAGCTCATAAAGCCACACAGAGAGTTCTCCAGGGCTGCAAGACCTGGGATTGAGATGAAGCTTTGAAGATGAAATTTCAGAGTAGCACTTGCACCATGTGCTTCTCCATAAAAACAAGCCTTCCTTGCTTCCTTTTATAGAATATATTGCAAACTGGCCTTTCAGTGCCTTACTGTTGTTTAATAACCACTTAATATTGTTTATTTCTTCTTTAAGGACTGGATCAATCTCTTCTCAGGATACTTTTCAGCAACAAGTACAATTTTCTCACACAAGAACTCTGCAAGCCAGAAGGAACAGCCACTACTTTGAGCGGACCAGTGAAAACAGGCCTAGTTTTAAATTTTAAGAACTTCAGTGCTCCAGAGGACAGGTTTCAACTTTGTGTTTGGTGAGCTAGGAAAGAACATCCAGCTCACCATTAATCACTTCTTGGCGCTTGATCTCATAGGGTTTGAGCCCCATCAACACTTCTCTGCTCACAAGCTGCTGCCAGTTGGGAGGGTCCATGTCCATGTCAAAATCATAGAGCTCATCTTCACTCTGGACATCTGCAAAGCCAACACTGTCCACCCTAACGTGAGAAAAAGATGTCAGACACTTCCCATTTTAGGCATGGATGTGAGGAAGAAAGAAAAGCTAAGTACATGCTCTCCCTGTCAGCTGGAGGCTGTTTGATGTCTGAACCTATAGGCACATTCTCTAATTTTGCCCTTTACAACTAACAGTGAATATCTGCTCTTCCAGTATTTCCATAACCCTCCTTTTAATGACACAGATCAAATAATTTGCTTGAAGTCAAACATCAAGTCAGTGAAAGGGCACGTTACAATTTCTTTCCTCTGTCCATCTGCAGACAGAGCCAACAGCAACACACAGGTTTAAAGGGAAGATATGGAAATCTCTCCTCCCTGCCCTAACATCCATTCAAATCAGTAGATACAGCAATCACTCCACTTCACTCACAGATCAAAGAGTTTATTTGCATATGACTCACTCCACCTGTCCTATATATGGCTGCCAGTGTCTGATTTCATGTAAGTGTTATTAAAGAAAAGCAAAGATCCTGCAGACAACTGTGGTGGCTCAGAACAATGAGCACTGCTGCATTCTGCTCCCTAACCTCTTAAAACCTAAACAATTCAGCGAAGTTCAAACATTTCTAAGCATACTCACTTGCGAAAAGGCTTTGGTGTTCCCATGTCA
Source organism: Anabacerthia variegaticeps (assembly GCA_035583185.1). Taxonomy (NCBI): domain Eukaryota; kingdom Metazoa; phylum Chordata; class Aves; order Passeriformes; family Furnariidae; genus Anabacerthia; species Anabacerthia variegaticeps. The sequence continues at coordinate 4,482,320 of JAWWEW010000065.1, forward strand.
ACCATTCTGCAAGGAATAAAAAAATTATTAGGGATGCTTATGCCTGAATTCACCCTGCTCAGACACTCAGCATAATTCCAGAGTACAGGTCTAAGCTCCCAGCTAGAACATTTTGTGCCCTGTCAGCCTCACCCCCTGATAAGAGAGTTTTCAGTAATACCACGGCAGCAGACACAGACCAGTGGTTCTAATTCTACCAAGAACGTTTAATACAAATGATGGCACTAATAATTTTATGGACTAAGTTTCAACGGTCGCTGTCCCACTGACACAGGAGCTGGACTAAATGATCCTCAGGGTCCCTTCCAACTCACGATACTCTATCACACTCTCTCAATGTTCACTCAAGCCACCACAGTTACCTCTCTGACTCTCCCTCCTCCTCCTGCAGGTTTTCCAAAGGAGATGGGAACTCAAAGGTGGTGTTGGGTGTGCGGGGTGTGCCATCCATGGAGTCATTGGCAGGTGGAGCTTCTCCTGTCTGCTTCAAACCTGGACAGAGAGGAAGTGTGAAATGTCAACAACCAAATCAGAGGACATGACAGAACTTCCCAGCCCCTTCAGAGCCTCTTGATTCCAGCCTCACTTCAGCTCAGAGCTGGAGGAACTGAATTCCTAGGCTGGTAAGAAAAATCTCAGTGACAAATTGCAGGTGACACAGGACAGGCTGGTGCTTACAAAAGCAGGCACCTGAGACTGGGTTCTTCCTGTTGGATGATCCAATGCCACAGTGATAGAACCCACTAACAACAATTTCTGATTGTGGTAAGATTTCCTAATTCAGAAAAGATGACTAAGGCAAGGAAGGTCGTAACTAATGACATAGAAACATTTCCTAATTTCTCAAGTTTGTTGCATCAGAACAGCTTTGCACATCCCATTCACAGCACAATCCTGAATCATTCCTCTGCATTCCACCCTACCTGTTTCACTGTCCTTGCTTCCCTCTGAAGAGGAGAAGGGCCCCATTGCCAAGGGAGACATGGGGTTGGCAGGTGGATATGCAGCATCTGCCCCATCACTGGAGGAGCCACTCTGGCGCATCTTGCTGGAATCTGGGGGCTCTGGGCTCACAGAAGATGCTGTAGGTAAGTGCTTTGGGTGCCTGGGCTTCTGCATCTCCATGGCTCTGCCAACTGAACAAACACAGAGCAGTCACACTGCTGAAACAGCTTGTGTGTTCTCAGGGATAGGGACAGGAACTGGTTCAATATGTCTTCAAAACCATATTTTAGAACCAAAAAGTTTACTGAGTCTTAGCACAAATTTTTAAAGACAGCAGAGACTTTGGCTTTCAGACTGAAAGGGAACATGGATTTCATTGTCTGACATACTTGCACTGCTATCATGTCGACTTGGTCTCCTTGGTGGGCCCAGAATATTAGGAAAGCCTCTTCTCTTTCCTTTTTCCTCTCCTTCTTTCTCTTTCTTGATACTTTGCTGCAGTTAAAAAAAAAAACAAACAGATCACTCATTGCTTCAAATTCAGTTATTCACTGAGATTTTAACTAAGAAGGGAGAGAAACACATCTTATCTTACCCTTTCAAAAAGGTTGTGGGTGCCTGATCTAACCTTTTCACATTGTCAATGCAGAACTTCTTGTAACAGTCTTAACATTTCAAAAGAAGCTGATGGAAATAAGTGGCTACTGTGACCAGATACACCCCCAGGCTGTGGGAGACGAGTGATCACACCCACAGAGACAGAGTTTTGGTGGAAATATTCATTATGTAACTTGAAAAGTGGGGGTGGCAGGAAGAATAGCTTTCCTGCATTGTGAAAGATGAATTTTTGGGCAAGTTTCTCAAGAAGAAAACTAAAGCGTACAGGCCAACAGCCTGATTAGCCTTAATGAGACCAGCATGGGATTCAGTGATCCTTGTGGGTCCCCTCCAACTCAGCATATTCTGTGATTTTATGAAACATTTCTCACCCAAACTTTTAATAAGGTGAAAACTGAAAAACAAGCAGTTGGAATTCAGGTTTAAAAAGGCCACTCATTTCTAACTCCTGCGTGTGAAAACAGATGCAGAACCCAATTCCAGCTGCTGGGTTTGCTGTGCAGCTCAGCCATCCCAGATCCTCTTGATGCAGCAATGAAGAGGGTGAAATCAGCCCAATTTCTGATGTGTCACGCAGAAGTGGATTTTGAAATGCTCTCCGGCCACGACACCTCTACCTTGATCTTTGGCAGGAAACCAATACGGCCACGCTTCTGCTCCAGGTTCCGAGGCTCCTTCACTTTGACCCCCAGGTGTTTCATGTAGGTAAGGATCACATATTGCATTGTGGAGCTACCAAGGGCATAAAAAAGAGGGAGGATAAGGAGAAATGTAGTGGGAAAATACACTTTGTCAATCAAATTAAGGTCAAATGCGAAGGTTTTATTGAGAAGTTGACTATTTCTAAATTAAAATAAGTTGGCGGGTTTTTTAATATGAAACACACTATCACAGGCACTGGGAAAAAATCAGTTAGTATCAGAATTTCTCCTCTTGCAAAGATAAGATGGAGTTTATAAAGGTGAATGGGTGGAATAGGTTGCCCAGAGAAGCTGTGGCTGCCCCATCCCTGGGAGTGTCCAAGGCCAGGCTGGACAGGGCTTGGAGCAACGTGGGCTAGTGGGAGGTGTCCCTGCCCATGGCAGGGGGTGGCACTGGATGGGCTTTAAGGTCCCTTCCAACCCAGCCATTCTGGGATTCTCTGACAAAACACATAGAAGCCCAAGAGGTAAACCTAAAATTTTGAGAATTACACAGAAGGTCCTAAAAATCCATATTAAATACAGATTTGAAATCACATTGCGGCTTTGAGTTCTGGTGAAAATAAGTAACAGTAAAAAGTTACTGCAAAGAGTAGAATAACAGCTACTCAGATAGTTGTATACACACAAACTGAAGCAGATGAGGCACACAGAGAAAATAAATCAAAAAAACCCCATGAACTCTCAGTGAAAATAATTTTTAAGATCTGAACCACGGGCAACAAGCATCAAATAGTACGAGGCTGAGAGCAAGAGGTATGCTCTGAATCCCAGTGAGTTCTGGCAGGGGATTTCGGAGATGAGAGTTGGTGGTACAGCCAGGAGAGGGCTGTCTTGCTCTGCTCAGCAGAACAGAGCCAGCACTGGGGCCCTTCCTGCACAGACTAAACCCCCCAACTTCCATTACCTCTTGTCTTCTTCCAAAGGCTGAGATGTCATCCTAAAAAAAACCGAAAGAATTTGAAAATGAAACTCAAAACCAATTAACACCCAGTCATATCCACCCAAGAGCATCAGTAGTTTTGTTCAAAGAGTCCTTTAGGGTGTTAAGAAGGCCCAGCAGGATAAAAAGCATAAAACTAAAAATCAAAAATGAAGGTTCAGCTGCAAAAAGTGGCTTCAGCCCACATTAAAATTAAAAATGGGTTCTGAAGCTGCAGGTTTCTAAAAAAAAAGACTGATCTAATAATCTACAAGCTGACAACGGCAGCATTTCCTCTGCTCTTTTTTTCACTATTAGCTTAATTTTGGCTGCCATTATGCAAACAGCACAGAGGGGAAGCGATGTAAATGCACTGATGTCAAATTCCAGTTGCCAATTCCTTAGTTCTGCCGGTTTCAGGTTCAGGGCAGATCCTTTGTTTCTTTCCCACCCCCACGATCCCAGTGCTGTGACTTACAAGACCTCCTCAATTTTGGCAATGATCTGCTCTGCACAGGTTCTCTCCCTCTCCACGGCGTTGCGGTCCCGCACTCGCTCTGCGTCCAGCCTGGTGAGCTCCCCCTCGGCCAGGGTGAGCCCCATGCTGCGCTTCTGCCTGCACAAGGGCACAGGGAAGCAGCCCTGAATGCAACCCTGCCCTGCAAGCAGGGCCACATCCAGGAGCCTCAGCACCCCCCAGTGTCACACACGGCTCCGGAGCGTGTCACAGCGGAGAACTCCTGCAGGGACTTTGAGTACTGCAGGGCAAGGGGCAGGGCTGCAAACTGGAAAGGTGGATTTAGATCGGGTATTAGGGAAAATCCTTCCCTGTGAGGGCCTGGCACAGGCTGCCCAGAGAAGCTGTGGGATATTTGTTAAGATAGGCATTGCAACCACCAAGGAGCAGTAGTTATTCTGCAGCCAGGTCTTGTGCACACAGCCAGGCTGTGCATTTAAAGCATGTACTTGAACTGAGATGATTTTAGGTATGAATTAAATGGGAATTACACAGACAACTGGTGTTACCTGAAATCTTCCAGATTCCTCTGAACTTCTGGACACACCTTATCTTGCATGGTTTGTATGAACTGGCGATGAAGCTCTTCAGGGAGGAGCTCTGGCCGCCTTCTGTCTGTGAGTCAGAGAAGTTCATAAATGATTCCTTGAGAAGAGTCCTCTCCACCTCAGAATAAAGTCATTTCCCTGAATACTTGAACCCAAGGCAAGAATACCCTACCTAGTTCCAAGGAGATTTCATCTGGAACTGGAACTTTGAGATTCTGTAAAAGAAAAGAAAGGCTGGGAGAACAAACACAACAGCAGCAACCCCAATAAAACCCACAGCACAAATCAGACAAGAATATCCCAAAGCTTAAATCATGCAACCTCATAGTTTTAAAGGGGAGACTCCTAGCTTGGATATATATCATATTTCCCAGGGATAGTTAATCTAAACATGTGGTATAGAAACCTCTGCTACAGCATCTGATAGTTTAATTCTTGACAGTAAAGAATCTTTTCAGGCTTTCTAACAGACACACAGGATTTCCCAATCCTTGTAATAGCCACATCAACATCCACAGCAACTATTAACCAAAAGGCAGTGGCCAACAGCCAGAGCTTGCTTACCTATCACTAAATTATTTCTCCTATCAGACAGCAAATTCCCTGATGGATGGTGTTACCAGCCACCTGAGGCTACATTCCATTTCCTGTATTCACTGGTAACATTTAAACAAAAATCTCTAAAACCTTTTTTCAGCTCTTATTGTAACATATTATTAAATATTGTATTTTTTTTTCCTTTGGAGGACTTAAGTTTTTTTCCAGTTCAGGTAAGTGGAGAAAGGTAAAAATCAACTTGGCTAGATATGCTTGAAATTGAGGGCAATGACTGGAACCTACTGCAGCTCTGTCCAGGAAGAACTGGTAAAACTCCAGGAAGACTCTCCGGGTCTCTTTGGAGTTGGTCTGCTTGTACAGGTCTGTGTAAAGGTAGCACAGCTGTGGGAGACAGGAGGGCAAGAAATCAAGGGATACCACAGGAACTTTTCCAACACCCCAACTCCACATTTTCTTTCAAATATTTCAAGGAATTCCCATGGCTGGATTGAAACCCTCCCCAGGCATTTTCAGTCATCGATGGAAGGGGCAGAAAAACAGGCACGGAGAGATCAGACCTTCCCTGCAGACAACTAATTCCACAACCTGAAGGTGGAATAAAATGCTCCCCAGAGCTAAATATTTAATTGTAAACAGCTACATGTAAAGGAGACAGTCCTCTTTGTGCTCCTCCCTTTATCTGAGAAGATAAAGGAGGGATCTATCACCCTCATGCCTGCACAGGGTCTGCATTTCTGCCCTTGCCAAGTCATGACAGTGAGTGCCACCCAAGGAGATCCTGATCCATCCTGATCCTACCAATGTGGGCCAGGGAAACAACTCCAGAACATCCTACCAGTGCTGCAGGATCAAACTGAGACACCACGTGGTGCAGGAGAACGGCCAGGTGAGCCGGGCGAGACTTGAGCAGCTCGATGTTCTGGAAGCAGCTGCACTGCCCATTGATCTGCAGGACACGGGGAGGAAACAGCTGAATTAGCCAAGAAAGCCACGCAAGATAAACCCAGGGCAGCTAAAATAACTCAGAGGAAACATGCCAAAAGTCACTGCTGGGACAATAATGCAGCACTTAACAGAAACTGAATCAGCAGATTAAATAAGACAAATTAATTTCTAGAAGGCTTGAAGTTTTGAGAAGAAACCAAGACTAAGAGACTCAAAGATGGCATATTGTCATAAACCCCCCAAATGTTCCTGTTTGGCAAGATCAGCCTTAACAGGAATCCCATTCCCTAGCTCTTGTTTCACCACACAAGAACTGCTCAATACAAGCAAGTCATGAAGCACCTGTAGTTTAGGTAGAGAGGAAAAGAACGGGATCTTCCCATTCTGGTCAAGAAGAAAAAGGGTGGTTGAGGCCAAAATTCATTCCCACCTGCTCCTGTTCAGTGTCAAAGTCATCATCCTCTGCTCCAATGATCTGAGTGCCCACTCGGGATAAAGGACTTCCAACACTGCACTGGGAATCCTGGGGGGAGTTGGGAGCAAGGGGAAGAGAAGGGAAGGGAAGAGAAGCATGCTGCTATTACTGTCTCAGCACAGTAAACCCACTCTCCAAGTTGGAGCTATTACTATCCCTGTTTATGCTTCTCAAAACTCCATGGAAACCCACATGCCTTCACTCAGCCTTGCCCAAGTGTGCAGCCATGAGATCCCCTCAGGAGCCAAACACTCAGAGCCACCAAAGCAGATGATTCAAGACCAACTGCATCATCTACAGACACGAGCACACCAAGCATGTGGCATATGACAAATGCCATCTTAGTGTACATGGAGAAATATGACTTTGGAAAGACAGACAGATGAGGGGGAAAATAATTGAGAAGTCATCCTAAGGATGCTGATACGTTCAGACAGGTCTGCACTTCCTGCTGTGTTCCACTGTTACCACTGCTGATAATGCCAGCCTCAAAATGACTGAATATCCTAAAAAAAAAGGCTGGACTCAAGGAATAAAATACATACAACTGCTCTACCTATTTTCTGTCCAGCTGCTTTACTGCTGATTATATATTTCTCACCTCTAAATGACCCTGCTCTGAAGTGCCATAAACATTTACTCAGCTAATTAACTTTCCCTGCACAATTTTAATTGCATTTTTATTTTCTAAAGCAAAGTTCATGCATGCTCCATTAAGAAAGTGAGGGAAAAGCAGCAAGATTTTAATGGGCCCATTACAGGAGATGCTGTTGTGACACTTGATGATTGGTACTCACAGTATCTTGAACCTCAGCCTTTTCTGGGCTCTCATCTGAATAAATCCTCTCCTTGAAGCCACTGCGAGGACTCTGGGAAAGAAGGAAGTTCACTTCTGGTCAGCACCAGCAAATCCAGGAAAGTGAGAACTGCACACCAAGTCTTTCAGCCACAACAGCCAAAACTTCTCCTTTCTCACAGAGCAAACTGCTCAAACGTGTGTCCTACGTGCACAGTTAAGAAAAATCCCCCAAACTCAGCTGAGTGCAGCAGCAGTGTTGGTAAGAAAGCTGGTGACACTGAGCAACAGTAGAGCTGGAAAATCTACCACTTGTCCTTAGCCTTCTCCTTGCTCTCTCCACCTCTGCTGCCACTTCATGATTAGCTCTCTCCTCTCCACCTCCTGGCAATCCTCTTCCTCAAGAGCCCAGCAGACCCTTGGCTTTATTCACACAAACCACGTGCTGTTGGCTCATCTTCAGTGTGTCCAAAGGTTCTCTCAGCCAGGCCACTACTCAGGCTGTTGCTTTCCAGCCTGTCTTTTTCCACAAGGTTATTCCACCCCAGCTGCACAACTCGGGAGTTCTTGTTCAACCTCCAAAGGTTTCTACTGCCTCCGATCCTTCAATTTCTCAGAGTCCCTCTGGATGAACAAGCTTGCATGTTTGGTGTGCCAATCACTTCCAGTGATCTAATACATCCACAATACTGGCAGGATTGTATTAGAAAGATAACTATAAATTTTTTCTGCATTTATCATATAGAAACATAAGTGACATCTGGTCAGATTTTAATCTGGAGGAGGAATGATTCAAATTAGAGTCATGTCTGCTCACATGTGACCCACCTTCCTTTCACTTCCAACTGCTGGTACAAATTTAGCTCCCACATCCTTAAGTTAATCAACAAACTCAGGCCAAATCCAAGCACAGAGTCACAATTCCCCTGCACTAATCAGATAGTGACTTAATTAAGGATTAGGCACTCAGGCACTGCAACAGGGCGAGCACACGAGCCCACATTGATAACTAATGAGTGGTCAGATTAAGAGCCTTTACTTCTGGCAATAACTGGAGCTTCTTTGGTAGAAGGAAGGCTCTTCCCCACTTCCCATGGCAACTTGCCCATTGACTGGATCTGAGTCACAGTACTGCAACTGGAACATTCTCTTAGAAGATGCTCTAATTGGCATGTGAGCTCTGAGAAAGATGCTGGCATCTATCTTTCTTTGTCTGGTCACAGGGAAATCTAATCCTGGACAAAAGCCCAAACCCACACTATTTCTTTCCCAGTCCCTAATACAAGTCCAATATATCATGTTTTCTCAGGGCAGGAGTTTTGGTGGGTACAGAGGAGCCTATTCCAGCAATGCCCAGTGTTTCTGAGACAGAGCACACGTTATACATGGGACAACACAAGGAGCCTGCACAAGAAAATGAAATCCAAAGAGTAGAGAAGCAAAGCCCTGGAGCTGCTGCAGACTCACATCAGCAATGTCACTGTTGGGTCTGGAGGGGCTGTCCCCACTGTAATCCAGTTTGCTCACACAGTCCCCACTCTCTGCCTCCCCTTCACTGATCTGCAGCGACTCCGACACAGACCTGGAGGACAAGACTCCATCCTAAAAAGATAAAGTGAGTTGGGACACAGTACAGAGCAAGGAGAATATTTTAAGGGATGATCTTTAGAAGTCAGCTGTTTCAAAAGCCAGTTTGTTCACGTAAGTTATAAAACTTTCTTAATTTATCTAGAAAAGGCTGCAATGCTTTTCTAAGAGAAAATGACAGAAACTCACACCCACTTTTCAGGACTTATCACAGGCAGAGGGAAAAGGGGAAAAATAATACTACCTATATTTATTTTTTTTCAAAAGCAAAAGCAAAGCCTCCTTCATATCCTGACTGACACTACACTGCACTGCCTGGCAGCCTCTACAAGCTGAACTCCAAGTCTCGGCTCTAGAGGGTGCAACCTGCCTGTCCAAGCACAGCAGAGCCTGGCAGGGAACTCCTGCTTGCCCTCAACACCATCATCCCCCAAGAATTTCCCCCTGGAGCACCCCAGAGATGCCTGACACGTGGAATTACCTGAGTGCAGCCTGTGGCTTTGGAGAGCTGCTCCTGCAGCTGAGGAATGTGCTTCTTTGCCTCCTGGATCTCTTTGAGCAGGCGGGTGGTGGGCGATCGGCCGTACTCCTCTTGGAGAGACTGCACAACAATGGAGCTGCCACTCAGCATCTCAGAGCTACAGCCCACTGCTTATCTTCATTCCATTTACACATTGCAGTAATAAACACCTGCTACCCAGTGTCTGTTTGCTACAGCTCTGTAAGCAGCGATTCAACAACCCATCTCTGTCTTTGCAGCAGACTCTCCCCCATCCCTCTGCACCCTGCACAGCCCCAGTACCTGCAGCCGCTCCTGCTCCTTCTGTAGCATCTTTCTCAGAATCTCCACCTTCTGGTTGTGGACAATATTATTCTCCTCCTAGAAAACACAGAGAGATTAAGGGCTGGGTTTCTTTGGTGGGGCTGGGAAGATAAGGAGAATAGACATGCCCATTTTTCATCTGCTTCCTAAACACAGGCTCTAAACAAAAAGCAATTCAAGTTTCCAAACACTACCCTATGCATTCTTTCCTATTTTTGAACACAGCTGTCAACATTTAAAAAACCCTGAGATGGGACTGGATATTTTCACTTGCAAAAATGTTTTTCACTAGTGAATAAATACCCACTGACAGGATAAATATTGCAATTCGTGATTTGTGCAAGAAGCTCTAAACAACTCAGGAAAAAAACATTTCTTCCTCTGCTACAGCAGTTCTTTGGAAAGAGAGCTTTAAATCTTACCCCCATGAGCACTGGGCTAGTAATCCTTTCTGCATTTCCTGATGTGCCAGGCGAATGGGGAGATGTCATGATGGGAGACATATGCCCAAATGCTGCCAGGTCCACTTCAGAATCAGCCAAGGGAATCTGGGGCGACCCTGGTGGGCGCCCCTGGACAGTGAGAGCTACATAGGAACCCGCTGCAGGGAGACAAGGACAGGCCACATCTCACACATTTGGAGACTTCCAGGATTCCATGTCTGTGATTCACCCTGGAGACAAAACTCAGACCATTCCTCACCCACTTCTCCTTCAAACCTGAGAGCGCTGTCAGCTCTGCTTTAGAAATATCTATTTAAATTTCAGGTAATCCAATGACTTGCATGATAACCATCCTTTATAAAAACAAACAACCCAATTTCTAGTCCAGCAGGTTGTATTTACAGCACACACAGGTTCATGCCACAAAATAAACTCTGCTAGGGTGGAAGGAACCACCACCACCTTCTTCCTTGTACAAGATAATCAACTAAGAACACACTTCCTTTAGCAATGCCAGTACTTTGCAGGCATCATACAGCAATGTACTTAAAGTGCCTGAATATCTCTGGTATTTAAGGTGGAAACAAAACATAGGAAAGCACCTATTCAAGTTCAAACATCAAGCTAAGGAGAACCTACAAGGGAATGCATTAGCTTAAGGTTGAGATGTCAAAATTACCCCAATTTCACTTCCCTGTTTCACACGCTCCCTTTGTCCCTCACTGGGCATGGTCAGACCTCACCCTTGTCACTTGAAGGCTCAATCAGCCTTTCAAATGATGCTTGTCATGCTTTAAAGGAGCCCAGGGACAGAAATAGCCACCTGCCTTTACTTACACTTGATCAGCTTTACCACCTCCAAATGGTTCGAGTGTGTTACAAGGGTGCCGTTCACCTGGGGCAGGGAGGAGGAGAAAATCAACTGTTTAGATACTGCTTTCCAACCAAAGGCATCCACACATTGCACAAAAAGCACTACAAGGAGGAACAATATTTTCTTTCCACCCCCATCTCTATTGCTACATCTTTCAAGACACCACCAGACAAACAATTTATCCTTCTAACGGTTTATCTCAGTGAGCAGAGCAAAAGGAAAACTACACACATACAAAAAAACCTCCAGGCAGTCAAACAAACATGAAAAACCAATCCATCTCTGACTGGGCAGAAAAACAACAGGGTAGCTAATTTAATTCATCAATTTAAATGCCTGGTTGAAATCCCAGCTCTATTTGTGCCACTGGCTGCTGCAGCACAACCATCACTTTGCACCAATAACCTACACAGTCTTTTCAGCTCCTGATTTGGTTTCTTAGTTGCTTAGCACTAAAATAAAACACGGATCTGGGGACACTCAGGGGAGAAACGATAACTCAGGCACATGTTTTATTTACAGGTGATTATTAATAACTCTCCACTCCTTCTCTCCCCTGGCATTTCTGTTTCTATGGTACTTGTGATATTTAAACCTGGTAGGATGCTGGACTCCCCCACAAAGCTCTGAAATGAGAGTGATCTCCACAGCAAAACTAACACTGAGCAGTGGGATTTCAGTGGTTACTGTTCTGGTATTCCCAGACCATGGACACAGATCATTCCTCTATCTCCCAGGCAAATGAAAACATCCCAGCAGATGTAACAATGGCATTTTTTCAGGGATAGAGCTCATTTAATACAAAGGATCCATTTCCCTTACCTTGATAATTCTATCCCCTGTTTGCACTCCAGCCCGCATGGCTGCTCCATCTGGAGGGGAAAGAATTCCTTCAGTTCCCATTCCAATACAAACACTCAAAGCCAAAATGGTTTGAACACTTCTGTAGTTTCATGCAAAACTACTTCCTGCACTCAGCCAAGCTTCCTCTGTCTCTAGCAGGTTAAAATCCCTGGTCATCGAGTCTAGAGCAGTTCTGTCCTCACTCAGCAGTGGGTACCCCAAAGCCACAATCCCACCACGTTCCAAGGAGTCCTTTCCTTCCCCTTGGATACAAGAGGGCAGTTCCCAATCCCTCAGATAGGGAGGAGATGATTCACTGCATCCCAACAGCTCAGCACTGCATTGCACACCCACTCCCAAGTCCCAGCCATCCCAGCCACGAGGATTTTTGGACTCTTGTCCTCCCTCTCACGCCCACAGCGCCCTGCTCCACATGGGAAGCCTCAGGCTGCTCCCAGGCTGGCACACTGAGCACCGTCCTTGCCCACCTTCCTTGACGGACTGCACGAAGACCGGGTTGTCTCCGCTGACTGTCAGCCCGAAGCCGTTCTCATCCCGCTGGATCACAACACACCGCTGAACAAGACCTGCAGAAGGAAGGTGGGGAAAGGGCAGAAGAAAGAGGAGGAGAGAAATACAAAGAGACACAAGCTGGGCATCAGTCCAAAACCTTATCCTCCTAGATAATCACAGAGTACCGAGAGGAACTGGTACAGTACAACAGAGGGGAAATATATGAGAGACAGAAACAGGGCAGCAGTCCAGGAATAGAGAGGGATGTCAAGACAGGTCAAGCTTCTTGCTTCAGCTACACAAAACAGAGATACAGCAGCAGAGATGCAGACAGCTCTGGCACATCACACACAACTCGAGGTACAGGCAGCTTTTAAAGAAGAGCAGCAGTCCACAAACCAATGAGCATCATTTCCCTTTGTCTGTGTTAAGAGTTTTCCGAGTACGGCAGAGGGCTGTCATGTTCTGCTTCATCAGAAACACCACACACCTCCTGCAAGAACTCACAAATCTCTCAGACTGACGTGAGGGGCTTGGACTAAAACAGATTTATTGATCAGGAAGAGTTCTCCCCATTCTCAGCACAAATCTCCTCTTGGGGCACCTTCTGTTCCAGGTGAGAGTATCACACAGACCCAGAGCAGCAGCAGGGAACTACCCTGAGCAGGACTTCTGGAATTTACTTAGTAGGTGCAGCATTTTGACAAGGTGAGATGCTGGGGATGTCTTTTGCTCACCTGAAAATGAAATAAGGGAAAAACAAAACAAAAGCAAGCAGCAGTCCTGGCATATTCATTGCTGAGCCCTTTCCAAGAAGCAACTGCAAGAAGTCTCCCACAATGGAGCCATTATCCCGAAAAGTGACTTTAGGAACTCTGCAAAATGCTTCCCCAACGTTCCTTTAGTTACATCACCCTTACTTCTAAGAGCTTGCTTTGCTTCTTCCTTTCTACAGCCACATCAGGCAAAACTCCTACCCCAGCTCTTGAAAAGGAATTGGGAGTTCTCCACCATCAGATACCACAATCGTAGCACTTTCGTTTAGCACGGAGGGAGCACGGGGAGCTTTCCCAGACAGACTGGCTTTTCTGGAATAATTTTTAAGGAATGAACTATAACAGAGTGTGGAGTCATACCCACGTCTTAAATTACCCTCACACCACTACAGCTCCTTTCACTTCTCCGGAGCAACTCCTAATGGAAATGAGGAGCCTCAAGTGAAAACACAGCCTGCCCAGTCAGTCCTGTTCTCCTTCAGCGTGGCATATCTGCAAATGGGTGTGGGAGCAGGGAAAAGGTGGTGTTCCAGGACTTTTGCAGCAGTCTGCTCACAGTAACACATCCCAGGAACTCAGGAGACACACAGTCAGATGGGATGGATGCAAGGTGAGAGCAGACAAGGGCAGAACCCCCCAGCCTGTCACCCCCTCTTTGCACGGTTAAAGGAAAGAACATGCCTCTCCCTTCTGCACCTCCCATTTTTCTATGTGACCAAGTCTTGAAGTCTCACTTCACAAGAATGATGCCCCAGGGTGGGGTGTGGGAACATGTGCTATTTCATAAAAACAGCTCCTTTCCAAGCCTGGTGCCAGCCCTACAGGTTTTATGAGTAAGAAACCAAAGGAGTCTTTAGACTCCTAAGAACTGTCCTTGTTTAAAGCCACAGGATAGCCCTGAGTACTCCCTGCTCTTCCACTGGATTCCTTCCTTCCTGAACCAGCAACCCTTGGATCTACTGATAACCTTCCTCCTTGAAGGAGCCTGATGCCAAAGCAGTGGCAATGCAGTAAGTGATGCAACATAAACTGGCCTTACAGAGTGCAATTTAAGTTCCCGGAGTAATCAAGTTAAAATGTTTCCCACCACAAATCTCAGTTTTACCCAAAACACCCTTTAATGTGGAAGCAATCAAAATTAGGACAACCTGAACCCAATATTGGTTTTTCCCTGTATTTGCTCCCTTCAGACATGGAACAGGCACTTAACCCTTCTCCTAACACAACATAAAAGGCTGGAATGAGGTGTAGGTAGGCCAGCTGAGCGATTCCATGCTTGACAGCAGCCTTATAGTGATTTTAATGAAGTTATCTGCAGAACCAGACCAGCTCTGATAGCACTCCCTGTTTGAACCAGGCACACTGAAAAGAACAACCTTAAAGTGCTCTCTTGAACCCCCTAAATCTGCCATTTGCTCACTCTGGTCCTCTAAGTAAAACCCATTCAATTTGAAATCTGCTGCGCGGTGGAATTTTAAGAGCAGAGCAGCAATGTTTTCATAACCCACGTCTGGTACCTTGAACACCTCATCAGACACTCTGGAATGGACTCACAGGAAAGCCACAAACCACTGGGAGCCCAAGGACACCAAGGTGAAGTTTCCAAGAGCTGTTCCCGTCACGCCTGGATATCACAGGGCCATGAAAGTACCAACTAAAGCAGCTTCAGCCCGTGCAGGACTCTGGGGCAACACTGAACAGCCCATGTCAGCAGTGACAACCAGCTTTTCATTCACATTTTTCCCTCTCTGTTCCAATCCTCACTGTTCCCTGGATGGAAATCCTGAGTCATTCATTTTGAAATATCTTACCATGATATTTCACTTTTTCCAGCTGAAACTTACTGAATATTACAAGGTCAACAGAACTCATCACAAACAGTACTCAAAATCAAATCAATAATAATGTTATTCCCACAACTGCTTTCACTTCACAGTATCTTGATGGCACAAAGTGAGGAGACATCACTTGACTGTGCTTTAAGTAAACAAAATTAGATTGTATGTTTGTGCCTTGAGTGGGTTCATAAAATTCTGCGGAGAAAACAATAAATCTTCATCTTTTGTTGTCCTCATGCAGATGATGACTCCCCAAACTCACTGGTGTAGCCTCAAGCCAAGAGAGCAGCAAAGCAGCCAGCTGAGTGCTGGAGGTAAAGAGGCTGAAGATGGAAAGTGAAAGCAGAGAGAAATGCTGCAAGCAAAGCAAAGAGGATCCTCTCTTCAGTAGGTGGCACTAGTCCCTCTCCATTCTCCAGCCCCGATCCAAGTGTGCCTTTGGATAATGGGAAAGGGGAAAGTCGAACGTCTCAAGGTCATTGACACCCCATGCCTAAAATTACTGTCTCAAACAGTCTTGCCAGATATATTTGGATTCTCCAAGAGCTTCTCTAGTAAGAAGGTCATTTACTTTCTTCTCTTCTACATAGCTTAACTATTTGGAAGTTATTCAACAAAGCAGAGAATTTTTTAGCAGCTCCCAACAACCAGAGAAGAGCTCCATTCTTAAAACTTGACTCCCTAGAGAGGAGGGAGAGAGCAGGTTGGACAGGGCTTGGAGAAACCTGGCCTAGTGGAAGGGGTTGGAAGCAGATGCTTTTTAAGGTCCCTTCCAACCCAAGCCATTCTGTGACTCCATGAGCCACGAATTCCATCTCCCATAACACAGTGTAGCTTTCCCTCTGCTCCAGCTCTGCAGGACACGATGGGAGCTGAGATTTGTGAACTATAACCTCCCCTGGGGGCATGAGGCCACAATAGGAAAATGCAGTTTAATAGAGTGATTTGAAATGAATCATTCCATAAACAAAACCCAAACTCCTCGGGGATTTGAGAATGTCCAAATGTTTCACTTCATTTGGGAAGCTTTCTTTCTATAAAATATTTTCAGAAATGCTGCTCCACAGAATAAATAGAACCCTCAGCTTTTATAAGGACAGTTTCTCAGCACATGAAATTCTGAATTTCAGTTCTAGTTATTACTATGATTTCATACCAAATGCCATATAAGCAGCATTCCTCAGATTCTTGCACTAACAGAAGTCATGCAAAGTCAGTGCAAAAACTATATTGTTTGAAGGAGTGCAGTCCATAGTGCCTTGCTAGAAGTGTCATTAACAATGGCACTGAATAGTGGTCATAAAACAAGGGTTGGTAACCTTTTTAGAAAAAAAGAACCATGTATTTTAACATGATAAATAGGACTATCTGCTCCCATGGCAACACCACATTCAACCCCTGTGGTCCAGCCCCCCCTGCATTCCCAGCCCTTCCTGGCTATTCCAAAGGCTCCCAAAAGTCCTTTAAAAAGTCTGGAAAAATAGTGGCCACAACACAAAGCTGATAAGAACTGCAAGGAACAAACCAGGAAGAGTAAGTTCAATTTAAAAACAGCTCACATCTGGGGTTTCAAGACAACAGAAAAATAACAAAATTTATCGGAAAGTTGGAGGCAATACGTGAAAGAGTGTGTGTAAAGTCTGGGCTAATGGTTGGGCCAGAAACTGATCATTACTAAATATAAAGGTAGGTATTTTTGGAGAGCAACAGTGTCATGGGAAAAAGGAAAGGGAAACTGATACCTCACCTAGCACCCTGGAAGCTAATTTCAGTTTTAAGTTTATTTAAGAGATGAAAATTCTACTTTGAGAAACAAGTATTAAGTATCATGGGAGATTATGGCACTAATTAGTAAATTACAGCATATCAAACTACACTCAGTCTCTCTCCTGATCATCTAAATTTTGTTGAATATACAAATATGAGATGGTTGGATTTATGAAAGGAAACATCACACGATGAGCTTCATGTCACTATAAATTAACTTCTGTGTATCAGAGCAATTTCCCTACCTAACCACTTTGCCCCCCCAGCCACTCATTTACTTCAAGAAAGTCTGGTCTCTTGCTCCTTAATTTAATATTTCAAGAGGTAAGAACAGACACACACACAAAGCCACACCTCCTTTTCCTGTTGTCATTCCAGACTTCTCTATTATCCCCTTTCCAATGGCCAGTTCCTACCCAGCCACCAGCGAGAAAAATACCAGTACAGTATTTCTACCTACAAGTCTGGGAATAGTTTGGTCCCATCCAAAGCAAACAGCAGAGCTCTCCACACACCCCAGAGAACCCGGGAAAGCAGAGGGCAGAGACAAAAGGCAGGGCCAGTCCAACCCAGCAAAGGCCACTGGAAAGGAAGGATGAGTGGAAACTGCTCCCACAGCTCCTGGACACAGCAGAGCATCTGCAGGAAACTGGGGGGAAGTCAAAGCTTACGTTAGGAAGTCGTGTTTCTTTCTGCCACACATGAAAAGCCAGGACACTGCACAGACTGAGGGAGGCGAGTAAACACAGAGACATCCCATCAAACACACCAAATGTTTCCTGTCATTAACCTCCAGCAGTTCCACAGCACCCCCAGGATCTTGGGGGTGAGCAGACTAGGGAAAAGGAACACAGGCAGCCTGAGTAACCAGCAGCCACCTGGCAGGGGGAGAACCCTTGCACACAAGCAGCAGCATCCCCAAATCCCTGCTCTTCAAGCAAGTCATTTCCCTGCTCACTCCCTCTCACAGGGCAGGAAGAACTACAAGCTGCAGCAAGCCAGGTCTCCCGGAGACAGGTTTCCAGCTCTGCTGAAGCAAATATCTCCAAACTTGTTTACTGAGGAACACTCTCACACCCTGAGGAACATGACTATCATATTACTTTTCTTAAAACAAAACCAAAAAAAATGTGCGATTCAAAATTCCAGGGGAAGCAGAGAGATCTCATTTCCACAGAAGGAACAGGACACACCTCCCTACGCTGCACCAGCTCAAGGGCTCTCCCGAAGACTGCTTTAGAAGGAACTCTTCAGGGCTGGTGGTTTTTTGGGGGGTTCAGGTTGTTTATAAATTATTTTACTGAGTTTTTTGGGGTTTAGGTTTGTGAGGTTTTTTATTTTCCAGTGTTCCCCACAACCAGAGCTATGACAGCATCCTTTGGTATTACATAGGTGGTTTAAGCAGCTGGATCTCAGCCACGAACACCTGGGAGTTTTATTCTAGTGGAACGATAAAAGCTGATACTGGAGGAGTCATTGCATCTGCCCAAAACCCCACAGCAGGTTAGGCAGCAGCAATTTTCTTAACAGATTACCATGAGAAGGTATCACAGATTGTTTTAAAAACATGAAGGGGAAAAAAATGGAAAGGAAAAGAAAGGCAACCCATGGCTGGAGTCAGGACGTGCACACTTAGAAACATGAAATGCAGCAGCCCTGGCCACGTTCAGCCCAGGTCCAAGGGTCTTTACAAGCTGTAGGATCCAAAAAAACCCCATCAACTTGTGAAAACTTACTGCTTTCTAGTTTCTACCATGAGTGCAAGTATCTTTAGAGACTGGAAACTGAACAAGTCATTGCAGACAGAGAGGCTGGGGAGTGTCACACACTGCAGGTGTGCACCCAACGGGCCCATCACAGTGCAGTGACACCACTGTGGTGTGTGGGGCCATTCCCGTCCCAAACTGCTTGTTCTATGCCATTTGTTCCAGGCTACAAAAGCCCCCACACAGCACTGATACACAACACAGCACTGCAAGGTCACTTACTCCCTCTGCAACAAAGAATGGGGAAGCTCATACTCTGACATTTATTTAATTCATTTACAGACACATCTTCCCATTTCTGTGAAATACGCAAAGGAACTGAGTGGAGATAATGTACAAATAAATGCAAAAAGATGCATTGCTTCTCTGACCTCCACAGTCAGAGCAAGGCACAGGCTTTTCTACAGCCACAGCCCCTCCTGGAGTCCAACAGGACACAATACCCAAAACCCCCAGTGGCACAAGGTCTCTGGGTGGGTAACGGGAGAATCCAGGTGAGAGCTTGCCAGGTTAGTTTTCCAGCCACTACAAAACTAGAAGCTGATACACTAAAGCAACACTGAAGCCCAGTTTGCCCAGTCCCTGCTGCAGAGCCAACCATGCAGATCATGGGAAGGGTGGAAAAGCCTGGGATGCACAGACAGAAAGCATGGAGCTGCCCAGGGATGAGGCTGCTTTAGCTTACCATACGTCTCGGATCTACTCTCCTCAGAACTAGACTTTGTCTTCTTGGAGGAGCTATCTGCACAAGAGCAGGAGAGAAGGAGAGAGAGATATAGAAAATATGGAGACCAAACATGAGAAAAAAAAAAATTCATGAAAAAACACAGACTGATTTATTGGGTTAAATCGTGCAAAACACACAAACAAGATGTGAACAAAACACAGGCGGAACACTTGGAATAAGGGGTGAATAATGAAGACACAGGCAACACCACAGAGAACCTGACACAGAATTTAAGACACAATAAAAGATGTCTTCTGCAGTAACTCCAGAAAGGATTCTGGATAAAAACAGTGCAAGCAGAGAAACTCTGGTGTTGTTTATCTCCAGAATGAGTAATCCACACAGGCACAGCAGTTCAGCACCCTGAACTGCCTCGTAACAAGAAACCCCTTTTCTGCAGGCTCATGGAGCAGAGCAGAGCACGAGCCCCACAACAGTGCTGCCAGGTAACAGCCCTCAAATTTGGAGTGACTTTCAGCAAATTAAGATTAGAGGACTGCTGAAGTTTGTTTCTGAAGAAAACAAGTTTCTTCATAGCCCAAGACCTCCTCCATCCTGAATTCAGTTTACATTACCTATTCCCAAGGACAAAGGGAAAGAACACAAGCACTAATTCATGTCTTCTCCCTTACAGGATTTTTTACAGTGGCATTTAAAGCCCATTTTCATTTATTTGTGCACACTAGGGAGGAGTCATGCAGTAGTGGCAGAAACCACTAAGAGGCTGGTTTATAAACATCAGCTTCAAATGTCTTTTTGCAAAAAAACATATCCTACAAGTTGTACCATTCAGCTCTCCTGCCTTCCACAAGCCCCAGGGACAGCACAATGCACAGACATGAAAAATGCACATTGCAGGGGGCCAGGAGGCTCAGACAAGAGCCTGTCATGCATTTAATGAACACACACAGAGTCACTGGGTTAGTGTTTCAGAGAGAGTGAAGAATCCCTGTGTACACCCTCATTTCCCAGACAGCTCCAGACAAGCTGCCCAAATTGACCCTAATTTAACCTTTGGGAAGGTTAAAAAAATAGAGTAGCACATCCTTTAAAAATAGATGTTTATCTTAAAATGTATCAGGCTGGAAACTACAAATTCACTTTGCAAGTGACAGGGATCAAAATTTACTAAGGCCCAAAAACCAAAACAAAATCCCCAGAATTAAAACCCAAACAAGGGAACCCAGCCCTAGTCGAGCCTACAACATCTCCAATGTCACATTAACTAAAGCAGCTGAAAGAACTCCTCACAACTACCTACAGTACTTGCCTCCTGAAACTTCAGGCTGACTTCTCTGAAAGTGGAAGTAGTTCTAATTATTTACTGAGCAATGATAATTATTTACTGATACACTAATCCACGTTTATTATTAGAGGTGCATGTTTCAAAGCAATGCCCACACGCTTCCAAAAGCCTTTGCAGAACAACCCAACTCTGAAAACCACATTTGCTGGCACATTAAAATAATTTTTAAGCCTAATTCCCAGTGCTTTTCAAACAGAAATGTGGATTTTCAGACTGTACCTGTGGGATCGAAGTCGTGGGTGCTACTGCAGCGCTCAACCTTCTGCTTCTTGTCAGCTGGAGACTCTCTGCTCAAAATGCTGCCGTGTCTGTGTCAGAAAAAAGCACAAATCCTCACCAGGAGACCCCAGAAGAGCTGCCTGGCTGCTGGGGCTCTCAGGAATAACCTGAGCTGGGGCTCTCTGCTCACAAGAAATGGAGATTAAAGCAGAGGCGTTAAGTTCGCTTAAAAAATTTATTCCCAGGCTGAATTCAAGTGGGAAAATGATCTCCCTCGGAGCCTTTGGGAGTGTGTCCAAGGTTCTAGAAACAGCCTTGCTAACCTTCAGAATTAGTAACAGCAAGTGCATTCTCTTTATCACTCCATTTTAAAAGCAAAATAAAGTTTAGCTGCATGAAACTGATAAAGCTCCTGCAATCTTAACTCTGCCTCCTCCCCAGCAATCATGCAATGTGTTTGCATGCAAGAATTAAAGATTTAGAGTATCCCCCGTACACCGTGTACCAGCTGAAGTGTCCTTTACCATCTCAAATCTCAGGTAACATGAGCCTGCAGTGAGGTAACAGAATGCAAATGTAACACTAGGACAGGCACTTTAGTCCACCACCCACTATATTTTTGGCACCTTGCCCCCATCTGGGCATTAATTTCTCACATCTGTAGTGGGTACTGTGGTCTCTGTCAGTACAAGTATTTATTTTTCCTTTTAAAAGCACTTCTCATTCAAAAATACTGCAGCACAATTTGCAGTAAAGGCAAAAGGTCAAGTTTCAGGAACTCACCTCGTAGGTTTTTTGAGAGGAAACCTGAAAAGGAAAAAAGAACAGAAGTTTAATGAACGTTTGTTTCTCAGTGGTATCCTTGATACCAGCACAAATGTTTAAATACAAAGTTATTTTATGCTTCTGTGATACCATCACAGGAAAACCAATCTTTTTTTTATTCAGCCAATCATTAGGCCACTTACAGTTGATTCAATTAGGCAAAATATGTTTAAGTTTTCAAACAGAATCAAGAACAGAGGCTGAGTCTGCTCTCAAAGCCAGCATCCAGCAGCTCTTTCAGTCCAGTGTGCTGGCTCATGGATCATCTTCCTCTCGTAGCAATTAATTCCACACAGTAAAAATTAATATCCCTTGATTGTTTTGTCCTGATGGGCTGAGTACCTGGTATGTAATAAAGGTCCAAACTAACTGCAAACTCTGTATCTCAGTAACACAGCTCATTGTCATGGCAAAACATCTCTATTTTCATGGAACTCCACAAACTTGCTGCCTTTGAGACAAGTGCAATACAGTAAAGTTGAAAGTCTAATTATTCCAAATACCATTATATACACAGATACCAAAAGCAATAGACTCACAGTTAAAAGAGCAAAAAGGTGTATATATATTTTTAAGTAAGGAAAACATGTGGAACTTAAGAGATTAGGATTTTTCCCCTTGAATTACTGCAGAAAACTGAGAGAACAAGGTGTTTGCCACCCAGCACGAGGCACCAACTCCCACTTCCATAAAGCAGAATTATTTCCTCCTCAGAACTTACAGATTTAGCTCCATTCCTACTCAGTTAATGTTTTTAGCTCCTTCAGCTGGAAAGCAATACATACATTTAGCGCTGCGTGTGAACACAGAAGAACAGGCAACTTAAGTCACTTTTTGTTCTAAATGAAGATCTACAGATGTTTTATAGCTGATCATTTCCCCCTATATATATATAATAGTCATTCTTGATGCATTCTCCTATTTATACAGGTGTTCCAGGTGCTGGGGTGAGGATCAGAGGGAGGAAATTCGAGCCAATACAATTCTAATACCACCGAAGTTACCAGGGCAATAAATGATAATTTTATAATTTTATTTCATTAAGTTTAGCCTAGTTTAAACAGACCAATTTGGGAACAACCAATAGTCCCATGGCAAGTGTGTATTAGAAAAAGACAACATGAGGGCAGGGCAGTCCTGAGGACAACAGCTCCAAACTCAGGCTGAGCTGAAAGGTCGGGCTCTGCTCCCAGGCTGCCCAGGGAGGTTTGGAGCCCCCATCCCTGGAGGTGTCCAAGGACAACTGGACATGGCACTCAGTGCTCTGGGCTGGGGGACAAGGTGGGGACTTGATCCTGGAGGTCTTTTCCAACCTAAATTCTCATTTCCAACCTAAATCCAACCTCCTTTCTGTGATTCTGAGCGGAGCAATGACCCTGTCCAAGAAGCTGGTCCAACACACAGACCCAAACCCTTCTCTGAAGGCTTCCCACAGCATTACAACCACAGCTCCTGGAGCACCACCAGGAGATTGCCCAAAATGTCCCCTCATGTGTTAAGATCCTACAAGGGGCTCCCATCACCTCCTCACCTCTTGTCCTTTCCTCGATAACTACACCTAGAGTGGCCCGGCCAGGAACAGCACAGTCTAAAAGCTACAGTAACTCCCTCCCCATTACCTGAAAATCATAACTGGCTGCACACAAGTGCTCAGCTTAATCCCTCTCTTGGGTTAATAGCTGTGCCATTAACTGTGGATCCACCCAAAACGCTGGCCAGCTCCCACATGCCAATCCCCTGTGCAAACATGCACTAATATGGCAACAAAACGAACATCTGATGACACATTGGGCAAGTGAAATTAAAACGTTGTCTGTCTGTTCCTGAAAATAATCACACACAGCAAGACACTCGCCATCTTTGAGATAACAGCATCAAATTTGGTTCAGCTACAAGACCAGCCCCCAAAGGAAGGGGATAGGTAGGGCCAGGGATTGCATAAGCCTTAGGAACCTATGGGCAAAGCAGCACAGAAGTTAATTAATTGAAGACAAGAAGTGATAGACCTCCTTCCTCCTGTCCCCCCAAAAGCTCCATTTCAATCTCAGAAGTCTGGGAAATTCACTCTGATTCAAATCAAGCCTCTCCTCGCTCTGCTCTACCTGCAAAGCCACATCTCCTTACCATCCAGTCCTCCCAGTTACCGATTTCAGCCACTAAAGAACAATTTTGTGCAAGACAGACAGCTTGAATCCCATAGCAAAGAAAACAAAAGTCATCTCAGGCCAGTCTCGCCCTGCCTGCACAGTCAACAGACGCAGCAGCAATCAAGTGTTTCACTGAAAAGCAGAAAAGGGAGGGAAAAAAACCTGGGGGAATCCAGGGAAAGGCAGGAAAAGATGCTTAAGATGAATTACACCACATTTTTTTTATCTAATGCATTTGAACTTTTGAGCTGCATAAAAAATCCTAACACTAGGAACAAATGCTTTAATGAAGCATTTAAGTGACAGCCTTTATCCCAGAGTTTTTTAACAGCAGCCAGAACTGCAGGCTCTGCTGCTGCAGCAAGACAAGCTTTATGGGCAGCATAAAGTGAATCCACTGTCGTACCATTTTGGCTGGTTCAGAGCTCTTTATTTTCTGCTCCAGGAGGAGACACAAATGTTCTGTTTCACAGGCCTAGAAACCTGGGTAAAAACGTTCCACTTTTTATACACAGGCTGGTGACGTTAATTCTCTAGGAAGGAACCCCAAAGTTCTTGTACATAAACCAGCCCTGAAATCACTGGAATTTCTCCCGTGTTTTGCTGTTACCAGTGAACATGAAGTTCCTGCGGGGCAGGAGCCAAAGCCCTCCTGTTCGTGGAGCGTGGCCGCGCTCCCAGCTGGGCAGAGCAGGGGTCAGGAGCCAGCTGGCCCTGCAGAATCCCCAGCCCCGGGTCCTGTGCCCCGGCCCACGCGGCTGCGGAGCGCCGGCAGCAGCTCCAGGAAGCTCTGGAGCCCCTTGGCCACCCGCCAGCTTCCTGCCTTTCTTTCTTCTCCAAAGCAGGGATGGAGGCAGGGCCCTGGTGGGGAAGCAGGGCAGGCAGCAGGTCACCCCAGGCAGGAGGGGCTGAGCGAGCTCCAGGCTCCGTGCTGCACTTGCTCTGCTGCGCAGGTATTCCCCAAAACCAGAGGAGTCGGAAGGGGATGGGCTTTGTCCAGCCAGGCTGAAGGTGAAAAACTCCCCTCCCGGAGCTGAAATCATTCCTGGGCACCGAGTTATGAAATCACAGAAATGAGAGGTGGAAGGCTCGGCCGAGCTGGGGCTGCGGCAGTGATCTGAGGTCCTTGCTGGGCAGGCTCAGCACAACATTCCTCCTCTTTTCCCACTTTCCTGCCTGAATACCACCTGGAACTTCTTGATGTGCTCATTTCCCAAACACCGTGTCACTACAGCAAAAAGCAGAGCGGATAAAATACAATCAAAGAACACAGAGCAGCTCCCACGAGTTTCTCCAGCAACTCTTTGTGTTTCAGTACAACTTATCTTCACTTGGAAATATTCTTAAGCTTGAAAGCGGCACTGAAAATCCCCTCACCGTGTTACGGCATCCAGCACCACATATTACATATTCAATGTGTTTCAACTCCTACTGTAAACAGCAGCAAGCTGAAGGCAGAGCAGGGTGGGGTTAACAGCTGGAGACTTAATTCCAAATCGAGCTGGCAAGTTTAGGCTACACGATAAAAACCCTGTAGACATTTTGTCTGATAACTGATGAACATCAGCACATTTTCAAACAAGTTGTTCCACTCTCCCAAATACCAGCAGCAATTAAAAGCCAACTCACATTTTGGGTTTTTTTTAAAAGACTGGGTCAAATAATTTAAGCCATTTAAATGCAGCAAGTTACTAAAAGTATGTCCTCTTAGTCATGGTGCATTAGGAAAATCTATTTACTGTAAAGCCAAGTGAGGGAAATCCACCTACAAGGAGTAACACTGAGGATTAAAAGTCATACTTCAAGTTAGCTCACACGCACGTGCACTACTGGGCCAGTGCCTAATAACCACCTTGAAACCAAGAAGAAAAGATAGTTTTAAGACCCAATGTGTCAAAACACACCAGAGCAGGAAGGATTCCCAGCTTCCAACAGTACAAAGCATTCCATTCTAGCCCAGGAGGTTGAAAATATAGCTGACCATAAATAGCACAGCATTCAGATAACCATGTTGGGGTTTTTTCCTCCCATACTAAAATATTACCAGAATTCAAGTATCTGCTATCTCAAAAGCTGATCAAAGAGAAAAATATTTAGATTCAGGCAAGGGCCTCAACCTTGGAAACATTTATTCATGCGCCTAACTTTAGTCCCATTTCCTCCAGCAGGACTACTCTCATGCCTGAAATGTGGCTTGTGTGTGTTTGCACCATGCAAGGAGAAATTACTACAACTGGTGCCGAGATGAGTAAGAAACATTGTGAAACCCATGCAGAAGGGAACAGCCAAAAACTGCTTGCTTGACAGAACTAATCTTTAATTAGGAGATGAACAGTTGCAATAGAAGCTTCTTCGTTGCTTTATTAGTTTCATTTAAATAAGATGCTGCTTGTTACAGAAAAACCCTCCAAACAAATCCTAAATCAGAAAGAAAAGCAGCAAAACACACCTGATCATACCAAACTCAGACAAGAGAAATAGTACAGGTTTGTTACAGCTTTGCTCATCTGTGTTTTTACACATTTATAAAGAGAAGAGTAAAAACCAAAGGTTAAATCAAAGTCCCCCCAGTAAAAACACCAAGCTTTGTCTGCTTAAAATGGCCTCACTCTGCCTCAGGAGGTTTCCACCAAGTCATTAGTCAATGAGAAGCCTTTGGCCAGCACCACCTCCATAGATTTTGGTGAAAAAGTGAGTTTTACCTGGCAGCTACACTCAGAATCACCAAATGGTTTGGGTCGGAAGGGACTTTAAAGCTCATCTCATTCCACCCCAGGGACACCTCCCACTAGACCAAGTCCAACCTGGCCCTGGGCACTTTCAAGGATGGGTCTCTAGGACTTTGGGAAGTCTGAGCTGGATCGTTCATATGCAAACAAACAGACCCTGGGAAACTGCGAGTCTGTTCCTGGGGTACAGTTACAAAGCCCTGAACCATGCCCTGACTCTTTCTAGCACATCCAGCTCCTTCGGCACCTCCTCAACTTCATTTTCAACACCCTGCACCGACAGTACTCGGGAGAAAAGCTACATCTTCTGTCTAAATCCAGCAGGTTCAAGTGCCCTGAAAAAACAGTAAACATGGATGTCTCAAATGCTGTTCTGCAGATCATTCCTGAAATTTCATCCTGAAAGAGGCAGAATGAAAGAAAAACAAGGGAGTGTTTTCCCAGGTTGCAGATGCGCATATATCCATCCACCAGAGCAGCTTTTTGCAGGGTTTAAAAGCCCTGGGAGAGGTACCCTGAGAGTGGTGGCGTGACCTGAACAAAAGCAGTACCAATGTGACCTTAGCATGGAGCTGAAGGCAGTTTTCTGTCACAACAAAAAGGGGGAGCCTGTTCTGCACAGGGCAGTGGGTGAGTCAAAGGGCCTGATGAGATGAGAACTGACAGGCAGATCCAGGGAAACACGGATGCAGCAAGTGGGAGAACACAGACAGCAGGCTGCCATTTCCCTGGGATTGCCTGTGCTGCCCACAAACTGCAGCTGGAGCCACATCAGCCAGGCTGGGCCAACACGGATCCAACACTGATCCAACCTATTCACCTCAGCACCAAACCACCTAAAGAGCAGCTCTGTGCCCTGTTGGCCCTGCCCCGCATCAAAGCACAGGAGTTCAGGAAACCACAGGGCTTTTCCTCCAAAAAAGCCAGCCCACTGCAGGCTGATGACAACAGACTGGGCACAAGGTGCAGGGGAACTGCAGGGACCCACACAGGGAGGATTCCTGGGAGCTGGCACAGCCCACAGACGGATCTCACGGACTCAGAGCAAGTGCACAAGGAGGCAGAACGGAGTTAGGCATTAAAATTTCCATGTTATTTTTGTAGGAGTCCAAGGCAACAACCACAGCTGACGCAATGACTCATGGAGGAATCGTTCCTGGCATCATTAGCCTTTGCCTGCTGACAGCTCCAGGAACAGGCCTGGTCACTGCCTTTGGAGCAGGATCCCAGGAAATTCAGGGAAGTGACTGGAGAGCCCAAACAGCCAATATGTTCTCCCCCTCTAAACGTTCCCAGCAGCTTCAGTGTCCGATCTGCCCTAATAAACCATCAGCAAATACCTCCAACTCAATGCTACATTGTTTTTCAGGCCACAAATGTCTCTACCCATAAGCAGAATATGCCATTCAATTTTCCTTTTAGGAGAGAAAATGCAGAGTAGCCAATACAGCCCATCAACACACTTCCTGATGGATCAGTATGTGGATCGATGCAAGGGACTGGTGCTATGGCAACCAATGTGCTGAGTTAGGGACTTCA
This sequence comes from Anabacerthia variegaticeps, assembly GCA_035583185.1. NCBI lineage: Eukaryota > Metazoa > Chordata > Aves > Passeriformes > Furnariidae > Anabacerthia > Anabacerthia variegaticeps. The sequence continues at coordinate 4,510,067 of JAWWEW010000065.1, forward strand.
ACTAGGTTAAGATAAATTTGATAAAAATCAAAGTCTGGAATGCTGGCAAGTTCCTGTTGGGCTGGAAGATGGGAATGTCAAGACTTCAAGAGGAAGGTATTTCCACTGGTGCTAGTTAGAGCATCTTTCCTCCACAGGATGTTTCCTCTCTGAGCTTTAAAAAATTTAATATTTATACAGAGAGTCCTCTTTCACTCTTGCTGCTAACCAGAGATTTATTCTGGGTGCAGGTTTCATCAAGAAGGGTGAGGAGAAGGAGGCAGCATGAGAAGGGAGCAAGAAAAGAATAAAAAAACCCAGTTTAGAACTATGAAAGAAAAGCAGACTGCAAAGACAAGCGTTCTTCATAAAACAGATAACAAGATAAGGAGATCTGCCTCCACACACGGAATTTCCTGATACAGGTAGCATGTCCTGTAAAAATGACACAAAGGGTACTCTGAGTTTCCTCCGCCCAGCTGTAGCTCCTTCCCTAGCACCTTTCCCGTAAAACTCAGAGATGGGAAGGGTTGCTCCTTCTCTGTGAACAGCAACATTCGGGAAGGGGAGAAGAAAAGCATCTCTAGAGAAGTTTCATCCACAGTTCAGTCATTCACTCCCAGCCCAAGCAAGTGCCTCAGCTATTTTCCATGACACAAGCACTTGGATTTTTCCAAGAGCTGATGTCAGGGCTTTTCATGGAGAAAGAACTGCATTTACAGGGCAGGCAAGGAAGGAGGGCTTCCCCAGCAGCCATTCTCAATGTGGCCTTTGTGCTGCTCTGCTGCTCAAGCCAGGACCCTGCAAGAACTTTTAGTCCCCACAGAAACTCTATAAAGGGGAGGGGACAGGGACATTTTCAGCAGCCAGGGCTGTTCTTCCACCCCTGACTGACTTCCAAGGCTCAGAAGCATCAGCTTTCCTTCTCCAGACCCTGAAGTTACAGCCTTGTAAGACAAGGCCTCTTATTGTTTAATATCTCTGGAACAGGGTGGGAGCAGACAAACAAATGAAACTGGGGAGGGGGCAGTGGAGAGGACATAAATAAACCATGGCTGCTTAATGCTGCCTTTGGATTCAGCCTGAAAGCAAGATGTGAGGAACAGGGCTGAGGTTTGGCCACTGGACGTAGCTCAGAGCAGGTACAAACCCTGCTCAGAAACCGATGGAGAACAGAGGTTGCCAAATCCCAAGTGATTTCCTACTGCGTTCCCAACACAAACTACTGAATTGCTCCGTTTCCAGCTCTGGGAAAGAAAAACTGAAAGGGAAAAACTTAAAACACCAGAAATACTGAAAATGCCCAAGTATTACTCTAAAAAGACTTTCAGAAAATGTTGTCATATCAAAAATGCAAGCAAAACCAGTGCAGAGCAGAGAGGAAATGTCCACGACCTGTTCCTTGGCTGCAAGATTCTCCTGCATGACCCATTTCACAGGAGTGACCAGGTACAGGAGGAAGGTCAGGCTGGTGACTGCAGAACTTATGACCCAGTTTCTCACTTATTTTGAGGTATGCCATAGACAAATATTCCCAGGCCTAGAGAGCTCAAGCTCCCCTGAAGCAAGAAAAGGCAGCTGAAATATGCAGAAGAGCTCCAAAATAGCCTTTTTCTCCACATTTTCATCTCATCTTGGCACCCTGAGCTTCAGCTGTTTGAAGGAGGGGGGGGAAAAGAGGGGCAGAACACGTCTGTTGTGATTCCTACTCCAGCTTTCACTTCTGAAAATCATTTTAAACCCCTTTGCCCACAGACTGAGAGAATCAAACCGAGCACCAGGGTTTCTTGTGCAGACAGGGCGTGGAGTCCAAATTAACCTGCCTCCCTAAACTGGAGCTAATTACGGGGAAATGAAATGTTTGCTTTGCTTGCCAATAATTGCAATACAGAGCTGGCTCGATGGCAGCAGCCCCACCACCACACTCCTCCTACACGGCGTCTGGAACAGCTTTCGAGTGAAATGCTCAAAAACAAGAAAAGAAAAATCAAAGGCACAAGACAATTTTCTTTCCCTAAGCAGGCCAGGGAGAGCTAAAGCCATGGAGTGCCACTGGATTTGCTTTCACCTGACACACACACGGGGCTGGGGAGCACTCGTGTTGCCCCAGCGTGTCGAGCAGTTCTTGCATTTCATTAGGCACAAAGCCTAGTTCCTTATTAATGCCATACCCAGCTTGTGGTTGTTATGAACCAGCAGCGAGACTAGTGTGGAAACAGTTCTTAAAAACGGCAAAAGACAGCAATTAGAAAGGGAGGAGGGGGGAAAAAAACACACACACACACACAGAGTGCACGTAATACAACTGGAAATGTAGCTTTCAAAATAGCCTAACGCTAACTCCAATTAGGCAGCTTGAAGTTTTGCAAATATATGTACAAGGTTCAGAGGCACATTTGAATATTTGGCCCAGAGTTCACATTTCTGGTGAGTAAGGGAGTACAGTTGCCTGGCTCAGGAACACCACACCTCTATGGCCTGGAAGTATTAAGTGTGGCTCAGGAGCTACACAGCAGTGAGAAGAAACCTGCATTTAGACATATTTATTACTCCTCCAACGCATCTTCCAAAAGGCTTTTTAAAAGAACCAACAAGGCCAAGCTGTTGTTCTGTTCCTCAGCATTATGAACTTATGTCTGATTTAATATATCACTGGCCACCAAGTTGATCAGAGGGATGGATGGAGCAGCTCTGCTGGGAGGAAGGCTCACAGAATTGGGATTGTTCAGCCTGGAGAAGAGATGCTTTGGGGTGACCTAACTGTGGCCTCCCAGTACCTGAAGGAGCTACAAGAAAGATGGAGACAGACTGTTTACATGGGCCTGGAGTGACAGACAAGGGGAATGTTTTCAACTGAAAGACATTAGATTCAGATCAGGTATCATGAAAAAACTCTTCCCTGAGAGGGTGGGCAGGCCCTGGCACAGGGTGCCCAGAGAAGCTGTGGCTGCCCCAGCCCTGGGCGTGTCCAAGGCCAGGCTGGAGTAACCTGGGCTAGTGGAAGGTGTCCCTGCCCATGGCGGGGGGTGGATTGGATGGGCTTTAAGGTCCCTTCCAACCCAAACCATCCTATTATCTACCCTGATACAGATGTAACTACAACTTGAAAACATCTGCAGAAGTGCACAGCTCAGCAACACCTTCATCACTGCGTTTATACATTCCAAAGGTATTATCAGTTTGTCTGACCTACTGTACAACCCCAAGTTTTCATTAGGTTACTCCCATGCTAAATAAGGTCAGTAGGCACCTTGTCTTAATTTAGATTTCCCTTGAATTCTCTTGTTAGCTTGTTTTAAAGGTTAATGTGCATTTACTGCTGTGGAAATGCAATTCCAACACTCAGACCCAAGACTTGCCTGCTCATCAGAACTAGTTTATGAGTTCAAAGCTAAGCAGACACTCAACCAAAAAGTATTTTAAGCCCTGCCTTCTTCCAGTCATGAACCTTTGGCCAAATTACACCCATTCTGCATGGGATGTGCAGACAACATCCACCCTTACGACCTTTGCAAAGCTTCTAAATATGTCCCAGCTGCAATAAACTAATTTACAGCTAATATGTCTCAAACCACCCAAAGGCAAAGTGCTCCCAGTGGTTTAATTTGCACCAGGGAAAAATTGGATCCACAATTTTACAAAGGAAAGCTGCAGCACGGAGAGGACCGAGGAATCATTACCACAGTGTTGCTTAACCTGTACAGTGTGTTCTTAGCTCTCAGTCCTTCACAGCTTCAATCCAGCTCATTCTGATTCAGATTTTAAAAGCATCCATGGAAAGTTTCTCAACCATACGTTTCAGTTTGCCAGGACTGACAGAAAAGAAAATGTGATGTCAAGTGAGCTATAAAGAGATCAGCAGTGCTATACACCGAAACTGAAGCTATCGGAGTTGTTTACATGGAAAAGAAAAACGAAGAGGCTTCTGGGATATGCAAACCTCTTATTTCTCCCCTGAAACGCAGGTCTTGCCCATAAAACACAGGAGGAAAGATGCACATAGCACACATTGCATGAGAAGTGAAAAAATGTACACAGGCATTCGTGGCATGCTTTGCTCCTTCCCATTTCATCTTCCCTTCATCTAAATTACAGGAGAAATCCAGAGAGAACCACTGCAAAGGACTGGAGCAGAACACAGCATGAGGATTTCACAGCAACATCAAACCCTCTTCCTTCTACTATAAAATGGAAGATAAAAACCAGTAGTGAAGCTACTTGTAAAATGGCTCAAGATCCTGAGAACAGGGAGTGAGGCAAACACAGAGCTATTAATAGGCCTCTGAATCTGCTTGTATTAGTATTTTCCTCTTGGGTCTCTTAAAATAAATAAAAATACAAGCAAAGAAAAAAAAACCCAAACATTTGCTCAGGAAACCCACCAGCTGCCAGAAGGTGATGGCAGCAAATTCCCCATAACATGACAGAGATAACCAAGCTCTCAGAAATATCAATACCAGATTGGAGTCATTTCTCCACTGACACCAGGTCTTGGTGCCTCCCTCTCAGACAGGCAGGATGCTGAGAACTGCCAACCTTCACTGACTGTACTTGTATAACATATATATATATATATATCTAAATCAATCCCCCCACCAGCATGTCACAGCTCTCCATTAAATCCTCACAGCCAAACATTAATACAAACTACTGCAAATGGAGGGGAGTCCCTCAATGCCCATCTGATGATTGTCACTCTGTTAACACTCTCAATTCTGCACCAACAGCACCGTCCTCACCACCACTGTGACTATCCCCTACTGATGCGATTTCCTTCATTTTTAGAACAGCTTACAATAACATTTTAAAAAATACAGAGATCAGTGAAAACTGTATTCAGAAAAAAAACCCACCCAAAACACTCAAAGATTGTTCCTTGAACAGTAAAAGCTAATTTAACATCAACATGCGTAAAATATCAGCCTAGCAAAAATCACATTCCCTTCCACTGCAAAAGCTGGTGAGAAGGGTCTGCTAACATGCTGGTATGGAATTCAGCATTGGGGAATGGAAAGGAGGGAGTGCTGCCAGCATCTACATCTAAAAGCATCTTTCCTGGCTGTCAAAACCTTTGTTCTTGAGCTGACACACCGAGGCACAGATTTTCCCAGCAAACATATTAAATTAGCCATTTTCACAATGGAAATACAAAGGAGTAACTAAGGTTCACAGAGCAGCTATTAAAAAAAAAGGGGGGGGCGGGGGGGGGGAACCAGAAGACAAACCTCCCCTCCCACCCTTTTTCCAGCAGATATTAAAGGGAAAATTCTTTCCCTCTCGTCGGCATTCAAGGGAGCGATTTCCTCCTCCTCCAGTGCACCCTGAGCCACGGAACAGGAACAAAGGCTCTCACATTATTACCTGTTTCACACGACAAAGTCAGCTGAGCAGGGACATCCCAAAGGCCCATTTCCAGGGGGAGCACGCTGAGCCCAAGTCCTCTCCAAGGAGCTCCAGCTGCCCCTCTTGGAAGCTCTCTGGGTGGTTTTCTACGCTTATCCAATGTCCTTGGGAGGCATCTGCCTGATTGTTCCACTGACCACTTGAGGAAAGGGAAGAAACTCCACCTCTTCTCTCCCACCTCCTCCCAAGCACCAGGAGCCCAGCGCTGCACAGCTCATGGACACAGGGAGAACAGCATCCACACGCTCCAGGCAACCAGGAACCAGGAGGAGGGCTGGCATTGTAAAATTTAGCATTTTCAGCTGTCCTGGGGGGCAGAATAATAGCTATCTATCTATAGATATATATTTATGTTTATGTAATAGGTGGATGTGTGTGCTCTGCATGCATCTCTATACATGCATATAAATGTGTGTGTATATAGATATATATATATATATGTGCATGCACGTCATTAAATCAGTACACTGATCCAAGAAGCTGCATCACGAGGCACACGAAACAAAGCCTTGGCAGAGGGCACCGAGCTTTTCCCTTCAATCCACTCTCAGCCTTTCCAGGGTCACGCTGTGCCACGGCCCACACTTTGTTTGGCAGGCGCTGTGCAAACACACGCCCCGAGCGGCACCTGGAGAGCAGCACGGGGCACCGAGAGCCCCAGCACCAAGTGGGACACAGCAGAGAGGGGCAGGATGCAAAGGGCTCACCCAGCTAGGCAGAACAGCCTAGTGCCTCTGGAGCCTCCACGAGTGGTGCAGCCCTGGGGAAGAAGGACTGGAGGGCGAAGGGGCTGTTTTCTTTTTCTGCCCCAATAACCTAATTAAGTTTGTGAGCACTGCTAGCGGGATAGAAATTTCTTCACGCTACACTGTCTGTTTGTGTTTGATTAATGTAAATCTTCCCAGGGCTCCAACCATGCCCCAGGCAGTGGCTCTCCATTAACAAGCAGCCAAACTGCCACGTACAGAGGGAAGAGAGAAACCAAAGATCTCTATTTCACCCTGTGCCATGAAACCGGCCAACTTAACCAAAATCATTTTTGGTGATTTGAATTACCATTCCTGACTAAATTCTGCTTTTTTTTCCACCCTCTCCAAATCATGGGCCTATTAAAAAGATGAAACTGCAGCAAACCACTTAATGTATTAATAGCAGTTCTTTTCTTTCTCATTTCCTCAGTTCTCATGAGCAGATTTTTTAGACTACGCTCACCACAAGTTCTGTGCTGCCCAGTCCAAGGCGTGCTGGTACCAAGTATCAGCTCCAAGCCACAACTGCATCAAGGCTACAATTACACAGAAGACAAGAAGCCAAAGAAATCAACTCCTACCCCTACATCTCTCTGCTCCATGCAGTAATTTCCCAGCCAGAGCTTGTATTTTCCATGCTTCTCTCTTTTCCAGTGGCATGCATTATCATTTTCTAAATAGCAGAGGGCTGGATTTCATTGGTTCCTATTTTGAAACGTTTGCCCAGCTCCTCATTTTCTAGGAATTTCACGAATCAGAAAATGTCAGCTCTCAAAAAGAAAATGGTAACTGGGGGAAAGCAAAAGCCAGGCCATGGCCAGCAGCTCAGATCCTCAGAGGAGCACCCCTTCCTGCCACAGTCCTGCTGTAGGACACCAAAGAAATGGGGAAAAAAGGAACAGCGCTGGGTTTTTTAAGCCAACATGAAATCACAGAGTTAAGGAAGCCAGGGAAAAGTCTCTGCAAATCCCAGGGCAGAGCCTCATAGCCAATTTATTCATGGCTGAGCAAGAATCACATGCACCAAACAGCCACTGCTGAAGGTGTCAAAACAGAGATATTTTTAAACCTGGACTGCATTTTAAAATCAAGTATTTCCGAATTCTTCTCCCTCATGCTCCTTATCATGTGAGACACAGATGAACCAACATGGGCAGGCCAATATACCTTAGTTTACTAAAGTGCATTTGGTTTATAACACTTTATTTCCCCTTTTCCTTCATTGTGCAGAGCAAATTCACATTCCCAATGCCTGTCTCAGTTTATCCTTCAATAAAACTTCCCCTGTTGCAGGGAAATACCACAAGTTTAAGATCTGTAATTTGCTTTACAATCATAAGAACAAATATGTACAACATTGTAGAGTATTACGTATGTAATTTTACATATAGATATCTTAAACATCCTTGTAAAACTCAAATTCACCCGAAGAGATTAAAAATTTTCATGCAAAATACTTAATTTGAAATCACCCAAGTCAGTGAGGAGGAACAACAGGAATATGCTACAATATACTTTGTGCTTTTAACTCAGAAGAGACATTTTCAATTCCCTTAAACATAAAAACTCTCTTACTGGCATCAACACTTGGGAAAATAAGTGCATTTGTACCATAAAACAAGCTTAAAAGCTTCAGAAATCGAGATTGCAGCTTCTCTTCATTATAGAAAAAAAAGCCAAACAGACTTTGAAGAATCCAAATGAAATTTCAGTCTATCAGGAAAAGCACTCAGTATAAAAAAGGGATTTAAGCCCAGGGCACAGTCACGAAAGATTCATTTAACTCTTGTCTGCAATTTTGTTTGCTTATGGAAATAATAAAAACTTACAGAATTAATTTTTAGTTATATTTTATCTACAGCTTTTGGGGAAAAGCAACACAATACATTCCTTTCAAGTCCAAACCAACGCAGCTGCCAGGAAACAGTGCAAAACCAAGAAAGATTCAGGAATGGAAGCTTCTATCTTGCTTCCTACTCTGACTTCCCAGATTTCCTTCCCTCAGTTCTCTCTCAGGCACAGGACATAAGAAGACAACAATTTGGAAGGGAAATAAAAGTCTTTGACCATAAGGAACAAGAGAGTCTGATGCAACCAGACTTTTAGAAGAAATTAAAGATAGCCAAGATACAGCCAGGACTGTAATGGAGTATCATTATTTTAAATCTACAGGGATTTCTACAGTCTTGGACAACAGAGGGAAGGAGGACAAGGAAAGGAAACATGGAAGAGAGATACCACATCATTAAAAGAGAAATCTGTCCTAAGAAGATAGAAAAGATGGTATAAGCAATGAAATTCTCATTTAGCCAGATGTCTTTGCCCATTTAGAATAAAGAGTAATAAACCAGAAGACAATAAAGTTAAATAAGTGTGTCTAAAATATCACACACATTACAAGCCTGAATATTCCAGGTTTCATCTTCCAGAATTTTCAAATCTCTCTGCTCCATCATCCTTTTCAAGTATCACCAATTTTGGTCCTCACTCCCTCCCCAATATTGTCTAATAATTAAGGAATTCTTTACTCCTTGCCCACATATAAGCACCATAAGCCAAGCTCCTCTCAGTGTTCAATCGCAGCATCGGCAGCTCTGCGCTGGTTCGGCTGGGATATGGTAAATATTTATGCAGAATTCACAGACCTTTACCCCAATAAGGCGCCAGGCATGGGAAAGGAACAGCTTCCCAGAGCTGCGCAGAGCGGAAGCAAAGTGGTCCCAAAGGAGCTGAGTCCACACCCCTGTGAAGGAATCCAGAGAGCAGCACGAGCTCAGCATCCCATCCCTGCACTGCTGGGGCAGCTCTGCTGCAAAACATCCAACTTCAGCACACCAAACTCTAAGGACCCTGTTTGGGAGGGTTGTCCCAGCCCTGGAAGTGTCCAAGGCCAGGCTGGAAAGGGCTTGGAGTAACCTGGGCTAGTGGAAGATGTCCCTGCCCAGGGATACAAGCTGAGCCTTAAGGTCCCTTCCACCCAAAGCACTGTGGGACTCCATATGGCATTGGCAGCCCAGGGGAGGAGGCCAAACCTCACTCCCAATCTCTGGGAAGTTCAAAAAGGCACAGGTGAATAAATCCATTCTATCCATTCTATATCCCACAGGCTGTGGGATACATGGACACAGGCATTTTTAATCAGGGAATCCCTAACGTTTTAACCCATCACATCAACGTACAAGAAGTTTGCCAATGCACCTTCTCAGCCCCCAAAACCATCAATGTCAGGCAGGAGGGCTGCCCAAATACTGCACAGAGCTGTGTTAGGAGCACTCACCCCCATTCTCTCCCACATTTGATGGGCTCAGGATGTTCATTTCTCCTATTTTACATCAAGGAACAAAATCCATCCCACACATCTTAAATAAACAGGAACTAGCAAAGGACTATTATGGGGGTTTTTTGAGAGAATATGTAAATATAAAAGTAGAGACAAGAAGATATGCGAGAAATCTGACGTATTTCAGCAAGATACTGCAAGAACACGGAGTCCACTCCATGACCTGCAGCTTTCAGACACATCTGAGAAACATCTGAACCTTTTCAACTCCAAAAATGGTAGACCACTATGTCAGCACATCCCTACAAAAGGGTCATAAAGATGTGAGAGGCACTGATCTGCCCTTCAGTCAAGTATGGGCCATGTCAGCTTTTCTTTCCTCCCCAAGGAAAGGGTCTGTGTGTTCTTCCAAACACTTTTATTGGTCTGAAAGAGCAACCTGCAAGAACCAAAGGGCTAAAAAATCTCTCTGGCTACTCTGGGCCTGTTCAAACGAAAGCAGGAGACAACCTGAGGAACAAATGAGCTAATATTTCATTTGAGTATCCCAAGTATGTCGTGTTACATAAGAGGCAGCGGAAGTTAAAGATACAGAAGTTTCCTCTTAGGAATTTCTGCGAGTCAGAGAAGACACTTTAAGAGCAGCTTACATCAGATAAAGTAGCAATTTTACAAACCCAGTGTTTCACATCTGAAAACCCTTCATTACTTCAGCTCCCTCAATTACTGGAACTTACTTTGAAAAATAGGAAACTGAGGTTCAGAAACAGGAAATCATTTTTGCAGTAAAAGAGCAGACCAGCAATTGCTGAAGTGAAAATACTACTCAGATCAGCCACTCTGTCTCAAATCAGTTCCATAATTCCTTTTTTAAAAGATCAGTGACACAAGTCTGCATGGTGAGGTACAGAGTCACAGGTACTTGGAACACACAGCTTATCTGGGAAGTGCTGGCAATGCACATACAAGTACACCAAAAGTCCTGCAAACTTTTAATCTTCAGAGCATTTTGCTACATAAGAGTAAAGGAAACGTTTTCAGGATGCAAAATCCAAGATGAGAAGCCCCTAAGAAAGGCCCTTGACTTTTCAAGCACATCAGTGGACATGGTTACAGCAGTCACTGTGAAACTCAAGGGACAGCATCTGTAGGATGCCAGGCAAAATTCAAATTAAAAACTGGCCCCAAAGACAAAAGATGAAATCAGCTGTAGGACAAGCTCCAGAGAGGCATCACCCCCACAGGAAAAAGAAAGGATGATTTAGAAATGAGAGAAAACTCTAAACTGAACAAGGTGGGAAAATCAACTCGATTGGCCAAGATACAACCCAATTTATTGTGCCCTCAATGATTCACCCCCAAATTCTCTGCTCTGCACAAACCCCACCTCCCAGGCTCCAGCCAGCTGACCAAAAGCACAGATCAGCACAAGGTAGGATTAGAGTGGCAACCTACTTTACAGAGTCAGTCATTACAAGACTCAACCACAGCTGTCTGCTCTTAATGCACGGCTGCATTAACCCCCAGCAAAAGGCTTTCAAAGTCATCCTTAGAAAAAGAAAACACTGGAGCCTGAAAACTTAAAGCACAACTGTGAGCTCTGAGCATTTATTACTAGCAGATATTACTGAAGTCATCTGCTAAACAGAAAATTACAGGAAATTATTATTTTCTGCCATATCACACAACTGGACAACTTTATACAGATAGTAATTAAAATAAGAAAGTTGTGGTGCAAATATAGAAATTGATATAGAAAAGACAGCTGTAAAGTGTACTAAATCTGTGATGCCATCACACAAAAATAATCTGTAAAAGCAAAAAGTGAAAGATCCTTTATGAAGGAAGACCCCGATTCTTTCAGTTTCATTGTCTGGGCTGACTTCTGGCATAGGAAAAGGGGTTCTGTGGAGCTCCAGCTAAAAGGTCACACTGCTTCCTTCCTTGATCTTTTACCATGAACAATTTTAGAAGGCATTAAACATTTCCGAACAGCCTATCTAAACAAATTTTTGCTTATCCTGTCATTGAATTACGTTCAACCAATTCCAGTAAGCCTGCTGCTGCAAAAAAAATAAAAATAAAGAGCCCCCCAAACCAGCTGGAAAATACAGTATTTATGCCAGTCATTAAATTCAAACTTGAGTCAATGCCAAAACAGCATCAAATAGAGAGAGAAGTAATTATTCTATAGTTGAGAATTTGAAAAGAGAGAAATGGGAGCAGAGATGCTCATTTTCTGAGACAAAATCTACTTAATTCAGAACAAACTGAACATAGTTTTTAAAATTATGTCATAATTCAACGAGATAAAAACACAAGACCAATGCCATGGCTTTAGCACTCAATACCTTCTTATGGTTCACTCCAGAGCTGGGAATTATCAGCAATAAATACTTTCAGGCCCATAAAACTCTCTGAACTGCTCAGTATACATCAAGAATCAGGCAGGGAGTGGGGGAGCTTGAACTTATTCTTTCTGAAGGATCTTGCAGGTCTTTCTCAGTTCACCATAAACTTTATCCCACCCCAGCTTTACATACATATACATATAAAACAAATATGTACAATACATATAAAACAACAAACAATTCAAGAACATGAACAGCATCTAAACGTTGACCCCCTAAGCAAGTCAGCACTGGCTTTATCCTCACGGTGACCCACACCTGCAGCATCTCACTGCCAAACCCTAAAAGCAGAGAAGAAAAACCCCAAGCATAAATGCAAGGTATTGATTCCTGTACTCACAGCCTCAGCTCTGGAAGTGCAGAAATCCATGTCTTTGATGCACTAGAACACACTTTAATCCTCCCCCTGCCTCAGTGCAACAAGGAACACATAACCAGTGAGATGGAGAGTTCACAGACGCTGTCGATGAGCCAAAGAGCAGTTTATTTCCCCAGAATTCATTTTATTTTGGAGTCTGTCCTATGGACAGTTTCTCCTTTGCCCTCCAGCCAGTGCATAACCACCAGCCTTTCCCAGGGCTCCCCATCTCCCCCCTCCCCAGCAACCCTCATGCCCAAAGCACAGCACCCAAGGCACACACAGCCCAGGAGATGGGCAGGGAGGGAAAGCAGGTCTCAAACCTTGCCAGGAAGCTTTATTGTTTTAGCTCCAACGCTGCATCTGCCTCTGACTTTGAAATTCCAAAGCAGGGACGTTCACAGAGGCGTAATTAGGAGGGTACATTTCCTCCAGGAGGCTGCCCAGTGCCTCGGTGGGGCCTGGCAGCTGATTCATCTGGATTTTTTTAATATTTGCTCACCAGCTGTAGTGCTGCAGCCTCACAAAATGCTTCCTGCTGCAGCCTCTGCAGGGGCAACAGGGTTTTACTAAAAGCAGGCAATTTTTAACAGGCTAATTGCAGCCGCTTTCCAGATTACCAAATATACACCATGAAGTATTATCATTTCCATTTGAGCATGCAGCTTACCTACAGAAACTTCAATATGCTGCCTCTTATCAGCTAGATCTGAGTCATCCGTGCTGCACGAAACCAAACTCCCTCACTGCTGTGTTGGCAAGCCCCAAATTGGGGAGGGAGGGAGGGAGGGCCAGAACAAAGTCTCCCCTCCCCAATTTTCCCTGTGTTGTATGAACTCAACATGCTCCTCACCCACCAGCAGTTGCCCACAGTCCAACACCTCACAGGGTTAACAAATGTCACCCCAACCATCGGCTGAGCTTAAGAACCCGAGATGATCCAAGTTACCACACATGCAAAACTCTTGGAAATGTAAAAATTAAGCCAGCAGCAAAACATCAGTACTGAGTGCATTAAAGCAGTGAGGGAAATGTGGGGGGGTTTAATTCATGAAGAGCCCACAGTAAGACAATTTCTCCCAAGTCTTTTCTGCAGCATGGAAACCACCAGAAGTGCTTTAATCTAAAGCAAACATCTCCACGTGATGGAAAAGAGAGAGGGAGGGAGGGCGGGAGAGTCCAGGCTGCTTTCAGTCTTACAAGACAAAATTCATTTGCTACTGGGCATTTCTCCCTGCACATTATGATGAGGTGGAATGGGGCTGGCTGCTGGTGGGAAACAGCTCCTGGGGCTGTGGCTGCTCAGAGCACGCACCCACCTCCAGGAATGCTGCCACAGCCTCAGCACAACCCAAAGTATTCCTTAAAATCCCACAGGAAACAAGCTTGCCATTTTTGGGTCCCAGATATTTGAGCAGGCTTCTCATTGCCATGCAGCTAATTATTGTATTTCAAATTTACTGCCACGGCAAAGTGATCCAAACACAACTTGGAGAAGAAGATGAAAAGATTTCACATGGGGATTTAAATAAACAAGGCCCTTGAACAGCACAGTTCTTGTTTGAAGTGTCCAGAGTCCCTTTGTGCCTGTCCTCACAACCAATTACAAACTACCTCTTTTTATTTATCAAAAAGGAGGGAAAAAAGGGAGGGGGGGGGGAATATCACCAAAAAACCCCCCCCCCCCCCCCCCCCCCCCCCCGAACAAGGGAAGGTTTCCCACGTGTGAAAAGTGGATTTCCTAATATTAGCTGGATCATGTGCTTTGTGCTGCAACAGGACTACACATGTACTGCTGTGAAATGTGAAATCAGAGCAGAGCAGACCTCCCCTGAGAAACACAGGCTTTAAATTGTAAAACCTTTAAATGAAGGGCTAAAAGAAAAAGGCTTGCCTTAGGTTAGGGTTAATTGGTTTTGGTACAAAGAATTTTATGTCCATAACTTACTGTCTATCTGTCCTCTTCCTGATTTCTCTAATCTTGTTTTGCTTTGGAGCAAGTTTGTATTTGTTTTTCTGGACAATGATATGGTTGAAGTTGAACTGTTCTTCAGGTATTATGAACTTGAATTTATTTCCTCAATATTTATCAGACCTTTGCCTTGAATGTAGATTCAGTTTTTTTCTAAAAAGCTTATTTTCTGAATTAAATTTCTTTTCTATTTCAAAGAATAGTACTTTCTCTGTGCACATTAACAAGACACAGTGTTTCATTAATTTCTTGCAGAGTTCAAGTACTGCAAGTCTTATAAACACAAACCTTAAAATGACAGAAAATTGGCTGAAAAATAGTGGTTCACCCAAGTATTGATTAACACAGATAACTTTTAGGGTGTGCTCTGATGGTCATATAAATCAGGACAGCATGGTAATACTTGATGATTGACTGTAGAGTATGGTTGGGTTAGTTCTTTCCATGAAACCTAGAAGTGTTTTTTCAATCTAAAACATTCAACTGGTCTGAAACAAACAAATCAACAAATAGCTTTTCCCCTTAAAACTTCAGTTGTCCTGGCAAAACTGTGCTCTCTGACAGGTCTACCCAAAAGACCACTGTGCTTGAGCCAGACATATCCGTTATCATCCCTTGAAGGCAAAGTCTGCTTAATTTACACTGACTGAAGTTGGCCCAACATGTTAAAACTGCAGCACTTTAGAAATGTAAGATGTTCCTGAACACAGCTCCATATCCAGTGAAAATAGACTTGTAACTACTGGATCTGATACCTCACTTTTCTTGCACATTGAGATGGTTTCTGTCCTCACACCCATGTAGTCGTACAAGTCACTTCTGCTTAATGCAGATAAGACCGAAACAAGAATCAGACCAAAAAGGGCTTGACAGCAAAGTGGGAATAAAAAGCAGCAGGCTAGAGTGGACTGGTTAAGAGGGCTGGAAAGTAGATGCATGATCTGTAGGAATAAAATGGATCTAACCTGCCCTGGAGAATTAAGATATGTTTCTGCATTTGCCGTACAGGCCACATGGCCATGGCCATATAATCCAGTCAGAACATAACCCAGACCATATTCAAAACAAAACTCATGGATTGTTCCCTGAGCTTCTGTGCATTTCCGTTCTCTCTCACGTGAGCCCAGTGGCTTGCCAGTTTGAAGTAAATTAGATGTGGGTTTGCGGAGTGACTTTAAATATCTGGGTGTACAGACAGTTTGAAGTTAATTAATTTAAACTAGAAGAGATGGTACAATTCTGCTTCTAGTAACCAGGTGATCTGCTGTCAAGTGCAAATGACATGTGCAATGCATCTGGACAGGGAAAAAGCCACAATGTATGGTGCTTTCTGCTCATGGTAAGGAAAGACATGCCTTCTCTTGTGAAAAGGTTAGCTCTATTGCAGAAGGTATTGGAAATATGGACTTCCTGTTGTTTTTTACTTTGATATTTTTAGCTTAAATTTTTATGTACAATATCCCTTTAAAGGTAGCATGGCTGTTTACCGAAAAGTGCAAATGGAATTCTGGAAGGATTAGGAAACAAGTTTTGGAAACAACAGATATTCTGATTCCCTCTGGATTGTTATTACTGAATACTGTCATGCCTGTATTCTTTCATATTGTTGCAGCAGATTGGATTTATACATACTCCCACTGTCTTTGACTGTAGTTAGATTGTTGTGTTGATTAGATGAATTTGGCAGACACACAGCAATAAGCAAAGTACAAGCTAAGCAATAAAATGGATTTTTAATTTAAAAGATGTTTTTTACTAAAACCATTAAACTAAATTTACGAAACTACGTGGTTTATATATGTGTAATTTGAAACGTGTTGGCAATAAGCAAAGTAATAATTTGTTGTAGCTAACTAATAACATTACAAATTTAATTTATGTAGATGATGGAGAAACTTAGAACTATTTCTAACCAAGAATTTATCTCAGATTGCTAATAGGGAAACTGAGGCATAAACTGAAGCATGCAATATGCCTGATAGTCACTTCCTGAATCCATCAGTTAAAAGAGACCATGAACCCTAAGAAATCTGAACTTTTACCTTTTGCTTTTAGCTTATGTTTAGTGTCTAATGGAAGTTATCACAAGTGAGGCTATTACATTGTTAATTGAAGACATAGCGGTAAAATCCTTGAGACAGTTGCATTATTACATTCTATTGCTATGAATATTTCTCCATTCTAAGGTTTATTTTAATAGGGTTTCTTGGTAAGGGGTTTACCACCCTTATTACAGTGAAGGGGTCAAGTTATGACCTCAATTTTATAGTGATGTCAATACAGTGAACTTTTATTGGATCAGCCCTACCATTTCCAAAATTAGCACTGGGTTTGCACTGCATGAATGGAGAATGAAGGTCTCCTGTGATCAAATCCTGTCATTAAAAGCCTTAGAAATTTCATACCAACTGAGATGAGAATCGGGTCTTGTGCATATATTGAAAGCTATAAATAACTCATCTGTTCTTTCTGGTTTTGGAAATTGCTGCTGTCTTGCAACACATGTGTGTCCATTTGTCCATTTTGCAGTTTGAGTCTTTTTTGCTTGATCCTGGAAGGGATATGCTGATACTGCCCTAGGCTGATTATGTCTCCAACAGCAATCTCTGCAGGAAAAAGGCTTTAGCTGGTGCAACAATACTTAGAAACTGCTAAATATTGAGGACAAAGTTCTTTTAACCTGTGTTTTATGTTAGCTTTCTGGCAAACCCTTAGTAGCAAGCTGATATAACAAACATATGACAGAAACACCACAGTGTGAAGAGAATTCAGAAGTAAGGTGTCTTCAGTTTGTCGTCAAAGAAGGTTGCACACACAGGGAAGAGAAAGGAAGGGACAGGGTGTCAGTCTCCAGAACCAGTATCAGCTCTCATTCCACAGCCTCCTTCATGTTTTTTACTTCTACATATTGATCCTGCATAGAATGACCTTAAAACTAAGGGAGTTGTGGGTAGTTGATGATATCTTTCTTACATCTTGCTTCCCACTTGAATTTTAATATTTGGAAAGCCTTCAAGAGCTTGTGAAAGAAGACCAAGTTAAATTTAGAATAAGACTAATTTTGTGTCAATGTCAGGTTTATCTTCACATGTGAGATATTTTACAAACAACTCTTGGAAATATTAAAATGTATGACTGTTAAAGTGGATAGAACTAAAAAATCATATCAAAAGTCAAACATTTGTGCAGTGTTTACAAACAAATGAAAGCTCTGGAGAGCTTATTTGTGGTGCAGCCCCTTTCTCATGCTGTCATTGTCTTAAGGAGAAATTCAGCCACCAACTCCAGCAAGCCTGAGGCTTTCAGCATCAAAATGTAGCATTTCAAGATGTTAATGTCACATCTTCCAAGAGCATTAGTTTCAGTTGAGAAAAAATGTATTGGTATTTTCTTGATGGTTACTGGAAATTTTATTATACAGAACTGTTCAGTTATTTCTCGGATGTTTAATAATTACGTGGAGCTGTGCTAACTTGGAATGTAAGCAAAATGTGCATTTCTTGGAGCATGAGCCAAAGCCTGTTAAAGTGAATGTGAATGTTCCTGTTTATGTAGTGGAGTTTGGATCAGAGCTTGCACAATCACCTGAGAAGCAATTTGCTACCTGTCTTTTCCTCTCTATACTGTTAAAAATGCAGCATGTGGTGTGCTCAGCTGACTCCCTGACTGCATTGAAGGGATGCTTACAGGCATTGCAGTTTTGTGTTCAGGGCCCATTTTCTAAGTTATATTTTAGTTATAGAGGAATGTGTACTGACTGTGTTTTAGGAGAAGTAGACACTACTTTGTGTTCAAAATACCATCTGATGGGATTAAAGCTCTATGAATTACACTACCATAAAAGTGATCATTAATGTCTGAGATGATTCTTGATTACAAAGGCATTAAAGTTCACATTCTTAAATCACTTTTTAAAATTGCACTTTATAAATTGTTAGAGTATCTTTATAAAATTGTTCTAACTGGCACTTCAGAGGAGCATCAGTTAGATAATTTTCTGAGACACCTTTACATAACCATTAATTCATACTCTCCTTGAGTAGCCCATATTTCACAAATACTTCCCCTGTAATGAATGTGTATGTTCACATTGCAAGGCTGTGTGCAAACTTTTATTGTATTCCAAGCTACCTGTAGGAGCCCCCTCAAACCTCTCTAACTTTTGCAGATGAAGGTGTTTTCCTTGAACCTCTTATCAGGCCTCAATTTAGCTATTACACTACTTCACCAAAACATAATTGTACATATATCAGAAGATTCTCATGGCAATTCAAAAGGCCAAATTAATTTTTAATTAATTTAAACAATCTGCCAAGGACAAACGATGTTTTAGCACTGGCTAGTTTCTTCTTCTCTGATACTATATTTAGAGCCTGTTGTTAGGCAGAGTCTTTGTGTGGGCCATTGGCCAGGTCAGAGTTTTGAAGTAGAGTTTTTCATTAAAACTTGCTTTTATTGAGAGATTTATTTAGGAGACAAGGGGAAGAATATTTTTTTTTTTATCACTTGTTTTCTCATTAGTGTATTCGATACCAAATACTGGAATAAATACTAAGCTGAACTGTGTCACATGCTGGATCCTACAAAGTGAGAAGACTTTTAACCTAAGAAATTTTAAAATCTAAATGTTCTTCTTATTTTGGGCTACTAGCAATGACAAAAACTGTGCCAATCATAGAAGTAAGTCAGTGAAGATGGATTTTATATACATATTTTGTAGTATTTTAGTTTAAGGACTTCAGGTCTCGGTATGGATTCCTGATAGCTTTAATCATTTATTGCTTTACTGCAGAAGTACAACTGCGTCAGTCTGTTACCTTTAGTCACCTTCAGCAGTACTCTTGCTGAACATATAACTGAATTCCACCACTTAGCATTTCGTGGAATTAATGATTTCTATCCATATTCAAGGGAAACATTGGCAATTGTGCAGCCTGACGGCAATCCAGACAGAGCCAATGAAATCCAGACCCTTGTGTGTCTCCATCCCTTCTACTGTATTGCTCTTGTTCTACTATGGCGTCGTTGCACTCTAGGGAATACCAAGATTCAAATCTACTGAGAAGAGAAGGTTTAGGTGGTGAATTCCTGAGCTCTTTTGAAATCTCTGGCCATTCATGATAATTTAATGTGTGTCTTCAATGACTCGTTAAAATACATTTGCAATCAATACTGTGCACAATCAGCCTCGGACAGTACATATTATTTGCAAGTTTGACTCTCAAGAACTCAGATCAAGTCTTCTCATATATGTTAAGGGTAAAGCTCCCGTTGATCTCAATGAGAACCTGAAGAACTGTGCTGTGTGCACTTGTGAGAAATCTGCATCAAATCCAACACAGTGTTCAAATTATATTTATAGACTTGGAGTTTTTAAAATGGACAGAAATATTTGCACTGCAAACAAAAGTGTTGGTGGCGTTTTTCTGGAGTAATGGACGGTAAGGAACAGAACGGATGGGTAAACGTCATATAGACCAGCACAGCGCAAGTGGAGTACGTCTGAGAGTATTTGGTGCTCAGAGAGAAAGTATTTAATATTTAGGATCATACAGAGTAAGTTTCTTTTGGCTATTCCTTGCAATCATCTGACTGATTTGCTTTGGTGTCATGATAACATACTTCAAAGGCTGATGTCTGTGGAAAGTCCAAGGACACACACCTTATGACTCTGTATTGCTGGAGGCTGTTCCAATTGTTCCCATTGTGAGGTGGGGAGTCTTCTACTTAATTTATTTTTTAACTGTTGATCTCCAGAGACTGTTGTTTGCATCTGTTTATTAAATTGCAAACTTAGCTGTGAAAATGGTCTTTATGGTGTTGTTTTATTATGGTCCCGTTTAGAATTGGAGCTGAGCACAAGCATGATAAATATTTTTCTTTGTGAGGGCACACATTGTTGGAGGGCCATTGAAATAACATGAAACTGGAATTGTTTGTTTATGAGATCAGATTCATTCATTACTTTGGTGAGGAGCTGTGAAATGTAAATCTCACATTCCACTGGACAATAACAGCACCAGCTTGAACTCATTTAGAGGTGTGATATTCCATTCAAAGGACGGCTGTTAATTTTATTGACCAAATTTTGGAGTTGGGGTAGCATTGATATTCAGGAATGCTTCTGAATTGCTTTACTTCTATGCCATTTTTCTTATCTTTGGCAAGGAGGAGGGCTTCAAACTTTATCTAAGGTTATTTCTAGTATGTAAAAGATGTAACTTTGTTATTTTATGTTAGCATTCTTCTGTTACATGTTTTCCCATCTTTCTGAGAAAGCGTATGTGAGTGTGTGCAGGGATATAAAAACCAGATATAATCATATTCTTTAGAAAGTATTTTTTTTTTTTGTCATAGGTTTGTGTTCATGTACATTTTCTGTTCGTGGAATTCAATTATTTTATCAAGGTTCTGATCCATTAGTGACAAAATATTTAGTACTGATGTATAGACATTGTAAAATAAGTTTAAGTCATTCAAAGTAACATTTAAGAGACATTTTTAACTTAGTGACTGAAACTTCAATGTTTTAAAGAATATTATGGAATTCAGTAAATTCTTTATGCAAGACTGATTTACAATATGAATGAATAAGATTAAAATAATCCAAAACCTAGAGACTGACCATATTAAATATTGTTGCCAGTTTCAGCTACAATCCCTCAATGAGACTTTTTGACTCAGTATGAAACATTTTAAACATATTGTTTATTTAACAAGTGGGTATTCAGCACTTTTCTAAAATCGCATGTTTTACTCTGGTTGTTTTTGATTTGGCACATAAACCCCAGGTACCCAAAGCCTTTACCTAGACAAAAAAAAAAAAAAAAAAAAAACAAAAAGATACATGTGTTAC
>JAWWEW010000065.1:4531174-4542727 GCA_035583185.1 Anabacerthia variegaticeps
GGCAAAAAAGGGCGGGGGGGGGAATATCACCAAAAAACCCACCCAACCTCCCCCCCCCCCCCAATAAACTCCACCTCATTATTTGCATATTCTTTGCTATTTTTTCCTCTCTTTACCTTAGCTGTTGAAATGCTCTCTTGGGACCAACTTTTTGATCTATAAGCCATTACATTAAAAAAAAAAAGGCGGGAGGGGGAAAGTAAAACAAAAGAAAGAAATCCCCTCACTCCCTATATACTCTGTATCAACACTTATTTTGGGGAAATATATTCCCATTTCCCAGGGGTTTGTGCCTGGATTAGCAGGGCCAGAGCACAGCCAGATGCCCCAATAAAAACAGAGAAACCAACTCATTTTGGTGGTGTAAACTCCCCAGTTTCTGAAGACCTTTGCTGATCCAACAGCTGATGAAATCCCATCAATATTCCAAGAATCAATTTATGGATCTGAAGGAGCCATTTCCTACATATATGAAAAGCAACAGATGGAGCATCATTTTCAGTTGCTGTGATGTTCCTGTTCCTGCAGAAACAAGGAGGCTCAGCAAAACTGCCTCCCAGGAGCTGCAGAGCCATGATAATTAAACAAATAGATATTAATTTTAAAAAGAGGGGGAGGGGGAAGGGACAGGTTCTCTCCATCTGGCTGAATTCCAGCAAAAGGATTTAGATTTTTGCAGACTGCCTCCCCAAAAAAACAAGCTGCAAAGCTCTTTCCTCTCCCCCTCCCAGCTCAGTTTAATTATCTGCTTCTGTTTGACTCCTGATGAGGAAGAACCTCCTCCAAACTGGTGCCAAGTGTCCAAACACGCCATGCCCAGCAGACAGGGACTGCCCCCACCTGCCAGGAGCACTGCTGACCTGTCAGCTGGGCAAGCACATTCCCACTGCCAGCAAAGAAGTGTTTTCCTGGCCTGAACCAGGGGCTGAGCCCGGATTACCAGGGCCAGAGCACAGCCAGGCGCCCCAGCTACAGAGGGAAGCCCAAGGCAGGGGTGAGCAGGTGCAGACACCAAAACCCATGGTTAATGTCTCACTGATGAGTGCAAAACCTGATACTAAGTCTGCTAAAAGGAAAAGGGAGAGGAGGTCAAGGTTTGCTATGCAATACATACAGCTGAAGTTGCACTGGTTAACATCCAAAGCAAACAACACTCCAGCATTCACAGCTATCACCAACATTCCGACATCTTTCCACACTGGAACAAACGTGTGCTTACCCTTTTCTCCCCTGCCCCTTTTTCACTAAGCATTTTATTGTCACAACCATTCCCATGAGGTGAGCGAGCTGAACGTGTTACATCACTTCACAGAGCCCAGATATCCCCGTGCAAACCTTGGGCCTTTCAGGGCCACAGCACAACCAGGTGCCCCAATGAAAACACAGAAACCAAGTTGTTTTGGCCGGGCACACTTTGAAGTTCCTGGAGACCTTTGCTGATCTCACAGGGCTGCAGCACTTGGCATCACCATATTCACCAGCTATTACCAAACTCTTACACCAAGTCACCCACCACTGAAGCAATTAAACCCGTGGAAAGCACTTTTAGGTCATGCAGCCACTTCCAAACTACTATATCTGCTTTTCCTGCTGAGGGTTCTGTCAAAACTCCCCAAGGAAGGGAGGCCGCCCGCACAGGTGTTCACTGAGGCACCCTACAGACTTCCCAACAAAGAGAATCCCACAACAATTGGGAAGGGCTCTCTCTGCAGTATCCCCACACCACCTTCCCCAGCCAAAATGATTGAGCTTGTTGGTTTGCTCAGATCAGATCTGCGCCCACAGGAACCACTTCCGCTGCCGAGACCGCAGGGACTGCGCAGGGCAAACCACAACCTATCATTTTGTGTCTCTCAACAGGCAGCACGAACAAATTGCCAGCTGTGGAGCTGCAGTTCACTACCAGGAGATCTCCCAGGCAGGAATTTTTATCCTTGGCATGAGAGTATTCCACCCATCCTTACACTTAGGGAGTGCAACATTATATGAATTCATCCCCCTGGATATGTGTCACAGCTGATGCTGCCTCCCTCAGTCCAGGTACATGGCAATAAATAGGGTGCAGCAGTGGGAAAATCCCTCTTTTAAAACCTGAGAACAGCAGCTCAATTTTGGCTGACGTGGGACATCACACCATTATAACTTTTCAGAGGGCAGAAAAAAAAATATCCTGTCGACAGATCACAAAACCATGTTATTTTCTTACTTGCAAGCACCAACTTTGAAAGGCACTTCACAAAAGGAGAGAAATTATTATCCTCATGGCTCAAATAGTGTCACACGGGACTGGCTGTCACTCAAAGCAGCCTCCTCAAGAATTAGACAGGCACTCCCAGACAGCAGACATGTCTCTTCAGTCCTCCACAGTCGTGGCCTGGCTCCCCAGGGTGTTCTGCCTTCCCAGCCAGCCCTGGCCCTTCAGGGCTGATGTGCCCCCGAACACAGGGGCAGACAGGAAGCCTCTCTCCTATCTGAGACGTGCCACCAGCTCTCCCGTTTCTCTCCCTCTCACTAATTTCCTATTCATTTCTCATGTCTTACACTGCAGCTTTTTCCTATTTCCGTTTCTCGCTCGTTACAGCTTCCCTCCTTTAATTCTCTTCTTTCCCCCCGTTTTCCATCCCCTTTCTGTTAGCTTTGATCTCAGTCCCTGCTCATCAGAGCCCTCTTTTGCATCTGGGCACACCAGAAAGGCAGAGGTGCCTGTGTGCCACAGAGTACTGAGAGGAGACGCCTTGTCTGATGTGCTGCCAACAAGCTCCACTAACAGCCACTATCATAACAGGGTAAAAAAGACTTTCAAGCAGCCATCAGATGCTTTGGGTGAGCCTGCAGGTTGGAGCTTGTATGTTTATGGGAGTGGTGGACTCCAAACCCTGTACCTGTCTCACATCAGTCTGGTGCTTTATTAAGCCCATGGGTCTTTCCCTCCACGCTGGGAAATGCTTGCTCAGGTCAGTTCAGGTCCCACCTAAGCCCCTTCCAATATTACAGCTCAGTCAGGACTCCACAAAAGAGTATCTAACTCTTCCTGGGTTACTGATCCCACTTGGGAAGTCACCGCAGGCCTTGGTAAAACAAACTGCCTGTGACGCCACAAACCAGGATTCACAGCCTGCAAATGAACTCAAAACCAGCTTCTCACATAAACAAGAGTTGTGCTGCTACTCACAGATTCGATAAGGAACAGCACTTGGAAAAAAATGAAATTTCCACCAATATCCCTGAAGATTTCCAATGCCATAGTCACAGGTCTGACCCCCACAGGGACCATTTGCTTAAGAGCTGGATTTGATGATGCCTGCAGGTCCCTGTCCTTTCCAATTCAGAATATCCTGTGATTCTGTGACATTTCAGGAGCTCAGGAGCAGTTCAGGTCTCGCCCCTGCATACACAGTTCCTGTGTTAACTGAGAGCAACCAAGAGCTCCCAGAACCTGGAGATTCTCTCTTACATTTCGTGTATCAGCAATGCAAATTTATACCACCAAAAGAGACCTTCCTGCTTAATTCACACAGTCCAGCCCATCTTTTACACAACCCTATTCCCTGACCATAAAAGGTTTAGTTTTTTACATGAACTGAGCCCAGAGTACACCAAAATTATTTCAATACAGAAACCTGTGCTGTGCCCAATGATCTCGTCCACCTCAGCTCTCCAGGCTCAGGAAGGACACACTCATTTGCTTTCCCAGAGCCACAGCAATTCCATGAAGTGCCTTCACCAGGGAACATCACAGCCCAGACCTTTCAGTGTTGTCAAAACAAGGCTTAAAATAGCCACACCATCACATTTAAGCGTTTGCCAACAAATGTAAACAGCAATGTTTCTTATTTACCATCACACTGGGCTAAATGGTGCGACTCTGCAAGAAAGGGTTCCTGCCCATGGGCCTCAGGAGTCAAACAGACACAACACTGCAAACCCGCAAGGAAAGGATGCAGAGTGATAACAAAGCATGAGCCCTGTTTAGGAGACGATTTGTGAATGTCACAGCCCGAACATTGTTTGTTTTGCTTTTACTATTTATACTTATGCTTACATTTGAAACATACGGACGCTGGGTTTTCCTGTCATTTTTAATATATTTATTTTTACATGTTTTCTTTTAAAAGAAAAATGAGCGAACCTTGTTTCTTCCTGTCTTTTTCTAAGTGTGCTGTTCCTATTTTTTATGTATCCTGCCTCGCATTTTATCCCTGGTGTGTTCTTAATCAAACACTGCACATTTTGCATCCCTTTTCATTTTACTAGTTTGTCACTGCTTCTCCTGTCCTTATTTTAAGCCTTCTCCTCTGATGCTGAGACATTATCTATATTCAAGCTCCTGACCCTGAGTTTAATCAAGATGAGACATGAACTAACACTTTTATTCTTTAAACATAATAATTATGCAGAGCAGGGCCACAGAACAGGACACAGCATCACCTACCTGAAAATATGCATTTCAGTCTATTTTCTCTTAGTGCTATTGACATCTCTTACACGAGAAAATCTAGTTATCTCAAAGCAGATAAAATATCAGGACTAGAGTGAAAGAAGGGAGAGTGCTTAGGCAGAGGAATATTTGCAGAGCCTTAGGAATGCTACAAGAAGCATTTTTATTGGCAACTCTGACCACCCAAACTCGAGGATAATACAAATGGGATTCATTAATAAGTCTCCTACTGCTAATTTTCCGAGGGAAATAAGAGGTATTC
Organism: Anabacerthia variegaticeps; assembly: GCA_035583185.1. NCBI lineage: Eukaryota > Metazoa > Chordata > Aves > Passeriformes > Furnariidae > Anabacerthia > Anabacerthia variegaticeps. The sequence goes on from JAWWEW010000065.1 coordinate 4,535,875, forward strand.
AATGAGAAACCTGCAGGATAAAGCCTTGAAGCAAGAGCCTGAGCTTATCTTTGAAGCAGCACAGCCAACATACCTCCCTGGTGACCCAGAAGGACCAGCTCGAGGTTAAGTGGAGAATTCAGTCTCCAGACCAAAGCAAACACTGCTCCTCTTTGAGACACTCTGCATAACTATGAGCTACAGCACTGGGCTGGCTGGGAGGGGGTTGATGATTACAACCATGAGAGGCAAAAGAAGCTACACAAAACACTGTGGGGAAAATGGGACAACAACAGCTAATGTCAAAATTCCTGTTGATTATACTCCAAAGCTTCCTGGGAAGGCAGGGAAACAGAAGGAGGCACTGAAGCTACTCAAATTCACACAAATGCTCAAGACATAAATTCACTAGGAGACCCAAAGTAAGGAAATAATCAAATAATCCTGGTGTATAGTTGTGAAATACATAAAATAACTGGCACAGGTGTCTGTACCACCTTCCTCAAACTCATGAATGCTCTGCACTACCTTATGATGAACTGCTAAATAATCGTTGCTGCCTAAATCACTACCTCTACAACGTGATGCAGAACAGTTGTGAGAGTGAACAGAACTGCCTTTGATTTCCAGCAGGACTGTGGTCAGTGCTGCCACCCTCAAGGACCACGAAACTCTCCTCCCACGCAGGTCATGGGAGTCAAAGATCACAAATGAACACCCACAAAAGCTCACCAGTGACCTCAGCAACTCCTGCTCCCGAGGCCAAGCTGCATGTTCCTTCCCAAGCATCTCTGACTGGGACAGAACAGAGATCCTAAACCACTCCAATGTGCAAGCAATTGTCCACAGGAAGAGAGGGGAGGGACACGACACGGAGCAGGACAACCCATAGAGGACAGCGATTAGCTGTGTCAACACACCACCAGCACTCAAACAGAGCAGGACAGACTGTCGGGCTGGAAAGGGTTTCCATGTTCTCTCTTGCCCTAAGCCCCTGTGGATACCACTGAAGAGCTCAGACATCAGCAGGCCATTTCTCCAGACTTTTCATGCAACTCCTCACACCCTCCAGGCTTTTCACAACTACCTCTGCTGAGCATTTTTTTGCTGCTAAATGTATCACACCCCCCAATTCCTGTAGATGGGGACAAGAATTTTGCAAGTCTAAAACTGAAGGAGCCAGCATCCCAGTACCATTCCTAATCCATCCATTTGAAACGTTCAGAAATGCCATAAGAGGAGTTATGTGCACAGGGAGAATTATACAATTGGGCTAACAGATGAAATATCATTCCTGCCTCCACCCAAATAATCACAACGCCCACAGCTCTACTCAAAACTAGAAAACCAAGCTCACCTCAACTCCTGTCTCCAGTAAAAACCCTAATAAACTATGCAGCATGACCTGGTAGCATTTGCTTCCTAGCCAGCAGTAAACATCCCAGACAGTCCTCTCCTGTGACAGCCTCAACAAAAGCAAAATAATAAATGAATTTATGCACAAACTATGTCAGCTACTAATTTCCAAATGCCGTGAAGGCATAATGATGGAAAGCACAAGATGATTTGCCTCAAAGACTATTATGCTTTTTAGTCCTTAGATGTCATGCTGCAGCCCATTTTCCATAAATATTGCATCTTACAAACTCAATTAAACGCATGATAGTAATATCTAACTACTCAGTAACACTAAGGTGTGACTTTCTGAGAAGTTCTTACTCTGCTGAAAAAAATAGAACCTTTTTTCCCCACCACACAGTTAAAGAACTCCCAGTGACTACAGGGACTTCCAAACAGCCAGAGACAGGGAAAGTGCATCTAAGCAGATAAGAAACAATTAGGGTCTATTTTAGTACCAAGTCAGGAGCAAATCACCAATTAAAACTTCTCAAGGGTAATTATGTGTAAATTCTACCTCTCCTGTTTTCCAATCATAGCAACAGAAACTACAGCACGGTTATAAATAAAACTCATTTGCAAGCAACTGCAAAGGAAGAGTCACCAGCTCCTCAGCGAGGTCCTGCAAGAGCAAGAGCCTCCCTTCTTTTATTGGGCTTTAATAAACAGAGAGAAAACGTAGAGCAAGCCCTGTAGCCGTGCAATTGCTCAACCCTGAAGTGAGTTTGGAACGCTTACAGGAAGAAAAATACAGTTAACTACGAGAGCAAAAAAAAGAAAAATAAAAAAAGAATTAATGGCACACAAATGTTTCTTTAGTGTCATAACAGGATACAGCCGAGCTGGGCTCGGTGGCCAAGCAGAGCCTGCAAATGGCCGGGTTTCATCCCGGCCCCAGCGTGGCCTTGGAAAGAATAAAGGCCTTATCTCGCCTGGCCATGTGTCGCCGGCCACGACCAGCAGAGCAGCAACGCCCAGAGCGTGTTCCCACTGCGGCCAGGAAAACTCCACCGGGAGGGAATGTGGGCACACTCCCTGCAGCCTCGCTGGCAGAACAGGGAAACTCCTCCGACCAACCCTGCCTGGCCACTGCCACCCTCAGTCAGGCCCTGTAACCCAGTCCCCCCATCCAAAACCCAGCCCCAAACCATCCAGCAACAAAAATCCAACCTAGCAAACTAGCTACTAGGCAAAGACTGGATCTGTCAGGCTAAAAGGTATGGCGAATCTCACCTAAATCCAGGGGTGGACGAAGGCCAGAAGGCAATTTGTCAGTCGCCTGCCCTATTTTAGACACCTGATTTGGGATAAGAAATGGTGCCTCAATGTTTCCTTCCCCAATCGAGTCAATCTCCATGAGCAGCTCAGAGATGTTCTACCTCCAAGACGTACTAAGTTAAGCCAGAGAAATGACACCTTCGAAGGCCTCTAAACAAACACGGCATAGCTAAGAGAGGATTAAATTAAGAGGATGTAAATGTTTACTAACATAAAGGAGCAGAGTAATAAGGACAGAGAAGTGTTTGATATGGTGTCCACTGGGCATTTTTTATGAAAAAAAAGCAGCTGACAAAGGAAAAGAACATCCTGAGATAAAGAAGTTTAAGTCACTGTTTGAAGTTCTGACTCAAACCATCAGAAGCCACGCAAGGCACCAGAGCAACCCTGGACGACGTTCTCCTGGTGTGTTTCTCCCATGTCACAGGCCCATCTTATTTCTGCCTGCACCCTTTAGGGGTTTCTCCAAACGCTGAGGAGCCGCCAGGGAACAGTGTGTGTCAGGAACTTCTTCAGTAACTCTGAACAGCCATTACACTCTCAGGAGTCTTAACATCTGTTCTGCCTGTTTGTTTAATGCCTGGTATTCCCCCACTCCTCCAGGCACTCGCTTCCCTCCAGGCTTAAGACACTTGAAGAAAATCACAGTGCTCTGGAGGCAGCTGGATAACAGAATCCAGCTCGGGGATGGAGCACAACCATCATCAAAATTAACTGGCCTAAGGGTTGGTCCACAGAGAATTATCCCAGACACATCAGATATGAACCGGCATGACTGTGTTTCAGCAGAGGGCCAGACACTAAAATTCATTCAACTTCCCTGGGAAAGACAACCAAAAAAAGGGAAAATAAAAAAAAAAAGAGTGGGCTTAGTGAAAATATCACTTATCATCCCGGCTACAGAACAGCACTAGAAATGGCCACTCATACACTCCTAGTTTATATACTTTAATGCCATACATGGCAGCATCAACAAAAACATGAAAGAAATAAGACATGTAAAGGATGAGACAAGTGCATTCTGCACAAGGTAAATGTTTGCCAGCTCTCAAATCATAGTACAATTACCACCTTAAATTGAGGGGATACCAAAGGAAATACCTGCTGTCTGCAGCACGGATTTAAGCAGCTGTACATATATAACAAGCAAATATGTAAAGCTAATATGAAGACAAACGCAGGCCCCTGCTACCCTGTTATATTCCTAATGCCATCTGGCACAGATGCAAGCCGGGTTTTCCCGTTTTAAGGCAGTTCCCAACTCGATCCCACCAAGGAAGGTCACTGATAAATACAGAGAGAACTGAACCTGCCACATGATTTACACCCTGTAGATCTAATGACACTGGAAGCATCGATATTGTTTCTATTGCACCTGCTTTACATTCCAAGCCTGAGAGCCAGATTGAAAGAGGCAACACAGAGGCTTCTTAGGCCTAATTGCAAAGGAAGCATTTCACCAATGTACTGCTGGGACAACAGTGATCAAAACCCACCCCTCCAGACCCTGCACAATGCAGACAAAAAGGGACAGAGATCCACATGATGAGAACAAACCACCACCACAGGGCCTGGGGCTCTGCTGAAAGGTTCAGACAGGGAATAAATCCTAGAATCACCACAGAACCCCAGAATGGTTTGGGATGGAAGGAACCTTAAGGACCATCCACTCCCACGCCCTGCCATGGGCAGGGACATCTTCCACCAGACCAGGCCGCTGGCCTTGGACACTTCCAGGGATGGGGCAGCCCCAGCTTCTCGGGGCACCCTGTGCCAGGGCCTGCCCACCCTCACAGGGAACAGTTTCTTCCTAACTCTCACCTAACCCTGCCCTCTGGCAGTCTGAAGCCATTCCCCCTTGTGCGGGCACTTTTTACACTTTCTCTCCATCTTTCTTGCAGCTCCTTCAGGTACTGGAAGGCCACAATTAGGTCATCCCAAAGCTTCTCTTCTCCAGGATGAATGACGACCACGACTTTGCATCCCCAGAGCTGGGGTTCCTTCAGGTGGACAGTAGTGTCAAGACAAGATCCAGCTTCCCCACATTCCCCCAAGCATCCCACTCCCCACTGCCAGGAAGCTCCCACGGCCAGGGTTGTGGAGACAGCTCCTCACCTGACATTAAAAGCCTTTTCAACTAAAATCCTAATGGAACACCAAACAGAAACATCCTCCTGACATGACTGAGAGCAAAAGGAAATGAGACTTTTTTTTTTTTTGTCTCCATTACATTTTCAATTTGGCTGTTCCAATTCAATAATGGAAAGTATTTTGTTTTACTAACAAGTAAATTAAATTCCCTGTTCTCGTGCTTTTCTTTTCCATGCATCACTCAGCTGCTTCTTGGTATGAAAAGCCTGTCGTTCCTTTTGATATCCTGCAACTGCCATAAGACATATGGTCTTAAGTATGTAACAAAATCCTCACAAAGCCACTGAAATGCCTTTTTAGTGTCATTGTCTTGTCTGGTACAGAGAAAAACGTCCTGCAACTCAAGATTCACTCAGGAACTGCGAAAGAGAACAAATTTAGGAGTTGTTTTCTGCCACCTATTCTACTAGTAAAAGCTACACAATTAATGATAATAAAGGCTTAATCCTCTATGAACAGCCATAAACACAGTGTACACACAATTCTGAGCTGACCTGTGGAGTCATGAGAAGGCCGAAGTGTGAGAACTGCACTCACTCTTTCCTGCCCACACCTGGAGTCTAAAAGGTGAGCTCAGGCACTCAAAAGCATCATTCCCCTGTCCCGGCTCCAGCTCCTCTGCTGTGCCAGAGCTGCTTGGTTATGAAAGGCCAAAGCAAGGCCTTTCTCACACACATTCACACCTTAACCACCAAAGATCTACTGTAAGATAATAAAATACATGAAACCTTTTTCTTGCAGCTTACAGTGTTAAAAATAGGTATCTTTTCCTCTCGTCAAATGAAGACACTCATTCAACCCACCGCTGTCTCAAAAGCTTGTGAAGAGGTTTCCTACTTGACTTTTTTCTGTTTTGTCACAACAAAACACACATTTTTTCCCCTGCCTCCGAAACACCCCAGTGCAAGCGAGAGGACTCCAGAGTGTAAGGGAAGGCACGGGCAACACCAGCAGAGGAGCCCAGGGGCTGAGCAGGTCCCTGGAGAAGGACAATTACCCAGGGAGGCACCAGCAGACATTCCTGCTCCTCAGCCACCCCTCCTGCCTCACCTGGAGTGACCTCCCTGCGCTGCTTGACCCAGCGAGACCCAAGTGCATCCTCCACGAGGTTCCTGAGCTCACACTCCAGCTGAATCCTCAGCTCCTGTCCCCAACTCCCGTCGCTTTTCCTGCTCTGACCTCCTGCAGGAATGCCCTGGTGTTCCTCCCAGCCACCAGCCCTCCTGGGAGCCCAATTACAGCCCCTGGGTCCTACCAACTCAGCCTGGCAGGCTTGAAAGCTGCTGGACTTGAAATACTCCGGTTTCAAAGCCAACCCAGTCGCTTTGACAGTCAGACACCCCAGGTACAGCCGAGCTCCCAGAAACTCAGATTTAACCCCGCTTTTCCCATTTTGTCCCGTCTCTGAAGTCAGAACGCGAAGTCCCCGAGCTCTGGGGGTGAGTCTGGACTTTAGAGAAACAAGAAAACAACCTCGTCTGATACTGACCTGTCCGTGATTGTGGACTGTGTGCCACTCATTGGAGCCTTTGGCAAGAAGTCGTATCATCCAAATTACATTTTACTCTTGGTGCGGGCGTCTGGCCGAGGCTTCGCCCCCGGCGGGCTCTGGGGGCAGGATCCAGCCTTGCTGCAGCACGGCAGGGGGGCCGGCCGGGGGAGACCCCCAAAACACCAACAGCAATCCCAAAAACTCTTCTGTGCAGCCGCACGGGATATCCACACCACGGAGGAAGAAAACCAGACCCAAAAAAGCCCACTCCGGCAACGCAGAAGGCAGAAGAGCAGCGGAGCGCGGCGGTGCCGCAGGGCCGGGGCGCTGCCGAGGGCTCAGCGCGGGGGGGGCCGGCGCTGCCCGGGCGGGCCCGAGGCCCTGCCGGGGTCCCTGCCGGGGTCCCTGCCGGGGTCGGGCTCGGTGCCGCTGTCCCTGCCGGTGCCGCTGTCCCTGTCGCTGCCCCTGCCCCTGCCCATGCCCCGCCGCCCGCCCGCCCCGACCCCCGCCCGCGGCTCGGCCCCGCGGGGCGGGCAGGCCCGCCCTAGGCCCGCG
>JAWWEW010000065.1:4542827-4620098 GCA_035583185.1 Anabacerthia variegaticeps
GGGGCGGGCAGGCCCGCCCTAGGCCCGCGGCTCCATCGGCCCCGCCCGGCCCGGCCCGACCCCCGCGGGCTCTGCCCGTCCCGCCGGGCCCGCTCGGCCCTGCCGGCCCCGCTGTCGGCCCCGCTGTCTGTCCCGCTGTCCGCCCCGCTGTCCTTCCCTGCTGTCCCTGCCGCAGCTGCGGGCCGGGAGCGGCGCGTCCCGGCGGAGCCTGCGCCGAGCCGGGCCGGGCTGGGCTGGGCCGGGCTGGGCCGGGCCGGGCTCGCCCCTCCCTCCCCGCCGCCTCCGGGGGGCTCCTACCTCCGGCCGGATCCCTCCGCTGCCTCCTCCTCTTCCTCCCGGCCCTCCTCCTCCTCCTCCTCCAGCCCTCCTCCTCCGCCTGCTTGCCCTTCTCCTCCGCTCTCTCCCTCCCCCTTCTTCTCCTCCTTCTTCTTCTCTTCCTCCTCCTTCTCCTCCTTCTTCTCTTTTTTCTCCTTTCCCCCCTCCGTCTCCTCCTTTTCTTTCTCTCCCCGCTCTTTTCCTCCTTCTCCCTCCACCTCCCCCCCTTCCTCCCTGCCCTTACCCCTCTCCGTGCTTTGGGCTCTCCCCTTCCCCTTCGAAGCCTTTTCCAGGGGTGTTTCCTTCTCTTCCCGTCTCCGCCCGGCCGCACTCACTCCTCCCTCATCCCAGATCCCAGACGGAGACATTTCCCTCTTCCATACCCAGCCGGGGAGATTTCCCTTTCCCATTCCAGCCGGAGAGGTTTCCCTCTCCCTTTCCCATTCCCAGCCGGAGAGGTTTCCCTCTCCCTTTCCCATTCCAGCCAGAGAGGTTCCCCTTTCCCATTCCCAGCCGGAGAGGTTTCCCTTTCCCATCCCAGGGGGAGAGAGTCCCCCCTCCCTTTCCCATTCCCAGCCTGAGAGGTTCCCCTCTCCTATTCCAGTCAGAGAGGTTCCCCTCTCCCTCTCTCTTTCCCATTCCAGCCAGAGAGGTTCCCCTTTCCCTCTCCATCCCAGCCCTCCCACTGCCCTGCTTTTCCCTTGTCCCCAGCTCGGAGGGCCAGCAGCGCCCTCGCCTCCATCCCCACGGGCTGCGGGATGGAAAATGTGACACTGAAGAAAACTTGACAGCAGAAAGAAAATAAACAGCGAATTAAAAGAGTGGAGTGCCGGGAGCGGAGCTTCACAGAGCCACCAGCTGTGCTGTTTGCTCCTAAACCTCTCCTGGCTCCATAGCCGTTCTCCCTGCATTTCCACACACGTTTCAGTAGGAAGTTTTCCTACAGGTGAAGGTCAACATAAATCCCAGAGCTGATCCCTCCTGTACATACCTCAGCCTTCCAGAAACACTGCACTGGCTCCCTCTCCTTTTAATGTAAAAACCCTCCAAAGTGCAAACATGAGCAGCTCAGGATATTTGGACATTCAAATGCCAGCAGCAGATGCATTTTCCTGTCCTCGGCCACACACACGCCCTCCCTGATGCTCTGCTTCGCTCCTGGCATGGCACAGGTACAGGAGAAATGCCTGGGTTGGAAGGGACCTTAAAGATCTATTTCCAACCCCCTGCCATGAGCAGGGACACCTTCCACTGTCCCAGGTTGCTCCAAGCCCTGTCCAACCTGTCCTTGGACACTTCCAGGGATCCAGGGGCAGCCACAGCTCCTCTGGGCACCCTGTGCCAGGGCCTGGCACAGCTAAGAATCTCCCTTTAATATCTAATCTAAACACACAGGAATTGAGAAGTCATTTCTCCTTGTCCTGTCACTACATGCAACTTGTTCTCCAACACCTGGAAATAACACCTATATGCTCCAGCTTCAGGAACCCTCCATGCTACTCCTCCAGGAATTAAAGCTCATGAGCACCACAGAAATGGAATGGGAATCAGGATGGATCCACTGCCAGGGAGGGTGGGCAGTAATTCCTGCCCTCCCTGCACGGAGGAACTCATGGAACATCAGTCTTTCCTACCAAATGCCAGCAGACTAAAATAACCTTATTAGCTAATCCCAATCATTTAGGACACCATCCTCCTTCCCTTTAATTAATCTTACCATGATATACTTCAAAGCCAGGACACTGGACTCGGAAGGAGCCTGGAAAACAGGCTTTGGAAACTGAGGAGCAGCTCCCTCCCTAAGCACACAGGACCATACCTTGCCTGAAGCTAAATCCAGGCTGCTGCTGCTCTGGAACACGGAGCCCTTTCCTGCTTGGAGCGAAGCGAGCGTGGATCAGGAAGCCAGCAGACTGTCTGAGAGTCTGAAAAATTTGTTGTTTTGATGAAGTTCAGAGCAAAGAGGGGAAGCGTGGGATGAAATCATTTTCTACATGATAGTTGACTTATATACGCAGGACATTTATACTTCCTTTTTTGGTTTCCTTTTGAGGAAAACAGAGGCTTGGGAAGAAAAAACCAAGTGTGGGAGTGCAAGACAAGCAGCCACATCTGCCTTTCATTGTGCAGCTGTGTGCAGCACAGTCATCCGTGGTGATGAAGTGACTGAATACCTCCATACATCTATATTTATTTATTATAGATCTCTTTATTGCATCTTCTCTGCAATAAATCCCTCCCTGCTTTTGACTTTGGGAACATCGAGTGCTCTGCCTGCAGAGGGAAAGGCTCCTGGGAGACCTTCTGATTCATGGCAGGCTCAGCATTTGCATGTTAGGCCCCCATGTTTTTTTTATTACTTTAATTATACTTTATTGTGCATGACAACATAACGAGAACAACAATTAGCTGGAGGAAATCCTAAGACATAGATACTGAAACCATAACTGCTTCTCTTTTCTGCAAATGCTTTTTTGGTGGGAGCTGATTGCATGCTTAGGTTAAGATAGATGCCTATTTTTGATAATTCTGCCTGGACAGTTTTACAACATGAAATATGGGGTGGGGAAATCAATAACCAATTAGACTGTACCAATTAAAATAGATACTTCTTTTTTTGATGGCTCTGAAGTTGTCACCTAGCCTGAATTTATATATAGTACTTCCCATGGCAGGGTGTTTGGAACAAGATGATCTTTAAGGTCCCTTCCAACCCAAACCAATCTGTGTTTCTCTGATTAACCTCACCAGTCTCCAGGGCATGGCACCAATGTCGCCAAAAGTCAATATTTTAGTCCAAAGCAGAGCAAAGCAGCTCAAGGGAGGAGAACCCTGGAGCACAGAAGGATGATTGCTAGGAGCAGAACTTACTTTGCCCTAAGGCAAAGAACAGATCCTTTTGGGTGCCTTACAGGGGCTACTGAAAAGGCAGGTTTATAGAGAGTGTTTACTGAGGATCCTTGTGCCTAATCCCACTTTTCCAGCCTCGCCCCGAGGAGCTGTTGCCATCTGCTGGGAAAGCCTCGAATGGCTCCTGCAACCTGAACTTCAGCAGGTAAACGGGAAGGTCCTGGTGGCACCTCCTGCCCCTCTGGAGAGGGGCATTTCCAAGCCCTGGGATACCTTGGAGCTCCGGGATGCTCCGTGGGGGTTTGCACGACCACGGGCTCGGCATAAGCAAAGACAGAAATCAGCAAAGGGCCATACTTCGAATTTTAGCTATGAATGAACAGTGCATGTAACCCTTTTTCTTTAAGGAAAATTTCCTTTCATGTTTCAGGTGGGATAAACCAGCCATTAGAGCAACTTACCTGTGTGTGCAATGCATCTCCTGCAGATTGCAAAGAATAGAATAGAAAGTAAAGAGGTTACAGAATACTAAAGGAAAGACAATAATAGAAGGCTGTGTAAAATTAAGTGCTCTAAGTTAGACAGGATGATCAGCTGAGTTTCCCTGACCTCCATCATAAAAATCAAGTGGATAAAGACTCTTTTCTACTTACAAGTAATCAATTTGAAACCAGCCATAGAATGCATCCATATTTTGGTATGTCGTTATTTCAACTCACCATAAATTGCTGTGCCAGCTCCTGTTCTGCTGGTTTTGGAAGGCAACAGCCAATCTTTACACCTTGCACAACTAGAGGGAAATGATGCTCAAGGCTTGCAGAGAAGACAGTTCATTTCCCAAATGTGCAGATGAATTTGGGACTCCTGAAGAGCAGAAAGGACCTTGGCCTTGGGTTAGGACTGGGGTAAGCCTGGCTCTGCTCTCAAGCTTCGCCCAGCTCAAACCCTACCCCTGCTTCAGGGATTTCTTGTAGTGCCCTGTGATTCCACCTTTCCACACTCACCTCGAGCAGCAGCAGCTGCTAGAGCCAGTGGCCATTTCCATATCTGGATTCAGCTCTAATCTGGCAAAACACACAGAAATATCTGCTGGGCTCCACACTTCTATGCAATCTCAAAGCCTTTTCCCATCTTAAAATAGGCACCTGATTTACTGCCTACAGACAGGCAGCTCGTCCTGCACCCTGTTCCCTGGAGCTGCTGGAAATGCACAGTGCTGCTCTGTGCTTTTAGGCCACTTGGGACACAAATGCAATGCTTTGCTGCCTCTGCTGAGACACAGATAGACTAATCTATCAGAGCTCCTACTGTGACAGCTTATTACAGTTCCTAAACCTGGATAATCCACATTGCACTAGGCGTTTTTATAGCACTAAGCTTTCTTTCCATATCAGCATAAATAAAGCAGCAACCTTTGTGAGGACAGATGAAGCTGCTGGACTTTCCATCAGGAGTGTCCTCCTCCTGGAATCAGTGTCCTCTTATTGGAAGGGGGATTAAAAAATAAGGTGTTTGTTAATGGGGTAAAATCTAAAGAGATGAAGGGTGTAATTTCTCATCACATTTGAGGGTTGTTACACTGAACAGACCTTAACCTTCTGACACAATTCAAACAACAAAATACAAACATTGCTGAAAACCTGAGCTTTGTAACATTTAAGGAGCTGCAGAAGCTGTCACTTTCTCCTTCTCATTCAAAATGAACTGCCTGTAAACCATTCTTACCTTACAAAAGCTTTTCCATATACCTTGATCTATTCAGGTCCTCATTAATTTTCTAAAGATCCTTTATGCTGCCAACTTATCAGCTGCCAAGCTCAGTCTGGAACTTGAGGGAAACAGGGCAAAGCAAACACCTTCTCTTACACAGATTTATTAGAGCACTTATTGAAGCTGACTCAGAGAGAGCAAAGTGCTGATGTATTGGTATAACCAAAAAAGAGTTGTTCCTTGCTTAAGCAACACAAAGGCAATGCCGATTCTCTCTCCCTCTCTGAAATTTGATTTCTTTGGACATGGCAGACCCCATGTTATTTTACTTCCAGCCAAGCTGTACAAAGTCTGCAAGTATCAAGAACATCACTGTGGCTTCCATGAAGCTTAAAACATTCTCTTGTCTTTTTTCTCCAAGAAAGACCTGCTGACAGCACTGGTCTAATAGCAGATTTTAAAGACTTAAAATGCCAAGCTTTTACATCAGTGCTTGGACTATTGCTGCGAGGGAATAAAGCCTGGAACATCAAAAAATTGCAATTCCTTCAAATACAAATAAGGAGTTCAGCTACAAAAAGAGGGCAGAGGACTGAAAGACGAGGTTAATTTTATAAAGCTCTGCTGCAGGGCCACTAGGCAAGCAGGAGGGAAGGTTTTAAAGAAATAATAGGACAATAAAAAATTAAATTAATTGGGTATAGGGAGGCAGATTTCAGTCTACAGTCCAAGCACATCTGTCCACTGACTTAAGGCCACATGCTGGCATGTTGTTCCTGAAGACATGAAACCTGGGAGACACTTTCAGCTCTACAGCAAAGTTTCAGAATGCTTCAGCTGCACTTTCTCCTCTGCTTCTGGACAACCTCAGGGGTTAAACAACCTCCCAGCACAAATTATTGCAGTCCCTGAGACCCCTTCATCACCCTCGAGAGGCCAGCATCTCCAGAGGGCTCAGCAGCTGCTCCCCAGCACGGGAGGATTTCCAGCCCGATTTAAGGGTTACATGCAAACAACTAAATTGGCTTAACTATTTATAGAAACCAGACTTTTGGCACGCTGGATCCCTGGCAAAATGCTGTGACCATAAGCAAGCAGAGTGGCTGTTCTTTAGCAGCACAACACTACAGGTCTCTCCTTGGCTACACACAGGTCCAGGGGTGCTGGTACAGGACAGGACCCTCCTTCCCTTCTGGATTAATCCAGTGCTTGGCTCACAGAAATCCCTCCTTCTGCCCAGGTCTCTTAAGCATCACTGAAAGAAATGTTTTCCTCTCCTCTAATTTTAGGAGCAGCCTTTGAAGCAGAGCTTTTAAAAGGAGCGCACAACTTTCTAAGTCACTTGAGGAAGCTGCTGTGTGTGTTGGTGGCTTTCCCAGGGCTCAGCTGCTGCACCAAGGGCAAAGGGAGCCCCTGTGCAAACAGCCCTGAGCCCTGCCCATCCTCCTGGCAGCTCCCATCTCCCTCAGAGACCAGGCCAGCCCTGCCCAGGGAGCTGCTGGCCACGAACACAGGATCAGATCCCTAACACATGAGCAGGAACACCGAGACAGAGCAGCACCCCTGAGAGCCCAGGCTAAGGCTGCCCCTCTGCACAGTGCTGCCTTTGGCTCCTCTCTGCAGCTGCAAGTACCCCCACACAAGGCAACATTACACAATGCTAAAACATGCCCTCTTCCTGGCAGACTTCCCCATGAAGCAATTCCTAGGCAGCAATAGTTGGTTTATGAATGAGAAGAGCTCATGGTGTGGAAACACAGGACAATCTTGTCCCTTCACACAGAAAACACAGGAAACTTTTTTGCTCTCTCCTACTGACATTGGAAAAGACCTCCAAGATCTACAAGTCCCACTTTGACCAAACCCCACCTTGCCAACCAGCCCAGAGCATCGAGTGCCACGTCCAGTCACTCCTGGGACACCTCCAGGGGTGGGGAATCCACCACCTCCCTGGGCAGCCCCTTCCCATGCCTGACCACCCTTGCCATGAAGAAATTCTTCCTGAAATTTTAACTGACTCCTCCACAGACAACCTTGCAAAGAGGGCTGACACACCTAAGAAGCAATAATGCTGAAAGCTGTACAAGTTGTAAAAAAAAGCACCTACTGACCATCCCTTTGCTCATTTACACTCATCCAAAATACACAATGCAACTTAAGAACAGCATCCAAAGAGAGAAAGCAAATTCCTCATATAATTAAATAATCTTTATTTTATAAAACATAATACAAAGCATCTACACCATTCACTGGTGGAACATTAGTTGCTATTACACAGTAATTCAAACACAAGTTATTATTTCACACTAGTTCTGCAGTTTCCTTTTAGAGCTTGCTCTAGCCACTATAGACTAGCCTGAGGACAGGTCCCACCCTGTGCTCCACAGCTTGGGAGTTGCACTTCTGAGTCTGTGAGTCTATGCTGGAGCCACAGACAGACTGTGGGGCCTTGCTCTGAGACTGATCAGTGTTCTCCTTCCAACCAAGCTCCCCCCAGCTCAAAGAAGGGGACCACTGAGCCATTACATTCCCAAACATCTCCATCCAAGGTGTTTCACAGATACCTGCAGTCACTGACATCCTTATTCACCTGGGCAGGTGTGGGATGTCCAGCCCCCAAGAAGGGCTGTAACCACACATAAACTGCACACCAAAGCTCAGCAAAGGTCAGAGCCCAAATCACCAGGACACCCTTTTTGGTGGGCAAGTCAACAGGTGCACTGAGGAATGAACAGGCTGTTTTCACCTGCATTTCTTCAGGACTGGCTGCTGAAAGCCCTTATTCCCTGGTCAGCCTGGCTGCTGAAACTCTTTTGGCTCCAGATTTGCTGCAACCCTTACTAGGGAAAACCCAGCAGACATCCTTTCCTTCAGCTTGGAGATCCACGTGCAGGAGAAGCAGCACAGCTGATCTTTACCTGCTTAGTCCCTTTGACTCCTACCCATAAGCACCTTTGCAGAACACCTGGGACTCCTGCTTTTGGGAGGGAAGCTGATGCTGGGGAGTGCCATGGTCAGGTGCCAAAGTGCTGCCCATGGGTCATAGTGAGAAATGCTTCACTCAAAGCCACAGCATTTTGCTTTTATACAGCACAGCATGACACAAACCACCAACATTCACCAGAGGTGGCTCAGTGTCAAAGGGAAATGCCCCACGAGGTAGGTGATGCTGCACCCACTCCAGGAAGTGGGTAAGCTGAGGCAGAAAGGCTCCCTTGATGTGCTCAACAGAGCTGGGAAAGAACCAGCAAGCCCCAACTAGCCCTTCTTTTCTCCCCTCAAGGCTCAGAAGTGCTAAATGAGTCAAGCTTCCTTTTCAGGGCCAGCTCCCCAGTTAGCTCTGCTCATGTGAGAGGTTTTTTTTGGGCTCTCCAGGTCTTTGGCTGCAGCAGGCAAGGCTCAGGCTCTGAGCTGCACTGGAGGGCTGGTGCTGAGGCTTGAGTGAAATGATCTTAATAATGACAGCAACAACAGAGGAGCAGCTGAGGAACATGCAGTGAAATAAACACCAGAAGCTGCCAACTGGGGACAATTTTCCCCTGCAAATGGGACTAGATAAGTAGTGCTTATTTTTCCTCCCAGTCAGGTTCACTTTTTTTTTATTTAAAAAAGGCCACATTCTGTGCCTCTCTGCTTCTTTAATTAGTAAGCTGTAAAATAAGTGTCTCTGACCCTATAAATGCTCATTTTATAAAGGGACACAGATCCAATGAGGGAGACAAAGCAAATTCAATGCCCAGGGGTCAAGGCATCAATTCAGATGAAGGAGAGCCAAGATCAGGTCTCTGGCTTCCACAGGACAGATTTGGAGCTGGGCAGCTCTGCCACCTCAGCCACTGGGTTTTGGAGATGCATGTTGGCCACTCTTCAACTGGAAATCCCATTTGGATTTGGGTCAATAAGCACAGCAGAGGGAATTTTGGTGTTCTGCAGACAATCAGGGCTTGGTCCATCAGCCAGAAAACCCTTTACTGGCAAGTCCTGATGGGGCTTCTCCTAACAGAGAGTGCTGGTCACTCAAGGAGCTAAAAGGAGACTTTGTAAGGGCTGGGTGGAGTTTTAACAGTCAGGGATGAAGAGGGAATAATCAGAAAAGCATTTCCCATCAGGGGCTGTGTCTTTGGGTGTAATCACAGAGCACCTAGTCCTGTACAGTGCCAGTGCTGATTAGAGCTTCTGGACACTACAGAAAAATAAGTTATCAATATGTTAATAAATAAGTTATTAAAAGGAATTAGAAAGGGTAGGAAACAACAACCTACCTAAAATACTGATTTTTCTAGAGTCACACTCTAGCTCAACCACCAAAGCTGTTTCTCCCAAAGGAAACACCAGGATAACAAAGTGCAGATAACAACCATCATTCTGCATTTATGTAGCACCTCTCAAGTGAAAATCTGAAAGTGCATAACACAGATGGATTGGCTCCATCGCCCCCAAGTCACAGAGGGGGAATTAGGCACAGAGTTAGAGTTATGTGACTTGCCCAAGGTCACATAAGAGGTTGGTGGAAGAGCCAAGAATGCCAACTTTGATGCAACACTAGAACATGCTTCCCCCTAAGAGTACGAATTGTCACTCTAGCTGTCTAGGCTGTACAGGACACTGAACATCAACACCTCCTCTCTTCCAAGACTCTACCAGTGCTGAAGGAGTTAGCTACTAACACCACTACTTACACCTGCACTAGTTATGTTCAGTATATAAAATTAGCCCTTCTTTCCCTTGTGCCATCCAGCGTGAGCTTACGTCCACCCCGAGCCAGCCCCTGCCAGACCAAACACTGCAGACCCAATGAATCCATGGCACAGCTCCATGGATTTCGGTGGAGCTCTGCCAGGGATAAATTTGGCTCCAGAATTGCTAACGTGTGTTGGCTCCTCTCCCGACAGTGGCATTTCAGGCACGATCCCCTCCTTGCCAGGCCGTGTGAGCTCGAGGAAGTCCCTGCTCAGTGGGTTTTCAGATGCCCGTTGGTTTTCAGGCACAATTCGCTGCTCCTCCAGCTCCTCCACGCCTGGTACTTCTTCATGGTCTTCCTCCTGGCGAAGCGGCAGATGCTGACCATGAACACCCAGGACACCACGTACATGACGACCCCCCCCAGCTTGATGTACCAGCGGGGCGTGGGGGAGGCGAGCTCGCAGTACATCAGCCAGGCGCCCATCCCGATGCGCACCCCGGTGAAGAGCACAATGAAGAAGAAATCCACCACATCCCCCGTGAAAGTGTGGTAAGAGCCCGTCTCCTTGAGGAACCAGCGGGCCTGCAGCAGCGGGTTGGTGATCTCGCTGCCAAAGATGACGGCGTTGACATCTGCACCCGACTCCCCCAGCGCCAGGGACGCCGCGATGCCCACGATGCTCACCAGGTGGTGGGCCAGCATCAGGGCACCCTCTGTCTGGTAGTACACGCACCAACAGAGGTCAAACACGAAGTAGCCCAAGCTAAGGCACAGCCCGTGCACCTGGAGAGTTGTGTTTGGTGATCCTGAAACACAGAGACACCAGAGCTTTAAGACAGCAAGCAGGATCGGAGACAAGGAAGGGGTGGTCACCTGCAGGCTGGCATTGGCTTGTACTGGTCACAGAGGAGTCACCAAACCCACAATACTACAGTTGTTAGTCCCACAGCTGCACACACGTAATGGCCACATAACGTGACCACACGCTCTGCCAAACTGCAGCTGGGGAGGGTCATTACACAACAAAATATACTGTACCAGTCTCTCCATTTCTCTAGTACCTCCCATCACAAAGCAGCTCAGAGATCACTGCTCAAGTGGGCTGGACCCCGAGGTGGCAGGAGAGCCCCATGGAGGGAGCTGGGAACCCAGCTTTGCTCACTCACCTGGGTGACTCAAAGGCCAGGGCCCGTCGATGAAGCCAATGTAAGCAGAGAGACAGGTGGCGAGGATGCCGTGGGTGAGGGTCACCAGCCTGCAGCTCCACTCGCAGTTGCGGTGCCTGTTGCGACGGCAGAACCACTTGTAGAGGGAGAACCAGGCGAGCAGACTGCAGGCCACCCGCAGGGGCAGGGGGAACAGCATCCTGCAGGGGCACAGAGACACAGAGCGGGTCACAAAGTCAGGCTGTTGGCAGTGTTAGCAGAACCCAGCACAGCATTTCACCCACAACCATCCCAGCACCGTGTACAGAGCTGTTTAGTGATGGTGTTCCTTGCTCCTGATAATGTTTTTCTGCAGAGGAACTGTGGTTCCTCTGGGGACAGCCTACAGCCAAGTGTACCCTTGAGTCTTAGGGCAGATTCACCATGGGGCCACCAGCACACAGAACCCCCACCAGTGGGAAGATCCACTGAAGGCAATGACCATGTCAGGGAGCGAGTTCCTACCCTAGTTAAATAAAGAATTTGTATTATACATCTTCCCCCATTCCCTGTGAAATACAATATCTCTAAAACAAGCAAAAACCACACTGCCAGAACAAAATAACAACTGTGGGTGCTGCTCATGTTGCTAAAAGCCCCCCAATCACATAATACTCAAATATCTACACCTCATTCATACTTATAATACCTTTCCATGAAACACAAGATGTGTCTCATCACTCCTGAGCATTCAGGGAAGTGCATCAAAAGAAGTTGAGTCACACTTTGGGATACAGGAGTTTCCAGTTGTGCAACAGCAGAAGCACCTCTGGTACCTGCTGCCCAACTCAGCCTCACACCCAAACTCACACCAAAGAGACTTCACATGATGAGGAGTCAGAGCTGCAAAGCCCAACCTTCCTGTTTGGCCTGTTGAGGTATTACCAGGAATGACTGGAGGCTGGGTAAACAAAACCATTATGCTTTAATGGGCCTTGGGAACATGGGAGATGAAATAAGGATGTGATTAACTGCTCTGACCAGGCCTTTCCAGTCACATCCCCAGTACTCGAGGCCCAGAGTCAGGGCAGATAAGGCAGGAAGAATTCTGGTGTGACAAAAGGGATTGACCAGCTGGAGAAGGCTGGGAGAAGGAAGAGGAACGAGCTTTTAAATATTTTGAGGTGTTTTCCACACCTACTCGTGAACAAGATATTTCTCCATCCCCTGGAAAGAAAACAGGGGGTATCTTCCAACTGCACATCCAAGCTCAACACTCAATGGCTTTAAACCAACAGAGAGCAGGTTTAGATCAGATATTAGGAAGAAATCCTTCCCTGGCAGGGTGGGCAGGCCCTGGCACAGGGTGCCCAGAGAAGCTGTGGCTGCCCCATCCCTGGGAGTGTCCAAGGCCAGGCTGGAGCAACCTGGGCTAGGGGAAGGTGCCTATGGCAGGGGGTGGAAGATGAGCTTTAAGGTCCCCTCCAACCCAAATCCTCCCATGATTTGCCCTTAGCATATATAACACATATTGCACCTGTGTATTACATCTGTGCCTGCATGCCAGAAAAACCAATATAATTTAAAACCCACTAATACTTATATAATAACAAATAGTTATATATAATAAATATATAGAGATAGAAATATATACTATACAATAATATATATAAATATACTATACAAATATATATTCCAGATAGTTAAATATTATACTATTATATCTATTATCCTAGATAATATATATCTGATGTATATAATAATATATAAAATATACATTATCTTATCATATTGTATTATATATTCTTTTATATCTTTTATATCACATATATTATATTATTATTTGTATCAGCAGTAGCAACGTGGTCCTGGAATTTCAGCAGGCTCTACAATAAACACACGTGCCTAAAAACCTAGTGCAGAACAGCCCGGAAGAGCTTAAAAATCAGACGGGCAAACCAGATGGGCACCTCCAGCAAAGCTCCGCTATTCCGCTACTTCCTTTTTTCCTTTTTTTTGGCAGTACAAATACGAAAATGGAGGAGCCCCGAGATCATAAAACATGCAGAACAAGCGGTACCCAAGGGGCACAGCCCAGCCCCAGCCCCATCCTGCATCCCGCGCCCCCATCCCGCATCCCCCGCATCCCGAGCATCCCGAGCATCCCGAGCATCCCGCCCCACCTGCCGCGGGACCGGCGGCCTCTCCGGCCTCGCTGCGCTCCGGAGGCTCCCGAAAGGTCCGGGCAGGGGCCCCGACCCTTCCCTTCCCTTCCCCGCACAGCCTCCCGCAGGGCCGCGGAGCCGCCACCGCCCCCGCAGCGCCCGCAGAGGAAGCGGCGGCGGCCGAGGGGCACCTGGCGGCGGGGAGGAGGGACCGCAGGGATGGGATGGGGATGGAGGGATGGAGAAGGGACCGCAGGGATGGCATGGGGATGGAGGAGGGACCGCAGGGATGAGATGGGGATGGAGGGACCGCAGGGATGAGATGGGGATGGAGGGATGGAGGAGAGACCGCAGGGATGGCACAGGGATGGAGGGACCGCAGGGATGGGATGGGGATGGAGGGACCGCAGGGATGGGATGGGGATGGCAGGGCTGGAATGGGGATGGCAGGGTTGGGATGGGGATGGCAGGGCTGGAATGGGGATGGCAGGGCTGGAATGGGGATGGCAGGGCTGGGATGGGGATGGCAGGGCTGGGATGGGGATGGCAGGGCTGGAATGGGGATGGCAGGGCTCCACAGCCCACAGCACATCCCTGCAAACCCTGCCCCACCACATCTCTGCCCAGCAGGTTGTTGGTCATGGAATGTCCTCAACTGGAGAGACACACAAGGATCATCAAATCCAGCTCCTGGCCCTGCTCAGGACACCCCAACAATCCCACCCTGTCCCTGTCCTGTTACCCACACCTCCTGGAGCTCTGGCAGCCTTGGGGCTGTGCCCACTGCCCTGGGGAGCCTGCTCAGTGCCCATCACCCTCTAGTGGAAGAACCTTTTCCTGACATCCCACCTAACCCTGTCCTGACACAGCTCCAGCCATTCCCTGGGTGCTGTCCCTGCTCACAGAGAGCAGATGTCAGTGCCTGCCCCTCTGCACCCCTCCTTAGGAAGCTGCAGGCCCAGAGGAGTCTCCCCTTTGTCTCTTCTTTCTCCAGGCTAAACAAGCCAAGTGACCTCAGCCACTCCTCACATGGCCCCATCAGACCCCTCACCCTGCTCACAGAACATGTTCCCAGAGGGCATCACTTTGGCCTGGGGACGCAATAAATCACTCCCACATCCGTTTCCATCCTCTCGTGTGTGTCGCAGAGATAACAGGCACAGGCACACCGTGGGTTTGCTTTACTCACACCTAGGCAGTGCCTGATGGGAACGGGCTGTTCTACAGAACTTCCATAGCTGTGTCACACCAGGTTCAAGGTAACATGCCCTGCAGGGTTTAACATCCAGCAATGCAGCTTCAGCAGGCTGGGAGAGCACACAGCCCTGCCCTGAACATCCCCTCCATCCAGTGCTTATGCAGCAGTTACAAAGCCCAGCAATTTCTTCTCTCTGCAGTCATTCAGTGCTGCTCATTCTCTGTCCTGCCTTCTGCATCCACAGAGTAGCAACATGCAGGGTGTGTGCAGGACACCTAAAGTAGCTACAAGACCTCCTCCAACCAACACACTGACTCCTTTCATACAAGGAATTTAAAACAAGCTCTCACACCCCAAATAGGGGCTTGGTTTTTATCTTCATCCTGTCAAGTTTTACCTTTTAAAATATAGATGGTGGGAGTGGCTTAACCTGCCTCTTACAGTAAGTGTTTTCAGCTGGATATTCAACAAGATAGATATCTTATTTTTCCAGCTCAGGCCAGCTACAGATTCCTATTGCTACAAGATGCTCATCCTTCTGCTATTTCACCACATCCTCATGAGCATTAACAGTGCACTTGCACAAATCTTCAGTCTTACCTTACTTTCCTCCACCT
The DNA here is from genome assembly GCA_035583185.1 of Anabacerthia variegaticeps. Lineage (NCBI taxonomy): Eukaryota > Metazoa > Chordata > Aves > Passeriformes > Furnariidae > Anabacerthia > Anabacerthia variegaticeps. Next base: position 4,557,512 of record JAWWEW010000065.1, read on the forward strand.
TTGTTGGACCAGGTCCCCTCCAATAACCTCAGTAAACCAGAGATGGAGCTGTTCTAATGCTTAGTTTAGGATTTTTTAAAAAGTGCTGACAGAGAGCTATAAGGCTAATGTTTTCAAACTGAGAGGGAGCAGGTTCAGATTAGATGTTAGAAAAAAATCCTCCCCCATGAGGATGGGGAGGCCCTGGCACAGGGTGCCCAGAGAAGCTCTGGCTGCCCCATCCCTGGGAGTGTCCAAGGCCAGGTTGGACAGGGCTTGGAGCAGCCTGGGCTAGTGGAAGGTGTCCCTGCCCATGGCAGGGGGTGGAAGGAGCTGAGCTTTAAGGTCTCTCCCAACCCAAACCATTCTGTGAGTCTATGAATGTTGCCTGAGCAGCCAGGAAGAAAACAGAGATGCTCACACAAGGCACAGTCTTATGGATTGAATGCAGGAGGGAGAATACAGAGAAGCTGTGCATTTTTGTTTTCTGGATCATACATTGTGCCAAACTTGCATCGTGAGCTGCAAGGTGGCAAGTTAAATCACCTCCAGTGGATTGTACCAGAAGTCAGGTGCAGCTTATACACTAATTTTCCTGTTTGCTTTGTGCAGAGTCAGCCATTTCAATGGGCTGTGTTGCACTGCCTCGTTTTGCCTGCAGATGAACACAGTTCAGCAAAACAGCTCAGGCAGGAACCTCTGCAAACAGTTGTTTGCTCTTTGCTACCCCATTTAGTACAGCTACACCCTCTCCCAGCAGCACACACTCTCTGGTCTCCTGTACCCATCCTAACCAGAGCTGAAGCCCCACAACACTGGGAAACTCCTTGTCCACAAATAAACTGGGAATACACAGAAACCAGAAACACCCAGCAGTTCAAGAGCCTTCCTCAGTCACAGGCCACAACTGAGGCTCACTTTTTTGTGACTGCAAAGCTACAAGGGTATTTATCTGTCAAGGATATTTGACAAATTAAAACCAGGCACCTGTATTGAGAATCACATGCTGGTAAATAAGAAATGCAATGGGACACTGAGAGTGGAGCTAAATGATTTTCTGGCATCACATTAGAGAACTGAACATCAAAACTATCCCTAGATGAGGTGTGGTACACGAGCACCTGAGGGCACTTACTTTGCTTCAAATCTCAGGATTACTGCTATCAGCTCTGGTTGCTTGCAAGCAAGATGGGTGCACTGGGCTACTGTCCCACAGCTGAAGAGTATTCCCTTGCTGGAAGCCAAGCCCAGGCTCACCTCCACTCCACACAGCAGGGTCCTGGCCCAGCAGTAGCAGGTTCCAGCTGGGAAGAGACTCTCTGCAGTGACCTGGGACATCTCATGACACCACAGATACTCTCATGCTTTCAATTGCTTCTCTCAACACCGTGTAGCCAAGTTATCCTGCAGCCCAAGCCTTCTGCATTGGTCATTGCCAAACTCAGCAGAAAGGCATTGGTGCTGCAGAGAAAAAAAGGCAACCTGGGATGCAGCCCATGGCCAGAATTTAAGTTACTCTGTGCCCTCATGTCCATCAAGAGCAAACACCTCCGTTTATGGGTCCATTAGTCACAAACTGGAGCTTCAGCTGCCCCTCCTCTGCCCTCCACACCTCAAGCCTGACCTCCAGAGCACAGGGCTCCATCTGAGCTTGTCTCCTCAGCAGCTCACTCCTCCCTGAACTGCAGCTTAAGTTCCCCCAAGCCTGTTTGCTTCACTTCCTTAACTTCAGTCGGCTCCGTAAGACCCAGAAAAACAAAACAAAACATACCAAAAAAAAAAAAGAACATTCCAGCAACCATTTGTTTTTAAAAAGAGAACATAATTTTATTAAAAGTCTCATCACTCATACTTCTAGGAAGAGCACAGTGACTCTGGCAAGAGTCCATATCTCAGGCCCCAGAGCCAGCCCAGCAGCAGGACAAGGCTCCTGCTTTCCTAAACTTATTGGCCCTTTAACTTGCCTGGATTCACAGCTGCAGTGCTTACAGTGGACGTGTCAAAAGTGAGGTTATTTGAGGTCATTTTTTTATCTCTCCAAACACCCTATTCTAACCCCCACCCAAGGCTGATATCTGCCCTGAAAAATGCTAAAATTAGTGAGACAGGAGGCATGGAGGAGCTGATAGTGCTGCATGCCCATGGCAGCCGTGCTCCCACTGCTCCCTCCCTCCCCTCTGCAGCAGCAGGGACACCTCACTGCAGAAGACCCCCACAGGCTGTTCAGGGGCTCCTCAGCTCCATGAAGAACCTCCTGTAAACTCTTGGAAAGCAGCAACTAGCCCTGCTAAGCCTGCAGCCAACACAAGGCCATTTGTTTTTCAGCTCTAAGTAAGGCTTTTATAGGAGAGTAATTCTCAACTGCAGCCTTAAGCAGAGGGAAATTCACATTAAAACCCCAGGGAAAAGTGTCAGAACAAAATTCTGAGAGGTAAAGAACACAAGAGAACTAGTCCATACTCCAAGACCTGCTGTTATAGAGCAGATGTCACACTGAGATCTGTCTCATCACCACTGTCACCCCTGAAAACATAGTCATGTATTTGACTCATCAGCCATGAATTCAGCTTTAGTGGCGTGTAAATGAGCCAACCCCGGAACACAAGGAGCATCCAGGGGGGCTCTTCTCCATCCTCTGTCACCCACAAAAAGCCTGGTTATTGTTTTTAAGCAATCCAAGGCCGGGAGAACACCTGCTCATGAAGTTTATTGGCACAAGTCTAATGCCTGGCTCTTGTTTACAAGGGCCTGAGCCGGTCCCAGTGAAGTCACACTGCTCTAAGATCAGTACCTGCTTGAATGCAAGTATTAAAAAAAAAAAAAGAAAAGGAAATGTATCATGAAAAACAATGAGGTAAAACATTGCCTCACCTCAAGTACCATCACTTCACACACTCAAAGGACAACTCTTCTACACCCCTGAAAGCACTTCAATCTTGTTCAGAGGCTTTCATTCAAGCACTTAGTAAAGCACATTGTCCAAACCCAGGATTAAGGAGAGTGAGGCTCAGCAAACCTTTGCCAGGTCACACCCCTACCCAGCCCCACAGGTGGGAAGATGGGATTTTTCATATTTGACTTTCTGTGCACTGTAAATCAGAAATGATGACAGAACATACAGACTGTGCAATTATTGGTTGCTGACTGAATAGCTCTGGCATTGCCACTGTCCTTGAGACTGTACCAGTGCTGGAGAAGTCAGGGAATCAGTGTCTGGTTCCTCAGATTTCCACTCAAATCCCTGTTCTCCCAGATTCTCCATGTTCCTAGCACTGATCCATCTCCTCCAGGGGTAGCAAACCAGTGTCAGGAAGTCATTTTAGGAGGAATAAGCTTCAGCAGCCGGGACCCAAGCCCAGGGGATTGTCCTCCCCAGCCCATTAATGATCAGCCATGTGCCCATTAGTTTTCACAGGAGCATTCCCACTCTTCAGGCGTGTCCAGAAAAGCTTCTTTTTCAACATTTTCCTCCTGACAAAGCGGCAGATTTCAACCATGAACCCCAAAGACACGAGGTACATGGCCAGGCCCCCAGCCTTGAGGAGCCAGCTGGGGTGAGGGGATGTCACCATGGCATACATGATCCAAGCTCCTCCCGCGATCCTCAGCACCACGAAGAGGAACACGAAGAGGAAATCCACCAGCTCTCCCAGCCAAGTGTGGTAACAGCCCATTTCCCGCAGGAACCAGCGGGTCTGGAGCAGGGGGTTGGTGATCTCGCTCACAAACACCACGGCGTTGACTTCCGTGGCAGATTTCCCCAGCCCCAGCACCAGGATCATGCCACAGATGCTCAGGGTGTGGTGGAACAGCATCAGGTCCCCCTCAGTCTGGAAATACAGGCACCAGCCCAGGTCAAAGATGAAGTAACCCAAGGTCAGGGACAGCACGTGGATCTGGAGAGATGTGTTTGGTGAACCTGAAATTAAACATGTCCATAAGCCTGGGGTCTTAGTTAAGACGTTCCACAACAGGGAGCAGTACAGGTTGTGAGTATGGCTCTTTCCTCAGTTTCCAGCCATGCCCTACAGGCCAAGTGCCAGGCTGGAGGCTGGGATACCTGCTCCTGCTTTCCCTTCACACTCCAGGAGACCATCCCATCCTGCCACACTGTTGTTTTTCCTCTTTGTCTCTCCACCCTTTTGAAAAGCAGGGATGGAAAGTCAGACCTCCATCAGCAGAGCTGCTTGAGATTTAGTGATAGAAAACATCAGACAAAACACAGCAGAGCCAGATGTCAGGAGTTATTACACTCTTAAAGATGTGACAGCACTTAGTCTGTTCTCAACACATTGCTACACCTCATGCAATAAACTCAAGCTGCCAGCCTGAAAACTTTGAATGTACATGTATAAACAAAAAAAATAAGAGAACAAAAAGATGAAGAGTAAGAAGTGGTAAGGGCTGGAAAAGAAGCAGGGGATTTCAACCAAATCCCGTCCCCAAACACACCCCTAAGAGGAGAGCAGCAGCAATGAGCCCCTCCCTCCACCTGTAACAGACCAGAGGGGAGCCCAGCGATGCCAAGGAGGAGGGTGAGAGTGCACACACACCTGCGTGGGTCAGAGGCCAGGGGCCATCCACGAGGGCAGCGTACCCAGAGAGGAGGGTGACAATGAGCCCGTGCAGGAGGGTGACCAGGCGGCAGCTCCACTCGCAGGAACGGCGCCTGTGGCAGTGGCAGAGGCAGATGTAGAGACACAGCCAGGTGACAAAGCTGCAGGTCACCTCCAGGACGATGGGAACCATCCTGCTGGATGCAGAGCAGAGCATTAGCAGGGCAGCACCCTCTCAGCAAGCCGCGTTCATCCTCTGCCTCGGTATCAACCCCAGCACATCCGTGGAAACCCCAGAGAGGGGAAAAAACACCCCAAACAACTAAACCCAAAACACACCCCAGCAAAACAACCCACCCAACAGCCTCGCATCCCTCCCCTGAGCACGGTGCTCTCCGCAGCTCTTTAGCACCGAATGGCCAAACCCGAAGGGGAAAGCACAACCTCAGCCCTCCCGGTGCCAAAACCTCTGCCCTCCCCGCCCTCTCCTCTCCATGGGGGTCCAGGACACCCAGGGGGGCCAGACCCCCATCCCATCCCAGCACGGCACGGGGCTGGGGGTACCCGGGATCCCCCCGGTCCTTACCCCGCTCCGGCTCGGCACACCCGGGACCTGCGCCCGCTCCGGGGCTGCCCGGGCTGGGAGGCGGTGCCGGCACACCCAGAGGCTTTTTATCTGCCCTGCCTTGCCTTGCCTTGCCTGGCCCTGCCTTGCCTTGCCTTGCCCTGCCCTGCCCTGCCCGCCCCGGCCGGGCCGCCGCGGTACCCCGGAGGATGCTCCCCCGGAGGATGCTCCTGCATCCCCGCTCGCCGTGCCCGCTTTTACCTCCCCCGGGGGCGGACAGGGCTCGGGTTGCGAGCCCCGGGGCTGCGAGAGAGCCGAGCCGGCGGGGCAGGGCGGGGAGGGACGGGGGAACGGGGCGGGGGAATTTGGGACACGCGTTTGGTACCTCCGCCCAGCCCAGCCCAGCCCAGCCCAGCCCCGCGAGTGCCGCTCCGCTCTTGGGCGGCGTGTTGTGCTCTCTGATGCAGCAGCAGAGAATAAAGCCGCATCAGGCGACACAGAGGGGCTGCTGTCCTGCCAGGGACCACCTTTGTGTTGTCCCGGGCTGGTGGCAGGGCTGGGTGAGTGTGGACAGCGCGGGTCCGGCCGGGAGTGGTGCTGGATGCGCAGGGAGATGAGACACAGAACATGCAGAACAGGACGGGTGAGGAGCTGAGCTGGGGCCCGGCAGGGCAGGGCTGAGTAACCAGGGAGGGCTGTGCTTCCTCCAAGCCCTCGCAGAGGATTCAGTGACTGTGCCGTGGCATTTCTGCTTACTCAAAGGACTATAAAAGTTGATGCCATGTGTCCCAAACAACCCAAACCTTCCCTACATCCAGAGCTCCCCGCTGGGAGTGAAACCAACCCCTGAGAGCCCCCTGTGTGTCACTGAGGTGTGGTGTGTGTGCTGCACTCCATGGGATGTTCCTCTGTGTTAGACACTAAAATATTCTCCTACTTGGATCATGGATTAGAGGCTGCTCTTATATTTGAGCTAAAACTGCCTGATTTTTGCCTCCTTTCCTAGCATTTTGGCCCCTGCTCTGCAGCAGCCCACGGGACCCCAGCACAGAGAAAGGGGGTCCCACTGCAGCTCAAGCACTAGTAGTCCCTGCTGGCATCTGTAAAGGTGAGCCTGAATTTAAGCTAAGCTGTCATATTGGAGCATTAGGATCTATGCCAATTCTACCAGGCCTGTAAGTCCCAAGGCTGGGAACATCAGGAATGATGAGGGCACTTGATGTGGGGCCATTTGGACACTTAGAAATGCTCCAAGTCTCCCTTCAGGCCACAGGGAAATCTGGGAAGGACTAAGAGCAGAGCACTCACTCTCCTCACAGGTGAGAAGCAGAGGAGGAAATAAACAATTGCACAATAAAAGAAATTAAATACCAACTGCAGATTGTGAATTTTCCGGCCCTTCACAGTCTTGCCTGAGCTTGGGCACCACTAAACATCATGGATGTATCAGGTACCCCACCTCCTACCTGGTCTGCACAGAGCTCTGGGGTTGCTAAAGCAGGTAAGGGGAAAAGTCCCCCTTACATCAGTCATTAATAGGACTGCAAGTCCTGTGTGCACTCCAGAGCCTGTCAGCAGAGAGCAACACTGGGAATATCTGTCCATTTGATATTCTGAGGGTGCCAGTTGTCTCTGTGTGAGAAGAGCAGGAACTAGAGAGAGACCTACAGAGACCATAACTTCCAAAGGTGTTTCACATCCTTGGCTTGATTTTGGAGCCGTGGGATCTGGCTTGTGAATGACCAGACCACGGATAAAAGATGAACGGGGTTGCACCCCTTGAACTCACAGGGAGAGGGATGGGACCCCCAGAGGTGCTTTTAGACAGGGACTCAGCTGTGAGTTGGCTCTTCACTCCCTCCTGGGGTTCCTGTCACTGATGGTCCAGTCCCACTGGTGGAGAGCCCTGTCCTTGGAGGAGAGTGGGGACAGAGAGCTTGGGGACCGTCCAGGCACAAGGGCTGCTTTGGTGGCAGCTCAGGTTGCTCAGGAGGTTCTTACAGCACATGGTGAGTAACAGCTCCCTGCATTGTTTATCTGTGGCTGTGGGAGGTGACTCTTACTCTTGGAAAGCTGGAATTTCCTGCTCTGTTTATTTTTAATCCCTCAGATGCTCCTGTGAGGCTGGAAGTGTTCCTAGATGACAGGGGAATGAAGATATTTCTCTTCCAACTGGAGCTTTTTCTGTGAAGCAAACAAGCTGCTGGTGTTTGTTTTCCCATTCAGGCCCAGTTTGTCAATAAATCCGAGAGATTTGTCATTGTGTTTATAAACTTTGTGGAGGAGATCAACTCTCAGGATGTGTTTGCACAACACCTGGCACAGCTTGGCTTTGATCTCAGCATCAATGCTAATGTGCAGATACTGTTACACAGCATCCAATACATTGGGAATTTCCCTCCCGGCTTTCAGAAATAACAGTCCAAACTTTATGCAGTACCTTTTTTTTTGGGGGGGGAGAGAAAATTACTTAGAGGAAGTTCTGAAAACTAAATGGAAGAGTCCCTGTAACAGAGATGCTCCATCCCTGGAAGTGTCCAAGGCCAGGTTGGACGGGGCTTGGAGCAACCTGGGCTAGTGAAAGGTGTCCCTGCCCTGCAGAGGGGTGGAATGAGATGATCTCTTGTGTGTAGGATAATTTTTTCCCCCCTCAAGAATCCTGTAATTAAGGCACACCACTGGAAAATCTGTCATGTTTAATTCCTGTCACTGTGGCTGTTGAAGGCAGTTCTTGCAGGGAAGCCCCTGGCAGAGAGAGTAAGAACCTCAAGAAATCTCCCCAAACCCACCCACACATCTGACCCAAACCTGTGACAGCTCAGCTTTGGAACAATTACATTCAAATAATTCATTTCATGTTCCTAAATACAATTGGAAAGCAACAGAGAACAAGGCTTGAAATGAACCCTCCAAGCACAAAAGGAAATTTAATTAATGGCAGGAAGAAGAGCCACAGCAATCAGGAGAGTTGGATTAATACTACCCATCTACAGTTCTTGCTTTCCCAACATTAGATGTTTTGGGGTTTTTTAATCACAAGAGATTCTGTTGGAAAAAAAGGTTTAATTTTAATGTTTCCACTGAAAAACAGAGATGATGGAAGTGTTTTAGTTTGAGGTAAATGAGCAGTGGGGGAAATCCAGGAAAGAGAAATACAGTTTGTCCCTTTTTTGTGTCAGAACATTTTTAAAAAACTTGTTATAGTATTAAAAAAAAAGAAATATTTCTCAGGAAATGTTACCTGATCTTTTCCAGTCCTCATTATTATCAGTGTCTGCTTCTATAGCAAAACCTCACTCAAAGCAACAAATTCTATGTACAGTGTGCACGGAGGGCTCAATACTTTGTGAGAAAGCAGCTGATAAACTCCTCAGGTCCAGAGACCCCCTCATTCATCACACAGGACTGGATGAGTAGGATAAGACAGAAGGGATCAAATCCCCAGTGGTGACAAAGGATTGGGTTTACTTTTTAAAAAAACTCATATTTACCTAAAAAAGCTATCAGGGGAAAAAAAAAAAGAGCTTACTACTCAAAAATGTCTATTTACAGTCTGTGACTCAGATACTCATTTACTTTAGTTCCACTGAATTAATTACTTGTACCCACAGACAACCTGACCAGGAATTTGTAGGGCTTAAGCCTGCTTTGACAAAATTAAATATCTACCTCTTTCCAAGTTGCAGAGAAACCACAATTTTCCTGGTGACAGGCTGTGAAAGTTGATGTCTCCTAAACTTTGGCATCTCATGAAATTCTGAAAACTTGCCCACACCAACCCCAAGGTCCACACCTGAGCAATACAACGTGTCCTCCCAGGAGCAGAAAGCAGAGAACAGACAAGCTCCATTCAGGAAAGAGCAGAACATCTCACCTCCAGAGGGGCTGGGTTTGTTTGGTGTCAGATAAAACCCAAAGAATGAGGAAAAGGGAAAGAAAGGGAAGGTCAAGACTCATCCTTGCCCCACCAAATCAACACAAGCTGCTTTTAGGGAGAATTTCACCCAAGGTTTCAAACAGCATCTGGGAGCAATAACAAGACCTGGACACAAATTTTGCAAAAGACAATTATTTTTTTTTTGTGTGTTTTTTTGTTTTTTTTAAAAGGAAAAAATTGGAAGGCTCTAAAACACTTAATTAAAAAAAAAGGAGGGGAAATGAAAAAAAAGGGGGGAAATGAAAAAAAAAGGGGGGAATGAAAAAAAACCAAAAAAGCACCTTTAGAAAGAGCAGAATGGCTCAAAGCAAAGCAGGTTTGGAAGTGGCTGAAGCACAGTGCCCTTGGCCTTGGAAGCCTCTGGCAAAGCAAGGCTCTGGGGGCACAGGTCTGTGGTGAAATGAACTGGGTACCCTCGGCTCAGTTTGGGGCGTGTGCGTGACAGCAAGAGCAGGAGGGACCCTCCTGGGGGAAGCTCCGAAACGGGGAAGGGGGAGAGAGGAGAGTCCTGACACAAGAAATCCTTCCAGGTGAGAGCCTGCCAGGCAGTCCCAGCGAGGGGCAGAGCTTTGCAAGCAGAGGGCAGTGTGTGTCATGCGGGCAGGGCTAAGCAGGGGCTCGCTGGTGGAGGGTGAGAATGTCACTGGTGGGGCTGGGAATCCTTGAGTCCCTGGAGAGATCCGCTGCTCGGAGGGTTCCCTTAGGCAAGGCCTTCCTTTGGCAGCACTGGGAAGGCACTGGAAGGCCGGGTGTTGCCCCAAACATTGTTCCTAGAGGAGCTGGTCCATGGCTGGGGGTCAGAGCCCCTTTCACAGGCGCTGCAGGGCTGGTCTCAGTGGAGGTAGGTAGGTTGATTCCATCGGTACCAAGAGCTGTTGGCAACACAGGGGACAAGAGCTGACATTGGTGACGCTTTCCCCTTGAAATAAAAATCACTCCTATTCCATTTGTAATCCTCACTTAGCAGCCAGCAAATGATCCTTTGCTCCTGCAGGGAGCTCACAGCAAACCCCCCCACTTTCCAAGCAAGACCTTCATGATTCTGTGAGCTACCTGGCTCTTGGACCATGCAAGAGGAAGCACAGCATGACCCATGGCTCAAAACCCACCCTTTGCCCTTGTCCCACCCTGTCCCCTTCCTCACACAGCATCCCTGATGTGGTGGAGCAGAAGCCCCAAGGGCAGAGAGCCCTGAGCAGCACAGCCTGTGGCAGAGGCACCTTCAGTGAAATAACCAGGAGGACTTTGAGCCCAAGTCTACCCTAATGCTTTTGCAGCATCTAAAGGCAGGGCAGAGGGGGAAAAAAAATCTCTGTTCTGCCACTGAGAGAGTTACTGTCAGCAGAGCTCTCTGGGTGGCACTGCAGGAGAGAAAATGGGCTGTGGAGGGGGGTTATCCAAGCAGAAACAGCAAAATAAGCCGCTCTCTGCTTCCTCCACACACAGAGTTAGGTTAGGACAGTCCTCATGGCCAGGTCATCTATTCAGTTTGATGTTTTTCCCCCCTGTTTTCAACCCAGCACAGCCCCTGGTGGGCCCTGCTGCCTTACCCTGAAGAGTTGAAGCCAGAGGAGTTCATGGCAGCTTTGGAGTTGCTCTGGGCTGTGCCGGGGCTGCTGGCATGGAGGGCACTGCCAGGGGACGAGGGCCTGCTGGAGTTCCCTGGGGAACACGATGATGTTACTGTGTGTGAGAAAGCACAGTAAGGCTGGGGTCTCCTCCTCCTCCTCCTCCCCAGGACAGCCTGAGCCCAAACATTCCCAGCATATCTTGTACCCATCCTGCTGGTCCTCTGATCCACTGCCTGCCCTGCAGGGCAAAGGGGGGATCCAGGACTGCTCCCTGTGGCCCTTGGTTTCTATTTCTATTTCTCACTTCCCAAAGGAGAATCACCACTGTGACCTCCCCCCAGGCAAACCCCTTCCTTGGCTTCTAAGTGTGCCTGGCTCCCAAACCTGAGCACCCCACTAAAATTTGCCTAGGATTATCCTGGGAATGTTATGCCCAGAAAACCTTCCCTGTGTTTATCCCAGCCAGGAGAAAGGCTCAGCTGTTCCTATCCCATGAGCACCAGTTACATGGGGACAGTCTCCCTGGGCAAACCCAAGGGGTTTCTGAAGAGTATCCTGCAAATGTGACCCAGAAATGACATAGAGAGCAAGGGCAGGCAGAGAAGGGGAGGAAGGGGGAGAGGGGCAGGTGGGAAGGAAGGGGGAGAGGGGCAGGTTTTCCAAGGCTTACCAGTCCCAGGCATGGTGCTGTGCACTGGATTGACGGAGAGGGGCCCCAAGGACCCTGAGGTAGAGACCTAGGCAGGAACCAAAGCAAACAGTATTGGGCACTGTGGGTGTATAAAGCACATAATGCCACTCCTTTCACATTCCCTTTAGAGTGTGCTGGCTCCCAGGCACACACACTTATCACCCACAGCATGGGTATCTCTATTCACACTCCAGTGGAGAAGCACCATTCCCATATCCAGGGCCATGAAAAGAAACCAGAATTAGTATTACCTATGCCTGACACTCACTTCATACATCTAAATTTATGGATCAGCTATGGAAAAACCTGAGATTATCTCAGGCAAGCCAAATTTTCTGGAAGTCCCAAGATCCAGTTGTAGGAGCCACTTTGGATGTTCTGTCTGAAACTTTCCAGCTCCCTCTGGCCCTGAGAACAAATAATCCCCTGTCCTTCAGGGAGCTCTGGGTGGGTGAGAATTCTCAGGTGACAATTAGCAATTTGGGAGCTGCAATCCAAGCAGGCCTGGGGCATTTGTTGTTCAGCTGTGATCCTGAAGGCAGCACGTTGCTCAGGATGGCTGGTGAGCAAGGGCACACTTTGTCCAACACAGTCACAGGGCAATCATTCACCAAAGCTCCTGCTTTCAAAATTCATGGCTTGCAAGCAGCACTCGGTGCTTGTGACTGCAGCCCAAACGTGTTGTGCAACAAGTGGCCAAACTTCTTGTGATGTTTTCCTGCCTTCTGATGGAGAATTCCAAAGCGCAGAAGATTTCAAGATAAAATGCTGCTTGTGAATACAGACTCTCCCTCCCACTCACAGCACTCACAACACTGTAGGGAGGTTCCTGCCACTTTTAAATGTCAAAGCAACCAAGCAACTATTAAATTAACCAGCAGAAATGGAACAGTAGCTCGTTATTCACTGCATTACAAGGACACACTTTCACCAGCTCTCACAACATGTTCCTCATCTGCTCCCCACCCTCCCTAGCAGTGGGAACACACTTGCCAAAATGTGAATGTACAGCATGAGAGCCAAAATGTGAATGTACAGCATGAGGGAAGGCCAATCAGCACTAATGAAGTGTATTCCGCATTTCTGCACAGATGCAAACCAACAAACTGATATATAAATGGTTACCATTATGTTTCAGAGTTAACAACTAAATTGATAGGAGTGGATGTATTTCTCTTCCTCTGGTATGCTGAGACCTCCCCCATTAACTTTGGAAAGGTTTTCTTTACCAGTCTCAGGGGGAAAAGTTTTGGGATAGCATCCCTATTGGAATAAATTACCCTACAATTAAACCAACCTGTTCCTTCTAGGAAACTTGCATTTTCTTTCTACTGTTTTCAAAAAGCCAATAGAAATAAATGTTCTGAATGAGATCCCACTTGAATTGGGACACTGATTACAGGCCAGATCCATGTGCACCTCTGGACACTGCTGCAGATGGAGCTTCCCACTGGACTGAGGAATCAGGGAGTGCAAGGTTTGTGTACAGGAAATGTCCTGCCACGTTTCCTTTCCCTGCAAACCCTTCTGCATCCCCACAGCCTTTTCCCTTCTTGTCTGGGAAGGCACATGGAGCTCCTTAATGCCAGGGCTCTCACCAGTCTGGAATTGTAGATGGGTGATTTGATGGGGGATGGCATCGGGCAGCTGATCCGCTTTTCCTTCTGGCGCCGGTTGCAGAACCAGACCCGAACCACCTCCTTCTCCATGGAGAGCTGCTCTGCTATCAAGGAGATCTCCTCTGAACTGGGCTTGGGGTTCTGCTGGGAAAGGCAGGAGGTTAAAGAAAGGCCCGGAGAGCTGCACCTTAGAGCATCAGTGCCTGGGGCTGGAAGGACAAGGGTGGGGTTGGCTGTGAGCTGGGGAGGGGAGAAAACTTGCCTCTAAGACAAAGGGTAAATATTTGAGTGAGAGATTATGTCCTGTGAACCAGATTGGGGATCGAGTCCCATGGAATGAGGGTGGGATGAGTCACAGCACCTGGCCCTGTTGTGGTATAAAGCACCACACTCTTTAGCAGCCCCTCAATCATCCGGGGACACCCAATGCCTGGTGGTCTTGTCATACCCAGGGGACACCAGCTCTGGGTGCTGCTTGAGCAGCTGCCTCCACCACCTCAGGAAAGCCATTGCTTCCCTTTCTTCCTCCACTCCTGTTCCTAAAGGGAAATAACAGCACCCACCCTTCCTTCTGAGTCATTTATCTGCTGGTGCATTTGACAGCATTTCAGCTTTACGGGGTTTGAGCTGAGTTCGAGACCGCAGGGTCAAAACCACCTGGCACAGAGATGCCAAGACAGCATTCCCTTTAGACAGAATGCCTTGTACCAGCTAAGGCTGAGGGCCAAAATAGTCTGATGATGACTGAGCAAACCCTGATGTGAGGGAGAAGCCAAGGGAAAAACAAAGGCTGATCAGAAACAGTTTTGATGAGAAATTTCCAATGCACAATTCAGTCCTGCTGATTAAAGCCCTATTTGCCTTCTGCAGTGATTTTTCTTGAAATTCTTGATGCTTCCAAAGTAGAAGCTCCACTTCTGAATGGTTTCAGCAGCAATATTTGGAGCAACTAGTTCTGTGGTCTTACAATAGCTGCCTAATGGGGCATGGTGGCCACAGAGCTCCTGCAGCTCAGAGAGAGGAGGTGGGTGCAGGAGACCAGCTTTGGCTCAGTGGGACATGAAATTGTAATTCCCTTAAAACAACATTTACCAAGGAAGTAATGGGGAATTTCTTTGGGTTTAACACTTTTCCTGTTAACCCCTTCAAGCCTTTTCTACCCTGCTTGCAAAACAAACCAAAACAGATGTCTCTTTTTTGGGTTTTTTAGAGGATTCAGTGCTGCTATGACCTAGAAAATGCCCAGCTCAGAGAGAGTTCACAACACGTGGAGAGATTTTGCCCTCACATCTTGAAATCTCTTCTCCAGCGTGGAGCGAATGTTGGTCTCGATGCTGGTTCTCTTCTTTCTTTTCCGTCCAAACATCTCGTTCACTGAGGGGTAGGAGTTGGGAGTGCTCATGGAAGAATCCAAAGGAGCAGATTCTGGGGAAAGAGGGAGAGGAAAAAAGAGATATTCGAGGAGACGATGAGTTATTTTCATTCCTAGATCCTTTCTGTGCACTAAGGCACCTCCCAAAATACATAAAGTGTTCCCACAATGTAGATCCTTCCTCTATGATGATCAAAATTGCTCCAAGAGCCCCAAATCCATCAGTGAGCTCCTCCAAATCAGAGAAGAAATAGGAGTGCTAATATTTTAATCCACACACTGTTTTTCCTTTGCCCAGCTTGATTTCCAGCCTGCTCTGATGGGACCACACAGTTTCCAATGGTTTAGTTTCACCCAGTTAAAGATGCTGGCTAAACCACTTGGATCAATTAGGCAAAATCAGCCAGCAGAGGACACCAGCCCCATCCTGCTGCCACTGGGCATTCCCCTCTCAGTGATACCTTCCTTTTCCAATTACAGCTCATGGGCTGATCCGTGAGCACCTCGAGAGCTCCTCCCAGCCTTCGCAGTTTGCGCAGGGAGGGACTGGAGGGATTAGCCTTTTACTGGAGGTTCCTGGATGGATCCTCTCATCCTGATGGCATTTCTGCACGTACTGTCACCCACCTGCATCACTCAGCCACTTCTCCAGCAAGGGTTTGAGCTTGCACATGTTCTTAAAGCTGAGGTTGAGGGCCTCGAAGCGGGAGATGGTGGTCTGGCTGAAATCGTTGCCGTAGAGCTTCCCCATGGCCAGTCCAACATCACCCTGCCAGGGAACACCCAAACCACAGCATGAGCTCAGGAAAACCCCCTCCCAGCTTCCTGCTGCCCAACCACCCCCAGGCTGCTTCCAGAGTAGCTTCAGCCCTGTCTCCATGACCTGCCCTCCAGAGAAAGTGGCTTCTTTTCCCATGGGAACCTGCCCCATGCCCCTGTTCATTGGAGAGGGTGAAGATAACAAGGTCATGGTAATGAAGCGTTAGGAAGGGTTTGTCTCTTCACGTATTTGGAAGGAGATGCTGCAAAATCAGCCAAACTGTATCTAATCCTGCCCTTCCACATGTCTGTGACAAACTCCCCCAGCCAGCCTGTCCCCACCACGAGCCACACCGCCCCTCCCACTGGCAAAGCCTCTCACCTGCGTGAAGCCCAGCTTGATTCGCCTTTGTTTGAAGGTCTTGGCAAACTTCTCCAGCTCCTCCAGGTCGCTGGGCTCCTCTGATGCCCCCGAGGGAGTCAGGTGCTTTGCCACTTGCAAATGCTGGGGAACATCCAGGTGGGGTTCCACTGACGAGCCCGGGAGCCCAGAACGGCCCACAGCCTGTCAAAACAACCCCAAAAACATGCTCAGAGCCACAACAACAGGAAAACACCCCGTTTGCTGTGCCACTGGCCCTGCAGGAAGCAGCACCCTGGAGGTGGGAGTTACCTGTGATGCCAGGCTGGGTCCTGGCTGGGAGAGGAGGAGGCTGCCCTGCTGCTGAGGGAAGGAGAGGATGTTTGGCTGCAAAGCTGAGGAGAGAGAAAGAGGCACATCTGGTCAGTGCAGCTCCTGCAGCAGCTGAACATCCCTGCCAGGAAAAGCTCCTGTCCAGCTCCTGTAGTTAGTTCTTGCTCAAAATACAGGGATTTCAGCCATTACCAACATGTCTGGCTCGGAGCTGGATTAGGAGAAAGACAAGGTTCTTCTCATGGCTCTTTAGCCTGCCAGGGATTGTTACAATAATTATATAAGTAAAATATCTCATCTGCTGATCCCTGTGTGTAGCTCATTACCCTAAGGCTGAACCTTAGCACGGGCTTTTTACAGACCCCTAACTTGGATTTTAGGTGCCAAGCAGCAGAGAATTCTCTACATCCTTCGTGGTGATCTCCCCCACTGCCTAATCACTGTAGCTGTTAGAAAAATGTCCATCTTATTTCCAGTATAAGATCTTCTGACTCCAACTTTCAGCCACTTGATCTTGTTAAAAAAATCCTGATCCTACAGTTAATCTCGTGAGCCCTCCCACTCTGCTTTCTGTTATACATTTCATTCTCAAGTGTCATTTGGAAGCCATCTGACCCTTTCTATTCTACCCTGCTGTATTTCATATAAATTGAATTTCTTGTGGAATATATGATCTGACACAAAATGATGAAAGGAAAAGAAAGGGAAATCTATAAACCTAACAAAAACTAGTATTTATGGAGACTGTGTAATTGTTTAGTTGACAAACTGCCAAGTACAAGCCCATATCTCTTACAGGGAATGTCCTACAGGACCCAGCTGTGTTGTTCCCTAGAAATTTAGTTTGGATCAAGTCCATTGTGAGTGAAACCTATGGAATTTAGTGAGGATTTATCACCTTTCTTGAAACAGTCAATATATTAAATTGATTATAACTCACAATTATAGGGAAATCCGTAGAAATTTATGGACTTCTGCTAATAAACAGGAAAACAGATAATTTCCAGAATCAATCACTCCCCTACTCTCTTTTTCTGCCTTTTCTTCTTTAATTTAGCTCTGATGTGCACTATGCCATTTATTTATTTAGATTGGGGTTTCAATAAGCCTTCCCTAATGCTGGAACAACTTTGAATTTCAAATCCAGGCTGGTAATGAGGTGCACATTTTTAACAGAGCAGGTAATTAATCACAGGAATGGCTTGCCTAGGGACATGGCAGATGCTCTGTCATTTGGAGTCTTTAAAATCATGATTGAACACCTTGGTGAAAGCTAAGCTGGAGCTCAAATGAAAATTATGGGCTGGATTCAGGAATCTCCAGTCTGACAGCTGATGAGATTGAGGCTGTTTCCATAAGATGAAGACTTCAGCAGCAATATTTTGACTGACAGTATTCCCAGCATCTCCCTGGCTGCTCATTCCCACCTGTGCAGCTCAGAGCTCTCCCCCCTTCACTCAGGGCCGCACAGTGAATCACATCAGGGCACGAGGAATCAGAGCTGGGGATTTAGCTGGCTTTAAACCAGCCTGAAAACAGAAACCCCAAACTGAAATGCCTGTCCTCTCGGAAAGGCTAAGCCCACAAGCCCCACGAACTGCTGTGTCCATCAGTCAGAACTCAGGAAACACTGAGGGTGTTCCCCTCATGGCTCCAGGGACAACTTCAGGAATATTCTGAGCATCTCTTCCACAGGAAGGACACTCCACCTGTGTCTGTTCCAAACAGCCAATTCCACAAGCCCAAGCTGTGCGTTCCCTTTCACTCTCCAGTGGCTGTGCACGGACATGGCACAGCATCATTAAAACCTGGCAATCACTTATGCAAATGGAAGGGCTCCTGCACAGAACTCCAGCTCCTGGCCAAAAAATCCAGTCTTAGGCAAGTGTGGAACTGAAAGGGGTCACAGCCAAATAAGTGGCCATCTGTGGGAGGGTTAGAGCTGCCAAAAAAGTCACTGAACAGATGAAAACCTAATCCATAAATGGCAGCAAGTTCTGCTTTGCAGTATAAAGTGTTTATTACACATGAATGAAAGCAACAGATTGCCCTGACCCTATTTCAAACCAACTAAATTCAAGATTACTGGTAAATATACATCAAGTAGTTCCTTTATACATCACTCAGCATCTTTTGGCAGAGAGAAGAGTTTATGTGCTGTCAATGAGAAATAAACTTCCCAACTGCCTCTATCCAGGTTGGCTTTTGGAGTGTAAGTACCAGTGGGTTTGAGCTGCAGAGATTTAAGGTTTTAATTCTGAATTTTAGTTCACACAGAGGGAGCTCTGTGCTGGAATAAATCAAGAATACAAGCCAAGGACCCAAATCACTTTGTATCTGTCAGGTTAGGGATCAAAGCCACAAGCAGCAGAAAGATCCTCCATGACATCCCTGTTGTTGGAGAAATCCCATAAGAAATATTGGTGGTAAAAATACAAACACGGGGACTTTCTCAAGGGCTGGGTCCAGCCCTCAGTCCTTTCCTGGAGCTGATTACACTGTGTTTCAGAAGCAAGAAGAGCTCCTGCCCTGTGACAGCTCCAAACCTCTCACTGATCTCCTGGCCGGGTTAGACCTGCTTGTTCTCCTGCCAGCATCGCCCTGCAGCTCCTTCCCTGCATTTACCTCCCTCTCAGGTACTTCCAGAGATCAGCCCAATCTCTGATCAGTTTTTCTGGGAGAAATGCAGGGTGGGAGGGAGCCCAGGCAGGCTGGGACTGCTCCCCAAGGAGCTGTTTTGCTGGAAACCAGTGGCGGTCCTGAATTCCCGGTGGGATCCTCCCCTGGCTGCCCAGCCTGGCCCCAAGGTGGCACTCTTGGAGCGCACAAGGTGCCACGAGCATCTCCACACCTGGAGCCTTCCCCGTGGGTCTGGGACCATCCCCAGCGTGGGAACAGCATGGGATGGGTGGGAAACATCGGGGACCACCGGGGAACAGGCAGCACCATGCTGGGAAACCCCAAGGGGCTGATCAAAAGCATCACCCTTGAGAAGAGAGGTTTCTCCTGGATATTTATCTGCAATGCCCATTTCAGCTTTCACTGCTCTTACCTTGTTGTCCTGCCTGAGACTGGGACAGAAGAAACTGGGGAACTGACTGCATATGTCCAGGAAGCAACACAAGCTGCTGCAGGGTGTGAAGGGAGCTCATATCCTATGGGGGAAAGCAAAGGGAACAGTAAAACAGAGGGGTCTGCTCTCCGTGAAGCATCTCCTCTCCTTGACCCTCCTCACACTGTTCATTGAACTGCCAGTCCACTGGGTTTGCGGCATTTGAGAGCTACAGACCCAAAAGTATTCCAGGATGGGAAGGTTTCAGCTGTATAAGAAGAAATCTGTGCACACACACAGACACCCACGTGGGGAACTGTCTGCTTTTACCTGAAAAAACTTAATTTTTGAAAATGACATTTTTGAGGCAATGAAGCCCTGGTTGTTCAAAGTAACAGTGAAACCTCTTGGATTTCAGTTTCTTCCAGATAATGCATTTTCAGAGAGTGAACTCCCTAAAATTACACAGTAAATTGCAGCAGAGTGTCCCATCTCACCAACACCGAGAGCCTGCTTTCCACAGCACTGTTTTGAAGCTTTGGGGGGGCACTGAAGAGTCCCTAAATTGTATAATGGATCTGAATATTCCATGAAAGAATGAGGGAAGAGACTACTGAGCATCTCTGTGGCCTTGTGGCATGTAACTCTTACTAGAATTTAAGAAGAGTTAAATGCTAAACTGCAATCTTTTATCTTGGGGAAAAAAAATTCCCTCAAGGAATTAATTTCTTCTGTGGTGTAAATGAGTCCGAGGCATTCAAGGCTACTGGTTCAGATTAAGAGTTAATCCAGCCTAGAATGGTATCTGCAACAATGGCATTATCCAGACATCCAGGGAGGAGGAAGAGCAGGGCAAACACCTCTGACACTTCCCCGTGCTGTTGTCTCAGCCTCCAATTACTTTCAGGGCAAGGGATTTCCTGACCATGGTGTGGTTTGCCTACTTAGCAAACCCTCAAAGGAAATCTCATCCCAGGACGTGTCCAGTCCACCTGTGAATCCACCTGCAGAGAAGAGAGGCTGAGGAGGAAGCTGAATTTTATCACTACAGATTCACTATTCCAATCCAGTGTTTCTCAGGCTCCTTTTGCAGTGTCCAAAGGGGTTTAGCAAAGGTCTCGTGGATCCCTGGAGCTGCCAGGACACTCACCCCTGCAATTTGGCTTCCAGGCATCATTGATGATCCCTGCACGAGGTGACCTGACCTAGGGGGGATGGCAGATTGCAAGGAGTCGCTGAGGTCTTCGGTTTTAATCTGAAAAAAGAGAGAGGAATTGCAGAATTAGGGAGCAGAGATAAGGGGGGCAGGGGGTATGGGCAGCTGGGATTCAAGAGGCTGGGAGGGACTGGGAAGAGGCTCCTTTCAGGGAAATTTAGATGCTGTTTCCATTGCTGAAAGGGGGGGTCATTCCCCACTTCTGCTCTCCCCTTTATCACATGGAGGGAGTTTTCCTGCTCTGCCAAGCCAAGGGCAGTTTGCTCAATTAAAACACATTAATTAAAACACTTTAGGAAGCAACCAGGTGCAAGGTTTAAAGCATTTTGTGGAGTTAGAATGAAGACACAAAGCAATTCCTCCTCACACCCCCATGGCAGGGCTGGATATGGAGAATGTCTCATTTTGTTCCACAGGGAGCAGAGAACGGTACAAGGGGATGGGAAAGGAAAGGTCATGGAGTAAAACACCTCAAAAAGCAGAGTAATCTCCCAGTCCTGCAAATGCAGCACTCCAGCCACCAAATGTATTTGCTCCATCCAAAAGCAACAAGAAGTTTTAAGGGAAAAAAACCCCATCTCCTTCCTTAGTTACAACAAGGTGTGGAAACACTGGAAAACTTCACAGGTGTCAGCCCTTTGTCCAGTGGTCATTTTGAGCTACTTGAATGTTCAACAAAGGTTCTTGTCCACAAGAAAAGAAATAATCTTGATTTCTGGGTCGATGTTCTTAAGAGATGGATTTGCCCAAGGACCAGTACCAAACCCTTGTTTCTGGTTTATTCCTTAGTAATAATTATTTTCTAGCATTGCTACTACATGAAAAAATATAAATTTATATAATAATAATAATAATAAAACCCTGTTCCATCACTCTGTACTTGCTGAAGCCCTTTGTGCTGACTGGGACAGCAGGGAGGGGACGGTGGTTGGGGAGATTTTAGAAGTTTTGAGGTTATCCCTGACAGCTGTGAGAGGAGTGTCTGTGCACAGGAGACAGGCAAGGCAGTCAGAGCTCTTAGAACACACATTCAAGGAACCTTCAGCACAAGTCCCTCCTAAGCAGGAAAACTCCAGGAACAAAGATCACACCAAGAGTCCCATTCAAGAGCCTCTAGTTCCCACAAAGTGGAAAAACAGGAGGACACCAGAAAGGACAGGACTGGAAGTCCCTGTCCATGGGCTCAGCACTGCAGATTCCCCCTGACTGCCAGGACTGACCATCTCCCACCAAATTCCATCCCCCAGAGATGAGGAGGGTCACCTTGGAGGGGCTTTGTCCAAGTGGTGGGTCCTTCAGGCCGTACAACCTCCTACCAGCAGAGGGGGACAAGAATTTCAGCTTTAAAAACAACACCCCAAGCCATTATTTTGAGTCGAGAGGGGTTTCTTTCCCCCCATTTGACTAAGGCAAGCAAAGACACAGAATCGTTTAGTTTGGAAAAGCCCTCTGAGATCATCGAGTCCAACCTTTGACTGATCTCCACAGGAGAGGGGCAGATGTGACCACAGGAGGCTCAGAGCTCCAGATCACAAAGGGCAGGACCTGACCACGAGTGGCTCCGAGCTGCTCCAGAGCAGGGAGCTGCAACATTCCCTCTGCATTTTGGACGGGAAGGTGATTACAACACCCCCTTCCATTACCACGCCAGCTCTGGCCACCGCCGAAACTCGTTTTGCAATAACACCAGCTCCTTGCAACAAGGGGTAGACATGCTATGAATTCCAGCTCTTTCCTACCTTTCAGGTTGGCAAGATCATCCCTCTCAGCCTGGCAAACAAAAAAAAAAAAAAAGAGATGGAAGGATCTTCTTGATCACTATCAAGTGATAGTGTCTAAATTAGTAAATGCCAGACAAAAGGCTCAGGGGAACACACCGTTACCCCTGAACCATCCGGTCATTGCAGGCAATGGGATTGTGGATGGTTTTCTCTCTGAGGGCGTGTTAAAAAGAAGCCAAAAAAGAAAAAATATAAATAATAATAATAATTAAAAGGAAAAAAAAAAATCAGTAATTTTGCTTGCAATTCACGTGTGTGCCTCACACCACGCAGTCCTCCCAGGCTGAACAGTCCCAAAAAAATGAAGTTTTCCAGGTCTCAGAGCACCAGGCGCCGGGTCCCGCCTGAGGTACGATCCCGATAGGAGCCGAGTGGTGAAGGAGCACAAGCCATTTCCAAAGTGAAATCAATTTTTACAGCTGCCAAGCGGGACGATCTGGAGGCGATCCAGGCAGAAAGGGGTGTGTAGCTGCACCCCGGCATCGCACAATATGGGAACGGGAGGTGGGTTTGGCAAAGGACCGGTTCCCGATTTAAAAACAACAACATCTCCCACTGCTTCTTCCCCCGGCCCTGGAATTCTCTGGCTCCCTCCTGCGCAGTGGGCGGGAACCTGCGCGTTCTTGACAAATCCTTCTCCCCCCTTGCACCTATTTTCATTGGGTTTAGGCTCAAATTTACCTCTCCCTCCTCTTCCTCTCCCCACGAGGCCTGCAGCTGGCTAATTGTTCATTAGCAAGAGTTGGGGGTATATCCAAAACTTCGGGGATGGTTTTATGCAAATCCCGCACCTTCGTTTTTTCCCTGGCTAAACCGGCAATATTCCCAACTGTGCATTAAAAAAGCCAACCCCAAAAACCCCAAAAAACCACACACATTGTGGGCGAGGCCGCTCAATATCATGAGACTCCCTTAAAATAATGTAAATTTCAAATTAATGAAACGAGGGGAGGAGTTGCCTTCTCCTTTCCCACTGCATGTGCCTCGTATGGGTAGAAAAGGTCTGTAAATATGGGAAGAGTTTTCCTTGTGGAAGTGAATAAAAAAAGGTTGAAATTATGAAATGATCACAGAACCACCTTGTGTAGGTATTGGATGGAAACAGTGCAAGTGAGCAACAGTGATTTAATTAGAACCAGGACTGGATCCCACTGGCATTGCTCAGCACCTTGGCTTTATGTGACCATCATGCCAGATGGGGAGGGGGGAACAAGCAGTCTAAGCTTGTTCCCATTGCATTTTATCTGGGGAAATAACACTATCTAAGAAAAGCAAGCTGGTCTAGAGGAAGGTTCCCTACCCATGGATGGGGAACTGCAATGACATGATCTGTGAGGTCCCTTCCAGCACAAACCATTCCATGAAAAATGAAGAGGTAAAGAGCAGGACCAAGCAGTGCCCTGCAAACACATCCTGCCAGGAGGTGAGGAAGGGGGCCTGGGCTGTTGGCTGTGAACCTGCAGGCACCCTTGGGCTGGAGGGGAGTCCCCAGGCAGGGCTGGGAGCAGGTAACGGCGGGTGGTGGCACGGGAGCACAGGGCTGCTCCGGGAGAGGGAAGGAATCACACTTGCAAATCTCAAGTGGATGTTTTCACAGCCTTAAAATAGGGTCAGCTGCCCCCGAGCAATGGGAGTGAAAAACACAGGAAGAGTGACTGGGTAGAAAGAGTCCCTTCTGTAGTTGGCTTGAACATTTGCTGGGCTTGGGCAAGGATGGATGGTTTCTTACCTATCTCTGGCCTAAACACAAAAACAAAAAGCAAAACAAACTAAGAAACATATTGAGGGTGATGGAAAATGATCAAAGCTCTGGAGCTTGCTTGCGTAACTGATTTGTGGAAGGTGTTTCATAAACATTTCATAAGAAGGAGAATTATGAAGAAAACATCTCCCAACCTGCCTGCAATTACTGCACAAACTCTTCCTTACCAGTAGGAAGAAGGGGAGAGGAAAAAAAAAAAGTACATCTGTTTTGTAACTGATCTGTGCGCTTTTGGCAAACATTCGGCTCATGAAAACATCCTGCAGACATATTGCAGAGCAGTGAAAAGGCAGGAAGTTGGAAAGATTCACCTCAGGAGCTCTGATGGCACCAGGGGAAGGAGATACCCTTCGAAAATCAGAGCCACATTTGAGGCAATGCATTGATGGTCAGATCCCACTGGCTGGGCAGGACTCTCTGTACAAACCCAGTTTAGGCTCGCTGGTTCCTCATCCATCAGACACTAAAGCAGCCCAAAAGGCAGCACCTCCTCTGGATGAGCTTTGATGCAAGGCAAGCACCGCTCCATCACCCTCCTCACCATGGTGGGAGCCACTGATCGAGCCCCCAGAGCCTGCGGTGCCCTCCCAAAATCCACATATGGGATCTCCATGCCCTGCCAGAGCAAGGCTGTTACAGCCATGGTAGCACCACTGAGGAGGCAGCACCCACAGCCATCAGTGCGAGGCTGAAGACAACCCTATTTGTTGTGATGTTTCTATTTAGACAGTAACCTCTTTGAAACCCATTTATCTGCCGCTGTATCTGGCTTATCTCCCAGTCAGCAACTCGCAGCTGTGGAAGGGTTTGACTTACTCCCAGCTCTCCACGGCAGAGGGAAGGGCAGGATCAGGTGCACATGGAGGGTCTGACCCACCTGGCCCTGGCTGGAAGGGAACAGCGTGGCTCTTCCAGGGCTGAGTCACCCCTACAACCCTCTCCAACACTTCAGCACCGCCTGGAGCTGCCCCAAACCCATTTGCCTGAAGCCAGGGGAGGACGTTTGATGCTGGAAACAGCTCTCAAAGCCAGGTGCGAGGCTGTTGCAGCTCCCTGAGCCGTCCCACCTTCCGATGGCGTAAGCGCGCTGCTGTGAATTACCTGCACACGTGGGCACCATAAAATAAAAAACATACTACTAATAAATTATGGCAATAATAAGAGTAATAATGGGCTTGCAATTACTATTTCCACATGTACTATCCTGCATAAAGGGCTTAACAGACACCCGGGGAGGAGGCAGAGAACCTTTATGCCAGCGCCACGATATTCACCCTGTGACATTTCTATCACACTGAAGGCTGGGATTTTTTGGGAGCTGTCAGCACGACAGGAGGGGAGTTAATCCCAGGCTGAATTCCTAACAGCCTGTGCCCCAAAACTCAGCCATGACAGCACACTGAAAAACCAATAAATATTGCCTAACCTCAACACACCTGCAGCACAGCCACATGAGGCCTAATTTGATATGGTTTGTCCTCGGAGCTTCAGCTCTGGGTGCCAGTTGTTATGCTGGGGTAAAACTGGGGGTGGGAAATCAAAACTTTGAGAGTTTACACGCTTCACAAAGGAAAATAAACAGAAGCACACGCAGCTTTGCATCCAAGGGCTGATACAGCATTTTCCTGGAATTTTTGCTTTTAAACAAACAGGGAAGAGAGAGAAGTCACTCCTCTGTGCTGAAGGAAAAACCTCAAATGATCACATGTGGCACACCAGGCTCCAAAAGCAGGTGCTGGGTGAGGGAGAGGAGAACCAAAACCAGAGGTGGGAGGAGCACCTGAATGGCCACGCTGCCACTGCCACCTGCTCAGGTGGGAGCATCCTGACCAAGGGCTGCTCCCACAGCCCCTGCAGGAGCCTTGGCAGCGCTTCCAGGAGGTGAGGTGTGCTCCCTGAGCACAGAACTGGGGAGGTGATACTGAGCAACAACCGCTTAGAGCATCTTCACTCTTACTGCTGGTACGCAGACATGTGGTACCTTCCCTTCCGAGGCTGTGGACTTGCCAAATTGGAAGTATTTTACAAACAGGGAGGGGAAGATGCCATTCTCTTGGTCAGAATGCTGAGAACCTCCAATCAAAGCAGGGAAACCAATTTTACCACCATTAAGGCTGTGATTTCTCTCCTGTCTCCATCCCAGGACTCTCCTCCCTCGCCATCCTCACCGCAGAGATGCTGCCCTCCTGCCCCAACCTTCCCAGGCATTGCAGCACTGCTCCTGCATCTCTCCCAATTCCACTTGCCCAACTTCCAAAGCTCTCCAGAACTCCACCTCTGCCCACACCTTTGTGCTTATCTGCTCTGCTCCCACCCTGGGCTGCATCCCTGCCCCTTTCCTTATCAATGTGATTTCACACACAGCGGCCTCCATGGCTTCTCCCGTGCCCTCCTGCATGCTCACACAGGTTCTCTGGAGCCCAATCATGTCCCTGTTGAAGTCAGCAGCAAAGCTGCCCTATTGGGTTTTTCTGTGGCCAGAATCTGACCCTTAACATTTCTCCAAATTCCCTGCATGAGCAATTTGCTCTTTCCATGGATCTCTCGTCTACAGGGAGGGGACTATGTTTGTTCTGGACTCTCTGTGCCTTCTGGCTACCAACCAGTGACAAATCAAAACCCTGGCACTGCTGTCCAGTGCAGATTTCCCTGGATTAGTCACCCAGGAGAAGAGCAGAGCAGTGTTCCCTAGGGTAGCCCTTGGCAGCAAGGCACTTGCCACCCCATCCCACGTTCGAAAGGATTTCACTTGGAATCAGACAGCTCCCTGAGTGGGGCTGGCCCCATCCCAGCCCCACAGGTCTCTCTCATTGGTTCATGGTAGTTTTGGCACCAGCTGCCACGCCCCAGGGAACTGGGACACAAGAAGAGCAGCTAGAGGGATTGCATTAAATACATTAAGTAACATAATTAAACAAGAAAGGGAGAGTGAGAGAGATCAGCTTTGCTGGAGAGTATCACATGGTTTCCCATTTTGGGTGGAGGGGATGAAGTTCTGGTGACTGAGGGGAAGAGGAAGCCCAGAGCCAGTTCTCTGCTCCCACCTGGAGGTTTGGGCAAACTCCCCCATGCTGGGCAGGAGGGCTCCTTGCAGGAGAAACCCACCACCTGCCTCCCAAGGTGCTGAGCACCCCAGCTCAGCCCCCTGGTTTCACGTGGAGCAGATCAGCCGCTCTGGGGAGAGAGAAAGGGCACTCTGATGTCAGCCTTCCAAAATTAGAGGCCGTGCTTGGAACCCATTGCCTTCACCTCTGTGTGCTATGACTTGCCCTTCTGCAAAATGGGTGCAGGGCCCCACCCTGGCTGGGTGGTGCAGGGTTGTGATTGAATTCTTGGAGCTCACCAGATGAAAGGCCCTCAAGAACTCGGAGTCCTCTCCTCATTACCCAGGACTCCAGCAGAGCTCATATCCATGCACGGCACCTCGTGCAAGTCACCACTCAAAAAGGTGCTGGGCAAGCTCAGCAGTGCTTGGACAGTGACAACCATGCCCTGAGCTGAGCTTCTGTTGTGGAAACAAGCGCTGTGACCCTTTAGACAGGTCCACAAAACTAGGGCTTGTTCCCTGTCAGCCTGGCAAACGCTCCCCAAAGGATGCTGGAGCCCAGCTGGAGCAGGGAACCAGCACAAGGAGAAGATTTCTCTGTCTCTCCCTCATCTCTGAGAGGGCTTGGAAACAGCTGTACAAGATATTCTGCCAGTGCACTGAGGCAACAGGTGTAGGAAGCACCTTATAAATGTAGGCTGCTCTTTCCAAGCAGGCAAGCGGCTGGATCTCAAGGGACAGATTCAATCCAGCCAGCTCTGGGCTGCTGTCAGCTGTTATTGGCTGGCCTCAAATTAAATCAGTGGCTTCAGTCCACCTCTTGAGAAAAAAAAAATGACAAGACCAAATCCTTGCTCTTAATCCCACCCTCCTTTCCCTCAGAAGCTTCCCAGGGACTCGCTGGCCAGTTCTGGAGTTCATTCCCAGCAATTTCATCCGAGGGCCTCTGCCAAGTGCCAGAACAAAACCAGCCTGAAGAAGGGGTTCCTCTGCATATCTGTCCTAAGCAAAACAGGGCCATATATAGACACAGAGGACTTTCCCTCGAGCCAGGGCTTTCTCTGATGCTTTCCCAAAGGGCTGCATTGCAATGAGGAACCAGCACACAAACAAATTTATGCAATCAGTCTATCCCTAGGACAGAGCAGGGAAACTTCAAAGGGGAAAGGCCAAGGCAGTGTTCAGCTTAGATCCAGTGTCAGGGAAGGCAGATAGGACAGCCAGGCTGATTTCAGTCAGCGGAGGCTCAAGAGATGAAAAGCAGATGCAAGACTTAGGCTGATGCCCCAGGGCAATGCAGAGAAGGAGAGAGAGTGAAATCTGAATTGATCCCCAGAGGGGAGAAGGAAGCAGGATGTGAACCTCCCCTTGAGAGGAGGGCAAAACAGGACTGGGATGGAAATCTGGAGGGCAGACTGAAACCTGAACTCCCCACAGGGAAGAGCCAAGCAGGAACAGAAATGACATCTAGGGAACACATGAGATTAGGGGGAGGTGGGAATGAAAAACTATGAGAGAGATCCCCGGAGGGAGGGAAGCCCTGATGGAGTGAAATTAAATCTGCAGGGAGTTTTGCATCCCAGATATTAATAACAAACTACCTCGCAAGGTAGGCCCTTCTTTCCACCTTCAAAAGGATGGAGGGGAGGAAGAACTTGTCTGTGGTTGAGCACAAGACTATGAATCAGAGAATGGGAGTCCATATCCCAGCTCTGCAGGGAGCAGGTCCCTGGATTACAATACACCCCAATGTCCACAGGCAACTGTCCCATAAAGCATCCCCTGATTTCAGCTGCAATCACAGTGCTCAGCATCTTTGGGAAAAGCCAGTCTGGGTCTGAAAGACAGGGCTAACTAAACACCTCCCTCCCTTCCAGAGGCACCGGGATGCTAAAACCCATTAGCAAAGTGCCTTCAGACGTGTGGGTGGAAAGCACCAAACAAGGTCAGAGTGTTATTAATGGCACGGAAAAATGAGCCACCCGTGATTCCAGATCTCAGATGCAGTTTGCCCACTTTAATTTCTCACATCATGTGTCTGCAGGACATCAGCTGGGAAGACCTGAGATAACCCACCCTGTTACCTCAAAGCAACTGTTGAAAATCCCACATAAATTAAAAAATTGAGGTTTCCTTGGACAGTGACTGTCAGATGTGAACAGAGCAGGGAGATGAGTTAGACAAGGAGGTCCCGAGGGAGGGAAACCCTCTTGCAGAGAGCAGGGCAGTAACACACAGGATCCTTCACCTGGTTTAGGAAGGGAGGAATTTTTCAACAGACCCAGTGAAAAGGCTTTCTAGGAAGCCTGTTAGAAAGAGATCTTTATCCTTCTTACATCCCCTGATAGGTGTAAACCAAAGGAAACAAAGAACAGGAATAAAGAACCAAGAGTAAAACTGAAGCTGTGCTGAGCCCTGCTCAAGCACTTTGGGGCTTGCTTGTCTGTCTAAAATATTGCCAGGTCTCACAGCAGGATCACCTTCACATGGATCTGATTAGTGATAATGACAGGTTTGATAAACAAATGACAGCCTGTCTTGCAAGGGTCAGCCTTTTGCTGGAATGAAAGTGCATGGCATATTTGGATACGGAGCACATGCTCAGCCTTGCCAGCACTGCTCACACAAAACCTCTCAGCTCTGTTTCCAGAGGTCTCTCCCAGCACTGGAGAGCAGCTCAGAGAGCCTGAGAGCTTGGAGAGGAGCTCTCACTCCCTGCTCTGGAAGGAGAGGAGATCCGAGCCTGCAAGGGCCAGCGTGGTCCTGCCCTTCACCTCCCTGATGGGAAAGCCATGGGGGATTGAGCAGCTCTGTCCCTTCCTCCAGCAGCTGCAGATCAATGCACAGCTCTGTGTGCTGGGCTACAACCCTCACACCCTGCACACAAGCCCTGGCATCTCCCAAAACCATCAGCCCCAAATGCAAGGGTGTATTCCAGAAGCCAGTATTATCTCAGGGATTAGCTCCAGACACCTGGCTCTCCAAAAGAGCTCTCTTCAGAGCCAGCTACAAAAACAAACCATCCAGTGTTTCCTAAAGGCTGAACCTGAGGAGACCAGTGGGGAATTCAACCAAACCAGAGCTGGTGAAACCACAGCAGCACCTGGGGAGATCATCACATTACAGCAGGGAAAGCTCCCATTCCAACACTTTCAGACCTTCTCCTGGTCCCACTCGATGCCCTTTCCTGGCCAAACCCAAGCCCTGCTTGCAGAGTCACCCAGTTCAGTCCCTGCCATGCTCTGGCCAGGCTCCCAAAGCATCAAGAGGCAGATGTCCCTATCCACGTTGCCAGCACTGAAGGTGAAAGTTTATTACTGTCTCTTTGCATTTCCCTTGATATAAACAGGAAACAACCAGCATTAGACTCACTAACTAAAAAGCCAAACCAGATAGGCAAGGCAGAAGATGCTGCTTTTTCCATACACACCCTTTTCCCTCTCATTCACATACAAATTACTGTTGCATCCAGGTGGGAGGAGGGTTTGAAGAGGGGAGGGGGGAAGAAATGTTTGCCAAATAGGTTGAGGGATCAGAAGGAGCTTTCTCATAAAGCACAGGGCTGACCCACAAACTGCAAGAAAACCTCAAACTCCGCAAGAGTTTCCCTCCTCCCCATTGGCAGGGTGAGAGCAGCCACAGCAGGGAATGGGAGGCAAGGAAGGGGTCTAACCAGGTCACTCCACCCTTCTCTTCCGCCTGGAGCGTAACATGGGAGGGAAACAGACCTGAAATGTAGGCCATCTACAAAGACTGGGGGAGAGGCTTAAACGATGTGAGATTTATGATCTTCAAAGTGATTAGCGCCCAGCACTCCAAATAAAGTCAAAGGGAGC
This sequence comes from Anabacerthia variegaticeps, assembly GCA_035583185.1. Classification (NCBI taxonomy): domain Eukaryota; kingdom Metazoa; phylum Chordata; class Aves; order Passeriformes; family Furnariidae; genus Anabacerthia; species Anabacerthia variegaticeps. The sequence continues at coordinate 4,587,948 of JAWWEW010000065.1, forward strand.
TCAGCCGCTCCTGCAGTCAGTTTGGAGTTGGGTTTCAAACCATCCTTCTCTGGCTTCAGTTTGAAAACTTGAATTGCAAGCTAACGAAAAAGAAAAAAAAAAAAGCCACCCAAAACCAACCTCAAACCCCAAACCAAATTAAAAATCCCACCAACCTCCACCCCTAATGAAAGAGCTCAGCACCTGATTTTACATGAAAACACTTTGATATTTCCACCTCTCCTCTCTTCCTTTTTTCTCGTCATTTGAAATCTATTTGCTGAATTGAAGATGAATTCTCCGACAGCTGAGGTCAACCCGAAACGTGAGTGTGGAACCCTTGTGCTCATGCTCATTTAAGATAATAATTTAAAATAATAATAATTATTATTTTAAATAACAATAATCCAAAATAATAATTATTACTTTAAATAAAAATAATTTAAAATAAGCCTTGAGAGAGCCAAGAGAGGGAGACAAAGAGCCACTTGCACAGGCCTGTGTCCACTCATGGACTGCTACATGACACCACTGCAAAACCAGATTAAAAATAAAATAAAATAATAAAAAGAGCTTTTTCACTGTCTTGCTTTTTAAACCTTGTTAAATCCCCAGTCAGGTTTGCTACCCAGTTACAGGGACACGCTGGCACAAATGAAAGGGATTGTGTTTCCCCTTTCTTTCAAGGAAAGGAAAACAAAACCAAACAGTAGTGGAAAGTGAATGCTACAAAATACCCACAGAACAACAATTTTTTTTAGGAGGAATGTGTTTCTATCAAGCAAATTCCACTGACAGCAAGCCTGGCTGCCCCCCAGCTTCACCAGCATGGTTCAGTGACATGCAGAGGAGCAGGACCTCAGAGACAGAGCTCCCCAGTGGGTGTAAATCAGCACTGCTGCCCCACAGTCAATCAAGTCTCCTTGATTAACCCCAGCCCAGCTTCCAGCTCCAACATCTCTGTGGTGTTGCCATAGGAAAAGTTTGCAACACGCAACCATCTCCTGCTTATTTCTATCTGGAGGGAATTTTCTTTTATCGCTACTTATAAGCAGATTGGATTCTTCTCCTGGCGTGTGGAAAGCCTGTGCTCTGGGCTCTGCAATGCACAGAGCTGGAGACACAAGGCTTTTTGTTTCCAGCTGGGTATTCCAAAACCCTGGAAGATGGCTGAACGTGTTAAGACACCTTTGATAGGAAGTTACGACCCACCCAACGCCAGAGCAGCCAAGGCAAACAAACAAACAGCAGCGTGCTGACATCTGTCAGGCAAGAGCCACCAGGACAAAGCCTGCAGGACAAACCAAGCCACACTGAGAAGGTCCAGCTGCTGCAAGCAGGGAGCCTCTGGAAGGGGCTGCAGCCCCTGACCTCAGGGAAGGCACAGCTGGAACCTCTGGCTGCTGTGCTGCTGAGTGCCAGCGTCTGCTGCAAGTGCTCCTCACTGTCCCTGGAGTTACAGCCCCTTTTGCTTCCCAGCTCCTGCTCCCCATCCATGCCGAGTCCTGGAGCAGGGCACTGGGTTGGCTCTTTTACCCCTTTTCCTTTACAAGTGCTGAGCCCAGCTCTGATGGCCACAGGGCTCCTCAGCTCTACATTCAGAGGGCATTTTTACGGAATCACAGAATGGTTTGGGCTGGAAGGACCCTTAAAGATCCTCCTGTTCCAACCCCCTGTCATAGGCAGGGACACCTTCCACTAGCCCAGGTTGCTCCAAGCCCCGTCCAACCTGGCCTTGGACACTTCCAGAACCTGTGCCAGGTTCTGCCCACCCTCCCAGCAGAGCAATGTGTCTGCACAGATTCAAGAACTCCAGAGGGCTGTCACCTTCTGCAGTGATGCTCAGGGATTTCTCAGAGCCACATATGAAAATCTGCAGGCTCTCAGGGAGTTGTTTTGAGCAGAAAACAACTCAGGGGGTGTTCTTGGCTGTACAAAGCAGGAGAGCAGCAAACCCAGCAGAGACAGAGGTCCCTCCTGTGCTCATTTGCAGCTGGCCCTGCTCGCCCCACGAGCAGCACTGCTTTTATCTGCTGCCCTTTTCCCCCTGGCTTGCAAAGAGGAATCTGGTGGAGGCAGGCCTGGTCTTGACCTATGCACTCCAAGACCTCAAACCACCTCATCTTTAGTCCCTGCTGATACTCCCGTGAGTCAGCCCTGTACCTTTATCCTTGCATACCACAGTGCTTTCCGTGTCACAGTGCACGGGGCTTCGAGGAGGGCTTTGCACCTTTGCCACTCTGAGGTGCCTTTTGGTTTTAAATGATAATAGAAAAAAAAAAAAATTCAAAAGCCAGCAAAACACTTGAGCTAGTGGTCATTGAAAAAAAATAACTCTATAATTAGCTGAACTTCTATGAAATAGGAAGAGGGAAACCAGAGGTGTAATCTGTCATTCTATCCCACAAGGGGAATTGAGAAGTAGTTCTGTGGTCTGTTTAATGGCAGCTTCTGACCTAAGAGTTTTTATCTCTCAGCAGGAGCTGCCTGGGACTCAGCATGATGAGCAATTAAAAAACAGTCATTCAAGAAAGGAGGAGAATACCTGGTAACCCAGGGAGAGTCTTACCTGCCTGTTAAAGTCCAGCCCATTCTGTTCATTCCCTACAATGAAAAAACAGAAAAATATCTCAGTATTAATGACAGTCAGCATCAATGGGACCTTTCCAGAACTTAGAGCACACATAACCAAAGCCATGGGGCTGGCCCAGCTCAGAGCAAGGAGAGGAGGAGGAAGGAGGAGTCAGTGGAAGGATGAAGGCAACTTCTGCAATATTTGGTGCTATCAGCCTTTGCTGAAGGTTAATAGAAGTGTTTCTTCCTGGGAGATACCTGGCCAAACAGCAAAGGGTGGGGGAAATCTCCCTGACTGCAAGGGAGATTCCAGCAGAGGTGAGCTGGAGGACATCACAGATCTCCAGGGAAACCCAGGAGTGGGGCAGTGCCCACAAAGCACAGCCTAAGTGTGGGAAAGGCCAGCAAACAGGTGGCCAGGGCTGTTAACCTGGGATCTTCAGGAACCCGTGTGGCACTGGGTAATTACGGCATATCTAAAGGAACAGAGGGTGCCGTGGGGTTGTGCTCAAGAGGCGTCTCCTTGATTCCAAAAGAGATTGGCAGGCACAGGGGGAAAAATCAGACAGGTTTCAGCCTGAAGGTACCGCACAGGCCCTCACTCATTCCCCTTTGATGATAAACATCCCCCCCCCCCGTCCATCACACCTGCCAAATTCATCAAGAACATCACAGAGGAAAGGTTGTACTCTCCACAGATATGAATGCTTTAAGGGATTCCACGAAGCTCTTTAGCTGCAAAGGCAACCCCAAGAAACCCCTTCCCTTTGCAATACATTCCCCCAGTCATTCTCTTCCAGTCCAACGGAGTTTGTGATAAACAGCCTTAAATTGTTCACATCCCACCAACACAAGCCCTCGGGGGCTCCTCCTCCTGTTTTTTTCCAGTATAACGTTCCCCATAAAGCATAGCCCGTGCCCTGTGATCTGATCAAGCTCCGACACATCGTGTTTTTCAGTAGTTCGTGGCTCCTGCAAAAAGCTGGAAAGCACATAGGAGAGGCTGTGCAGGCAGAGTGCAACTGCAGCTCTCCCAGGGACTCGCTCTGCCCTAATGCAGCAGTTCTCCAGCCTGCACCGTGCTCACAGCATTCCCAGGTGAATCAGCACGGCCCTTTGAGATCCTCAGGGGGAGCAGGGTTGGTACAATTATTCATGGATGGCAAAATCTTTGAGAGTCGACGATAACAGTTTCATGGCAGCCTGTGCTCTGCTATCTAGAAACAGCTCTGGAGATTTAATCTGAAACATTTAACAGCACTGATGGTGGAAACTGAGCTGCCTTGTTGGAGCTCTGCTCTCAAGCAATGCCACAGAACTGTTTCACAGCAGAACAAGCTGTTGCCCCCATCAGCTCCGAGCTCTCCTCTATCTCCTCACCATCTGCACCTCAACCGCGATCCAGCTCCGTGCCCTCTCCCCCAGCCTGGCTGCATTTCTACTCTGCTCCAGCCTGCCCTCGCTTCCTGCCTTCCTCCCAACCTGCTTCTCCAAGCTTTTTCTCTTCCCCAATCTCAGGTCTTTATCTTCTTCCATGCAATTCCCTGCTCTGCTCCAACCTCCAACTTGCCACATGCTCCCCCTGCCTCCCCATAACCATCTGCTCCCTGACCACCCCTCACCAGCTGCTCCTGCCCCGGGAACTGGTTCATTCATTGCCTTCCAGCTCCTGCGCCCCAAGAGCCAACAACTGCACGTCCAACGATGGGAATGCTGATAGTGTTAATGGATGATCACAATCAGCATCCACACACCTGAGCAGGACTCCAGGAGGATCTTCAAGGCCTGCAGTTTCTACCTTTGAAACCCATGGGGGGGTTGATGCAATCTGAAGGCAATAGCTGAAGGGAAGAAAAGCGAGGAGAGGAGAAGGAAATAAAGTTCCCAGTTGCTGAAATGGAACAGGAAGGAAAAGGTAATCTCCTGGTTTCTTGGATACAAGAGTTTCACTCACGTTCAAGCACGGCATGGTGATGAGGCAAGACTCAAAGGCCTTGAGGGAGATCCCTAGTCCTGGTGAAGGTATCTGAGTCACCACCAGGCACCCCAAGACCTGGAATCTGCGATGTGCCGCCGGAACCAAGTTTCACTGCACATTGCTACCACCAGCACCGAGTTCTCCTGCAAAGCCTTTCCTCCTTTTCCAAGCTTCCCACCTCTTACTTTTTCCTCCCTGTTCAAGCAGACTTTGACCTTTCCTTGTCCCTTCCTCTCCTACAAGGTCAGACACAGCGTCCTCCAAGTCCTACCCTCCGCAGGTCAGGAGGGGGGATTGGGAGCACCTTGGCCAGGAGTCCTGTGAGTGCAAAGCTTCACAGAGACTGACACCAACTCAGTGGTGACTCGGGTGTCTCAGTCTGAGAGAAGTGCCCCGGGCTGCCCTGGCAGACGGTGAGGAGCAATAGGCACCTCCAGAGGCCATTCATCCCACCTATCTCAGACACCCATCTCCAGCTGAGATGAATGGCCCTCTGGAGATGACTATTCCTCTTTATTGACTCCAAAGGGACCCAGGGGCAACTCGTTCAGGCTTAGATGTCCAAGAGTGAGATATTTAAAAATGGGCGAGGTGATTTCTGCTCCCAGTGGTTATGTAAATGGGAGCTGGATACACAAATCTCTTCAAGGCTTCAGCAGGACCAGCCAGTGTTTGCGCACAGATTTATTTGCAAACAAATCTAGTCTTTTTCTATTTCAGTTAATGTAAAATTAAAGTGATTCCAGCTGCAAGGCAAGGCTTGGGTGTGATAGGGATAACAACCTTAAATCAGTAACTTTGCTACAAATATTTTAAAAATAGACTCAGTTTCCTTCCAGTTTCTGTCAACATCAGGACTCACACTGCAGCAGTCATTTCTCTCTTTAAAGGAACGGGCTGTTCAAACAATCTGCACTTAAGATTTAATCTTTCCTAGCTCCGGGAGATAAAAAGAAAGAAAAGTGTAAGTGGCAGCAGATTCTCTCCTGCTGTAAACTGCCAGAACTCCACTAATTTTAATGGAGCTTCAGCCCAGCCAACAACTTGCCTCTCGCTGCACCAGCCAGACACAATGGGATCCAAAATCTCCAGCATCTGCTCGGTGCAGTCCTGCCCTGCCTGAATTGCATCAAACGGGGGAAGCCCTGGGACTGGAGCGGGGAAAGGGGAGCCCCTGCACTGCCATTCCCAGGAACCTCCTCACCAACCAGGCTCTCGCTGGGTGTTCTGGACAGGGGGAGAGGCAGCGATAAGCTCGGCTCAGCACTGCAGACTAGCCCTGTGCTGCTCTCCTTGGTTCACCTGGCAGCTGTTTTGCATAGCACTGGCATCAGATCTGGTGCGAGTTTGCCTGGGGAGGTTTCTCTGGGGATGGGAGAAGCCAGAACAGTTCCGGACAACTTTCCCCCCAGCCGGGACGCGGCGTTTGCGCTGCGGGAGCAGAGGCAGCAGCTCCATCCGAACCAACACGATTCCCACTGGAAGCTGCAGAGCCAGTCAGGCACTTGAGGATGAAAAGCAGCATAATGGGAGCAAAGGAAAATCAAGATTGCAGTGCTCCTTCATCTTGGCCAGGCAAACACATGCAGCAGCATGCAGATGTCACCTGCGGGGGGGTGACAGCTTCTCACCCAGCGACACAAACAGGGCTGCGACCGGAGGGATCATCACCTTATTCCCCTTCCCACCCAGCTCCACACTTAATTCCCCCCACGGTTTGATCTTGGAAGGGCCGGGGGAATTAGGAGGTGATTTCAATCTTTAACAGGTGTTGGGGAATTCCCACAGGGAATCAGTTTTTGTGCCGCATCGCATTTGGGAGGGAAATTCAGAACAGCTGAATGACGATGGGGGAACAGTGCCAGGCAGACACCAGGCAGGGGGTTCAGCTGCCTGGGCTCAGATGTCTAACTTTTAGGTGTCTAATTGTGAGCCAATTGCTCTAGGCTCCCTTTGCAGCCACGGAGAGGAAGCAGGCGCTTCCAGAGGGCAATTCATCTCGCCCCCGAGATAGAGAGCAGAGAGATGAATCACCTTCTGGAGATACCCATTTCCATCAGTGACTGCACAAGGAGCCCGGGGTGAGCAGGTCAGACTTCAGCCTCAGAGTATCGAATATCTGAAATTAAGATTAATCTCACCTATCCCGAGGATTTTAGCACCCCAGCTGATAAAGCACAGTGCCACTGGAGATTGGCAGAGCAGGCAGGATGCAGAGTGCCTTTCATTGTGCATTTTCTAGAAGCTGAGGAATTAACTTCTTCAAATCTCTCACCTCAAACAACATGTGAAGTTAAAAGATTACCCAAGTGCTGGTGAGGAAAAGAGTGGCAACAATTACATAACTAGACACAGTACTTGACCCACGTGCTGTGAATGCTGCAAAACGCTCACCTGCACCGAGAAGGATGTGGTTCTATTAAGCAAACAAGATACTCAGCATCAAATACACTTCTCAGGATTTCAACTGACTTGGGAGACTCAGTAAAACACCAAGTCACAGCAGCAGCTCCTCCAGAGCTGGCAGGGAGAACCCTGAGTGCTGGGAGCTCCCTGAAACCACCTTTTCTCCATTTAGTGGAGAAAAGGTGGAGAAAGTCCCCCCAGTTCCCTCCAGCTGTGCCCACCAGCACTGGGCAGCAGAGCAGGCACCAGTCAGTTCCCTGGACCCTGCTGGGATGCTTCCTGCTCCCAGAGCACTTTAAAAGTGCTTTTTAAAGGGAGCAGAGGAAAGTGGGAGCAGGATGGGGAGTTTTTGAGGCTCTGAAGGCACGAACAGCCCAAACCATCAGAGCATCTCCATGGGAAAGCTGGGGCTGGTTAGCAAAAGTGAATCTGTGCTGACTCAGACAGCTACAGACTCCAGGGGAAGCTTTCACTGAACACTCAAGTGTTTCATTTGGGTGGGAACCCCTAGGTTATAAAAATGCCTTCCCTTTGTCAGCAGTGCCTCAGAGAAATCCCATCCCGTATCCCACTGCAGCTTGGAGTGCGATGTGCCCTTCGTGTGGGGCAGGGGGTGGGGGGAGAGCAGGACAGTGTGGGAGACTCGAGCAGCTTCCAGAAGGAAACCCGAGGGCAGCAGTTGTTCCCACGGAAAACATTTCACCTGCAGGTGCTGGGAGAGGGCAAGTCTCTTCTCTTAGACCAGAGGCAAGAGGCAGATCAGACCAGCTCTTCCTTTGCCCCTCTAATTCAAGTCAAACCAGCCTTTTGTTCCCCTTTCCCCTCCCCATCCTTTTTTATCCTCTTCCATAATGGGATGTTTAAGAAAAAAAAAATAAAATAACCCAACCTCAAACCCTAATCACCTTCATTTGAATTTCAAATATCCCCCTCCTGGCCTCCCCCACGCCCCAACTGACTCGGAGCTGGGAATATGGAAATTTCTCCTGCTTGCCTTAAATGTGGCTGTGCTATGAAAATCATCAGCCTTATGCAAATCCCGAGCAGCCCCAATTGCCATAGCAACCAGCTGTTTCCAGCCCAGCCGCTGCTGCCTTCATCTCTGCGGGACTTGTCCTGGGGCTGTGCCTGCCTGCAGGGGGAAGAGACTGCAGAGGTCCTGGAGGCTTGGAGGGAAGTTTCACGGGGGAGAGCTGGCCTTGGAGAGCAAAGGTGCAGCCAAGGATGAGGCTCGGCGTGGGGCTGGGAGAGGCCAAGTTTCCTCAAAAGCCTTTGGCCGGGCAGGCTGTTTCCAGCTGGGTGCTGGGTGTATCACTGCGATGAGCTGGGGGGTGCTCCACCTGCCAGCCCTTGCCTCTGCACCACCTTTCCTTTCCCCTCAGAGGCCAGAACCTTCATTCCCTATTCCAGCACGAGCCATCACCTTTGAGAGACCCTACCCCAACACCTGGGATGGGAATACAATGAACAGCAGCTTTCCCAGAGCCTGGCAGAGCTCAGGGCTCTGTCCTGCACATCCCTGGGGAGAGCAGCACCTGCAAAGGGCCCTCACCCTGCCAAAAAGTGGGGGAAGAGATCCCTTTGGAGCTGAGGGATGAAGACAGACTTAACTGAGCTTGCACTGTGCTAGACTGAGGCAAGAGCTCTGATCTTCCACCTGCCCCGATATGGATTTAATGCAAAATGCACTGACATGGAAGCCAGGACCTGGGAAAGGGATTTGGCTCTGGTGGAAGTTTTGGTGTCCAGGTTCAGAGCTGCCCTTGCTCTCTGCTCCACTGCCAGGAGACCTCAGGTGTCTTGTGCTGACACAGGCTGGATGAAGATGAGGATGCAGGGGAAGAATGACACTGACAGCAGGGTCTCCAAAGGAACACTTAGAAGATGCATCATAGCCCCTCATCACTTAATTTTCTTGAGGTTTAAAGGAATCTTTATCAGAGAGAAGATATCTGCTTTACTGCTTTTTTCCAGAGGAGACTGAGGGCAGATCCCATGGCTGTCTACAACTTCCTCACGAGTGCAAGCACCAATCTCTGCTCTCTGTGAGCAGAGACAGCTCCCAGGGCATGGCTGGAGCTGTGTCAGGGCAGGGTTAGGTGGGATCTCAGGAGAAGGCTCTTCCCCCAGAGGGTGGTGGGCACTGGCCAGGCTCCCCAGGGCAGTGGGCACAGCCCCAAGGCTGCCAGAGCTCCAGGAGGGTTTGGACAATGGGACAGGGACAGGGTGGGATTGTTGGGGTGTCTGTGCAGGTTGAGTTGGACTCAATGATCCTTGTGGGTCCCTCCCAGCTCAGGATACTCTGATTCCAAACCACCGAGAGAGGTTACCCAGCCTGTGAGGGTGAGATAACCCTGCTCCCATTGCCACCAGAGCCAATCCAGGTGCCCAGTGCTCCAGCTCCATGTGCCTTCCCCATCCAAACCACACTCCTCTCCCCACCTCCTGCTGCCCCAGCCCTGACTGGGGTCACCACCCCTGTCCAGGGAGTGGTCCCAGCCCCCCTAAGGCAGTGAAAAGGCTGCAGGGCTGCCCTGTATAGCAGCCCCCGGCTCTGCTCCCGTGCTGGGTGCCCAGCACACCCTGCCCTGGGCTCCTGGCAGCTCCCCGGGATACAGGGTGGGGAGGGAAGATGCTCGGGAGCGCCTGCAGCTATTCAGTTACCCATGGTTGTGTTTGAAGAGCTTCCCTATCGCCCTTTTGTAAAAGCTTTGGCTTCCCCCCCATAGCCTCAACAGATGAAATCAAAGGGAAGTAGCTTTGCTTGGTGTAACCTGTTTTGATCAAGGAGATAAACGGGGGAACAAGTGTCTGACACAAACAAACAGACAGACAGGGGCAAGTCCCACCTCAGCGTTTTGTTGCATCAGATACCGAGGGCTCAGATAAACCACAAGAAGGGGGAGATCTCTCTCTGCCTCTGGGCTGCAAGACCAGGGGCGACACTCAGCAGTGCCAAGCCCCCACAGTTCCCATCAAAAAAATCAACCCAGAGCTTGCTGGCATGGCTTTCATCAGTTTAAAGAGATGAAAAGAGCTCAGAGCCAAGCATAAAACTCACGCTTGTCATTACCCCCCATGGAGTCAGCGGGACTGAGTGCCTGGGAGCCCAGCCATGCATCCAACCAGGCTGGAATCACGCAGGAAAAGGGAAAAGGGGCGATGGGGGAAACACCCAGCCCACTCCCCCCATGGGAGAAACCCGTGCCTGTTCCCCCCTTCCCCCTCACACACATGATAAAAAAAGGCAGGGTGATAGAAAAGAAGGATTGAGATTCACAGGGTTGGGCAGGGTAGATGATATTCCTTATAAATTATTCTTTTTTCAATCACAGCTCTTTTGAAATGGCAACATTTCACTACAGCCAGTAGAGTCGGGGAGGCTGGAATCAAACAAACCTGGGTTTGGGAGAATATCTTACTCAAAAGCTTTTGAAGCATTTGCTGTGAAATTGCATGGATAAAAAAGAAAAAATAAACATAAAAAAAAAAGGAAAAGCTGATCTTTCCAAACCTCCCACAAAAGATGAACAATTTGAACAATTTTCTCAAAAAACAAAACCCCCCAACAATTATTTCAAACACTTTCAAAGTAAAACAATGCCCAAAATTACCCCTTTTTTCCCTCCTCTAAGCCTAGAATTGGCGGAGATATGAAAGGATGAGATTATGGTTCTGCTACTGACACTTCCCATCAGATCTTCAGGCATCAGGTTTAGATCAAGGGCTTGGTTTACAAAAGCATTTTGGCACCCAACTTCCCCCAGTTCTTTTTTTATATTTTTTTTTTTTTTTATTCTTCTTGGAGCCAATCTGCCTCTTTGGGTGATGAAAGGCCTTTGGATATCTGCACCTAGAAGGATTTCTAGTCTTTGTAAGGTATAACATTGTTAGTTTGGGAACAAACCTCTCCTTTGGGGGTAACAAGGTTCCTGGGGAGTTGTGTGGATTGGTCTAATTCGCTCGGAAATGGGTCCTCAATTAATGAGTCATCAGAAAAGAGCTTTTTCCCACATGAGGCTGGTAACCAAAACACTCAACTATTAGGAGCTGCAGTAAATACTCCTCCAACAATGCGCAGAAGGGAAAATAAAAACTTCCAGGGAAGTTCAGTACAAAGAGCTTTGTTGTTTATAAACAGAATGGTCTGAAAGAGAAGGGGGAAAACAAAACGAGGAAGGCGTGGGGAGGTTTTTGGGTGAAGCATCAGGCTGGTCACACCACTGAACTACAACGTGCCCAGGTGGGTGGGGGGGAGATCCTGCCCTGGGCACCCCCCGAGGGTCCCACGGGTGTCACACAGGGGGACACCCCACAGGAGCTGTCCCTGGGGACCCCTCAAGCAGCCCCCGGCTCCCACGCCTGACGTGGGGATCTCTGCAGAACCCGAACACATCGCCCAGCACCAGCAGAGTGATTGAAACAGGTTCTTTGTGTCGCTCCTTGCAAATGAAGGCGATTTACTCGTCCTGATTTCCCTGCTTGATTTGAAGGCTCCCGGAGCACAGCTAATGCTGCCGCGAACATTTCTGTTATTTTGAAACAAATTGCCTTCAATTCTCTGCTTTCTCTTCTCAATTACCACTCGAAAGAGGTGCTACAGCTCGCACTAATGGCTGGCTGGGAAACTTAGGCTGAAAAAAATCCCTATTTTATCCAACCAAATGTGGTACCAGCTCCTGGTTTAACGCTATTGACTCCAGCGGCATCACGAGCCAGATTCTCCCACTACAATTAACAACACCAATGCCAGAATCAATTATCCAGCTTCCCTAATCTTGATTAACCTGCTATCCATCACCCCTGTGTGCCAAACCTTTCGGGAGGCTCCAGTTCCCAATTTAGGGCTCTGGAACAGCTACCAGGGTTTTTTGGAACAGCTCGGGAGGTTTGGGATGTGTTTGTTGCTCGGCAGCTTGGAAATATTTATCGCAAAAACCAACTTGGGGTGATCCGAGAGCCCCGAGCAGAAGCTGAGCTGACCAAAGTCAATGCGAGTTCATGAACGTGAATAGAACCAGATTTTATCTCTGCTTAGATTAGGTCAAATAACCCAACTTAATAGCCAAGAGCACACAGAGGATTTCTAAATAAAGGGGTGCCTTTAATCCCTTTAAAACATAGAGTTCTCTGGATTAACCAAAATCTCATTTTTCCTAAATTATCTCAGATTATATAAGCAAAGGAGAAACAGCAAAATCATTCCATCAAAGTTTTAACCAGCTCTTACACATCCCCCTGTCCCAAGCTTAGGGCTCTTCACTACTCAAGAGAACTATTGATTCTTCTACTTTTTTTTTCTACCAGTTTTGGTTTTTACAGGTTTTATTTCTAAATTTATAGCACAGCTATAAATCTTATTTTTAAATCTTTAATCTTTAAATCTTTTTAATCTTCAATTTTAAATCTTAATTTGCTGTACCTAGTGGGTGCTAAAATTATTTCTTATTGCTGCTTATTTGCCTGGAAAGGGATGTGACCATGAGCCTCTGTGAAATTATGGGTTCAAGTCCTGTATGCCGAGCTCACTGCAGGCAGTGGGAGTGAGAAGTGATGGCAGAAAACACAAACCTGCTTTTCCCTGTGTCTATCGCACCTTGTGGCAGGTAAGCCAGCAGAAATCGGTGTTAACACCACTTAACAGATCAAAAGCTCCCCATATTCAAGGAATGCTGAGGCTCCCAGGCACTGAGCAGGGAGAGCCTGCACAGGTCAGGTGGGAGCAGAGCAGAGGAGAAAGCCAATCATGCCTCAAGATGAAGAACAAGAGTTTTTGCTGGAACCACCTAACTGGATTTCACTATTCCCAAAGTCCCTCCCATTTTCCTACACACACACACGGCCAGAAAAGGCTTAGTTTTGTCTAAGGAGACATTCCTGTGCGGTGGGAAGAGCTGTCTGTGCTCCACCGAGCGGGACCCAGACTATTCCAGCGCCTCTATTCCCTTGGCAGGGCGGATTGCCATGGCGAAGCCACAGAGGACATTAGCAGGGGCTCTTGCATGCTGATCAAGATAGCAGCGCAATCCTAGCCCAGAGCACATTCCTGCCCGGCTCCCGGGCTGGCTGCAAGAGCGGGCGCAGCAGCAACAGGAGTCAGGCAAAGCAGAAACTTCCAGCAGGCACCCTCCCCTCTCCTGTGCCCTCCCAGCCCGACCCTCCTCACCTGGCTCCACCGGGTCCGGGTCGTGCCGGGTGTCTGTGGAATCTGCCGCATCTCCGCTCATCTTGATCTCTGCCAAAGGAGGCACAACTGATTTTAATAACAGGTCACAGTCCCAGGCAACAGGCACATGTGGCTTCCACTAAACAGCACAAATGAATGTGTAATTATAATAAACCATCAGACTTTCAAATTTCTGATTCCTCAACATACAGTCACTAGAATATTCATCAGCTCCGAGGATGCACTTTCCCTCCTGTTGCTCTTTGCATCCTCCTCACTCCTTCCCCCCTCCCCAATTTGCTGCTGTGTTCTCACCCTTCCCATGGCTCCTCACCCACAGGATGAGGGGGCCGTGAAGCCCAGGGAGCCCCTCCAGCCCCTGAGCTCTGTGAGGGCTTCCCAAACCTGCCTTTGTCACTGTCCTCCACCACACCTGGAGTGGCTCAGGATCCCTCCCAGCTTCCCTCTCCTACCCCAAATCCTTTCCTCAGCCCTCGAGATGGCTCATCAAACTCAGCTTGTTATTCCCACTGCATCTAATCCCTGTTTGCACACTTATTTCCCCCAATTTTCTCTCACACACATGTGCTCACACCCCTCGCAAGCCACCAAGAAGCTGCTTTGCTCCAAAGTGTGGACGCCAACCAGGAGAACAGAGAGTCCTTCCCCATCAAGCTTCTGAATATTCCCCCCAACCTTCTCAATGCCAACAAATTTGTCATTTACCCTTGAAGTGATGGCTGCCACCACACCCGGGGCCACCTTCTCCTTCGGGGACAGCTGGAAGAAAAGGTGGGAATGGTCAACTTCACACTGGATTGCTCATCTCCTCCTTCCAAGAGGCCAAGGGCACAGCAGTGAAAGAAGGGAGAATATCTATTCAAATTTAGAGGGACACCCCCTCAGCTCCTACACCCTTTGCACGGGAATTTTAACTGTTTCCAGACTATTTGGGGGGGGGAATAAAAAGATAATTTTTTTTATCAAGACCCAAGTGATTTGCATGTCCTTCCTGCAGCCAATCCTGGCCACAGACTCATTCCATTTGCATCGGAGAATAACAACAGGGGGAAGCCTGGCCAGTGTTTGCTGTGGTTTTGCTGGGGCACAGAAGGCAGGTGGAAGCCATCTAAAAGCATCATGCAAACCTTTTCCTCTTCCCTCTATCCACCTTTTATTGCTCCCAAACGGCCAAAAGGATTAGAAGAGCCCGATAGGTTTTTATACCCATTTCCCTCTTGCACTGGAACAGGCAGAGCTTTGTGTGTGTTCAGGTTTTCTCTTCTCCCCCATTCAAACTTCTGGTGCACAAACAGCAGGTAATCCACTTTTTGGCCAAGATTTAATATCCTTGATCAAGTTAAAGTTTGAAACTTTCTTCAGCAAATGAATAAGGGGAGAAAAAAAAAAAAATCAGCATTTTATACCTGAGTGCAGAAACTTTCACATACTTCAGAAACTTCCTTTCTTTAAATTACATTAAGGAGTGAGGGGGAAAAGGAGAGCAAAAAGAGTTGTGGTGTGGGATTTTTTTTTTCCCCTTCAAATAAACCCTCTGCAATTAAGACATGAATGTTTAGTGGGGCTTCTAAAGCATTTCTACTGCAGGAAGAGTAATTACCATCAGCTATAAACATCTTCTTGTCTTGTAACACTGCCAAGGGACCCTAACTTAGGCAATCTACAAAGCACAAAGTTTTGCTGCCTGCCAAAAAGTACCTTAGAAAAAATAAGAGGCAAGTTCTCATAAAATAGAGAAAGAAAAATCTAAAAGCCTGCAGAAGTTTGCTGCTTGCTTTGGTGAGAAAGCCTGAAAGCTGGCAAAAAAAACACCAAACACATCTAAGTGAATGAAAATATTTCACCCCCAAGACCAAGGAGCCCCATCCGGGCACAGAGCAAGAACTGGAACAGTTCAGACGGAGCTGAGGGAAGGAAGACACAAAAGCAAACCACAAAAAGGTCTCTCCCTCCTGCAGGAATGCCCCCCCATCCCTCTGCTATTATACCCTTGGTGGGTGGGGAGGGAAGGAGAAATTGCTGCTGCAACTTGATTACATCTCACATGTTATCCATCAGCTCAATCCCCTCCTCCTGGAGTCGGGAGATAACGAGATGCCCTGTGATTCTCATAAAGACAGCACAAGAATTTTATTTTCACCACGATTCGGATTCCCATCATAAATGTGCATTTGTTTAAATATCTTGTAGGGGGGGGAAAAAATGGGAAGAAAAAGAAAATCCTTTTTATCAAACCTACTGATCTGAGAGGTTTGGGGCTGGCCAGCTTGTGTATTCCTGTGGATCATCCTCCAGTGATCCTTAAGAACGAGGAGAAGACATACAGAGGAATTTCTAATATGATATAAGTGCAGCCAACACCTTCTTATTGAAACTCCAGAGTCTCCCACTATGACCAGGACAGAGTGATGCAAATCCAGATCTGACCCCTCTCCATCCACAAAAACACCTCGAAGACAAGGCAGGCTGTGAGACTGAGTCCGACTGCACACAGCAGGCTCCCTGCACACAGCTTTGCCAGCTTAGCAATACACAGAGAGTAAGCAGGCTAGGAAAAAAAAACCTCTGGGAAAAATAACACAACTTAGGACTGCCTAATCCTAAACCACAGCCCTATTAGGAGCCGCCACTGCGGCCGGGGCCATATTAAAAATGTGCTGCTGCACCTCAGCTCACAAACATACCTGGAGTAGGGGTAGCTGGTTTGTTCAGCCAGACCAAAGGAGCTCTACCAGTGCAGACACTTCTCTGGGGATATATCTGCATCTATATTTTTGCTGAAACAAATGGTGTCAGCAAATACAGCCTTTCCCAAGCCCTTGTTCCTACTAGCTGTTCAGACATGGGCAAGGGTAAACCAGCCTGATGACTTTAAAACTGAAATCCAGTGGTGGAGGAGGGGGACCATCCCCTGGAGTCTGTAGAGTTTTCTGTGCCTTAGGTGCCTGAGTCCCTCTGGAAGCTGCAGGAAGGTGAAACATCCAAATATCCAAAATGCCTGGGGAGAAGGTGGTGGTACCCAGCAGGAATTCTCTCAGTGGGGAGGAGGGTGTGCAGAGCCCAAGCAGCCCACCCTCACCTGGCACTCTGTTCTTCTCAGAGAATCATTAAGGTTGGAAAAAACCTCCAAGATGCTCGGCCAGGGAAGAAACAGATCACATCTCTGCAAGCAGCTTGTTACAGAGGGACCCCACAATTG
Source organism: Anabacerthia variegaticeps (assembly GCA_035583185.1). Taxonomy (NCBI): domain Eukaryota; kingdom Metazoa; phylum Chordata; class Aves; order Passeriformes; family Furnariidae; genus Anabacerthia; species Anabacerthia variegaticeps. Next base: position 4,604,271 of record JAWWEW010000065.1, read on the forward strand.
AATATACTGAACTGCCTTTGCACAAGGGTGGAAAAACACCTGTGTTGGGCTCCCTCCTTGCAAAAAGGCTGCTTAAAGCTTCAGCCCTTCTGACCCACAGCACGAGGGGATGGTTTGGGAGAGTGGAAGCTCAGCCCGAGCCCGGCTCTGTGCAGCCCCTGGCCAAACCCACCCTGAGAGTGATGCCACTGGCTTTGACAGAGGGCACAGTATCGATCTGGGGAATCTTCCCATGAAGAAAGAGTCTCCCAGAAGCCAAGCAGATGGGTGGATAGGAGCCTGCGGGGGCTGCGTCCCCAAGAGACACCACACACAAGCACACCCAGTGCAGGTGCTCAGACTAGTCCGGCTCCCAGCCGAGCCAAGACCACGAGCCTCCCGCAGCCTCTCCTCGTGGCCAGGGCTCCCCAGCTGCCTCCCCAGGGAACCAGCCCGCTGAGGGGGATGCTGCCTGGCCCTGGAGGGGCTGTGGGCATCCCAGAGCCCTGGAGAGGTTGGAACACAGCCGTGGAGCAGAGGCTTTGGCTGGCTGTACCAGGCTGCTGCAGGCTGACCTGTGTTAGGTGATGGCACGGCTGCACCATCTGCCTTGCCCTGCAGGCCTGTCTGTGAGCCCACAGGCAGGCAGGGCTTGTTGAGGGGCTACAAGCCCTCAGCACAGACCCCCCCAGCTCCTGCCTGCACAGCCAGACTCCCAACACCCGCAGCGTGCCAACAGGTATCCAAGGGAATGAGCCCTGGACAGAGTGATGGATGAATCCTTCCCATCCCTCCAAGCCAGGGGCCAACAGAGCGTTTTGTGCTGCACAAAGCACCAGGCACAGGTCACGAACAGGGCACCTGTGGCTCCTGCACTCCAACACCCCCCTGCCTGCCCTGCCACACTCAGGGCTCTTGGCATCTGGCTGCTCCCACCCTGACACTGCCCTCAGCTCCACGTGCCGGGGATGTGGTCCTTCCCCTCGAGCTCGGGGGCTTGAGCTGAGCCCAGGAGCTCTGTCAGGGTGACCCAGAGCTCAGCACAGCTCCAAGGGATTTGGCAGGGCTTGCTCTGGTTCCCCAGCAAGGTCTGCTCAGAGATGATGTGAGACCAGCAGAGCTGTCGCTCTGGATCAGATCCCCTGGAAGGAGTCTCTGTCTTTCTGAGTATCCCCATTCATTCATTCCTCACTCAACCCAGCCTTCCACAGCTCCTTCCTCATTCATTTCTGCCTCCTGTTCCCTCTTTGCCATTAAGTTTTCCCCTTCCACCACATGTCCCATCTCACACACCCACCCCTCTCTCCACCTTGCTGCATCCCTCTGAATTTATCCCCTCTCACTCCTCCCGGCTGTATCCCAATGACAGCGCCCACAGGTCCCACTAAACCCTGATTTCCCAGGCACCCAAGAGATCTCCATGCTGTGCTCCCAGTCCCCCGTCGGGGCTGGCAGCGGGAGCGCTGCGCCCACGTTGTGGGCATGGCTTGGCAGCCCCCGAAATAAACCAGGGCAGCATCCATCCCCAGGTAGGAATGTGGGCACCTAACCAGGCACTCCAGCGGGAGAAAAGAGGAGGCAAAGCAGGGAGGAAAGGTCACAGGAATCACAGCAATCCCCGTTTCCTGCCCAAGCCCACGGCCCCAGCTACATATTGAGCTCCAGCGCGATCCTTCCTCAAGTGCCCTTTACCTGCGTGCACCGACTCCAGGTTCACCATCCTGCTGGCGGAGGGAAATCCGCGGTGTGCCCAGCCTCCTGCCGTCAGCCCCAGGTTGCCAGGGGCTGCCAGTTTGCCCTCCCTCCTCTGCCACCCGCTGCCTCTCGAACCGGGCGTGGGTCCGCTCCCCACGGCACCTACAGCTCCATTGCCTGTTGCCATGCAGGGCCAGGTGAGCCAGGTGAGCATGCGGCGCTGCCACGCCTCGCCCCACCTCCGGCTCCCTCGGGTGCCCTGACACCCAGCAGCTTGGCGTGGGGCCCATGCAAAAGCGCCTATTTGCATATTAGTAACTCGGGGATGGATGAGTCCCTGCAGCGCTGCCAGGGCGTGGGGTGGGGTGGGAAGGAGGGCAAGGAAGGAAGGCGGGTTGGGTTTGCCTGCCCTCGGCTGCGCGGATGCGGCACCTGCCCGATGGGCTGGACGGGGGCTCCGCATCCCGAGGGGCTCCGCATCCCAGGGGCTCCTCATCCCGGGGGTCTCTGTATCCCGAGGGTCTCCGCATCCCGGGGTCTCTGCATCCCAGGAGTCTCCGCATCCCGGGGTATCTCTGCATCCCGGGAGCACCGCATCCCGGGGCCTCTGCATCCCGGGGGGCTCTCTATCCCGGGGGGCTCCGCATCCCGGGGGCTCACGGAGCAGCTCTCGGCTCTGCCCCTTGCCGTGCACAGGTAAGAGGGGCTGAGGCATCGAGTGGCAGTGGCCGCCAGCCCCGCCAGGGAAGGTGTTGGAGCTGCCCAACAGCCTGTCCAGCAAGCAGCCCTTCTGGCCACTTCATTTTGGCCACCGATAGCCCGGGGGTCTGCTCGGGGTGGCCCAGGAGAGCAGCCTGTGCTGTTGAGTCTTTGCATGCCCTCAGTCTGGGCTGAACCTCAGTGATGCTACATGGGACCAGCAGCAGAAAAAGGAAAGTTAAAAGCAGAAAGGGGACCTGCCTTGGCTAAAGTCACAGGGCAGGGCTGGGATTAGCACATGGAGACTCCCTTTTCCTGACATGTGGTACGTGTGTGTCCCTAAGAAGAGGAGACAAGTGGCAGACAGCCCCTTCCTCCTTATCCACGTTGTTTAAAGCTGCGGTATTTACCAACATCCAGGGAACCCAGGTGAAAAATAAATTCCCTAATGTTGGCTGCTTCTGTAGGAAGCTGCGAGGCCAGAGCCTCAGCTCTGTGCTGTGAAAGGAACCGGGTCACCCCGATGGATCCAGGCACTGCAGCTGCTCCTCATCCCTGCTATTGGCACATGGGTGACCCCAGCGCCCTCTGACATCCCTGTGACAGCCTGGACATCCCTGTCACAGCTTGGACAACCCATTGACAGCCTGGACATCCATCCCCGTCACAGCCTGGACATCCCAGTGACAGCCTGGACATCCATCCCAGTGACAGCCTGGACATGGCAGTGACAGCCCCGAGCCCCAGCGCTGCTCAGCCCCCTCCCGAAAGCGTTAACGCTCAATTGGTAGCTGCCAGGTACAAGCTATCACACATTCATCTCTCCCTGGGTAATTCACGTTCCAGGGCTCCCGGCTTTCCCACATACTGCTCTCCCTCCCTGGAAAGACAGGTTTCTCCGAAGGGATGGGTGGGCGGGCAGGATCTCCAGCCTCACCTCCAGCTCAGTCCAGAGCTGCGGGGCCGGAGCTGCCCTCGGACCCGCATCCTTGGGAGGGGACACGCACCTGGAGGAAAATGAGTTAAATGAAACTCCAACAAGGAAAAAGTGGAGGGAAGTTGGGGGAGGAGATGGAAGGGGGGAAGTTCCCGGGTCAGAGTGACATTTCCAAGACAGGGGAGATTTCTGCAGCGCTCCAGGAAGCAGCGAGGTGGCACAGGGTGGTTGGCACAGGAGCTCCTGTGGAGGGGCTGGACTCCTGCCACCCTTTGCCAGCCCGTGGTGGAGCCCCAGCCCTTCAGGCCCTGAGCCCTGGGGCGTTCCTAGGCAGCTGCTGCTCTGTTTTCTAGTGTTTTTGTCTGGGTTTTCCCCATCCCGAAGACCGACGCGATCAGGTGTCCGCACTGCGTCAAACATGAGTTTGCTGGTGGCTCCCAGCCAGCCTGGTAGGTTGGGGACCATGAGACGTCTCCTTCCCCCGCATCAGAGCACCTCTTGTACACCGACCAGCAGTTTCACCTGACACCGGGATTTTCTCTCTGCTTTTCCCGGTGCTTTTCCTCGCTCCAGAGCCGAGCAGCGTGCCCTGGAGCCCCAGGGAGGCAGGTTCTCCCGGCTGGCATCTCCAGCTGGACAGGAATCCCGGGCATCCTCCAGGCAAGGATGCTGTCCCGGCCACGGACAGGGCACCAGTGCCCTCTCCTGGCCCCAAAAAAAGCTGTGAATGACTTTTCCCGGCGAGTATCTTCTGGTCAATGAAACGGGCGAAAATAGCATTTAGGTGGGTTTTTTCCTCAAACAGCTGTAGGAGCAAAGCCCATCTCCTGGATACCTTTAGCGCTGGGGATGTGTTGTGCAGGCAAGAGAAATACACCCTTCTTATTAAAAACGGGATGGATCACAGCACCATCACTTGAAATAAGATCCCCTTCACCAGGAAAAGGCAGATTTGCTTTAGCTCCATCCCGAGATGATCACTCCTAGATGTCAGCAGACACGCTGCTCTTTTCCATGGCCATCAATGACCGATCCTCCTGCTCTCCTCCTCACTGCAGGCACTGTGCTCCTCCACTCCTGCTGCCAGTGTTTATTCCCCTCTTCGGGGAAGATAAGCCCTGCAGATAGCCCTGCACTTAATTATGGGGCATGGTCTTTGGACTGGGAGCACGAACTGCAGAGAGATGTTACAAAATCCATCACATGCTCATGGTCAACTGGACCTTCTCTGTCCCAGGAAGGTCTCCTGTCTCCACCTGCATCAGCTGCTTTCTGGGGTGTTATTTAAGTGCATCAGGAAGGACTCGATGCACTTCATCTCCCTCCTAGCAGGGCTGGGGAAGGCACGATCCTGCAGGGACCGAGATGCGCGGCTGGACCAGGAGCATCCCTGTCCCGGACACCCGTCCCTGGGGCGGGCACAGCCGTGCTCCGCCAGCACCCACTGGTGGAGGCCGGGGATGCTGCACCAGGCTCCGGGCACCCCAGAGCATCCCGAGCACACGATGAGCACACTGAAGCTCGCAGGGGTCTGACCCGATGCTCTTTTTGTCCGTCCCAGCATCCCTGCACAGGAGGCAGGGATGGGAACGGGTTGTAGAGGGCTGCCCAAAATCCTGCTCCCAGCCCACCTGCCCCACAGCTGGGGTTAACTCAGCGACAGGGACAAACTCCCACGGGGTCCTGCAGGCACAGGAACAAGTCCCTGTCAGTGCTGACCACATCAGTGAACAAGAAAGAACTTCACCTTCCACCGAAATCACAGGAGAGGGTGAGTTGCCGTGGTGGGTGAAGTGGAGAAGGGCTGAAATCCTTGTCCCATCCCTGCATTCTCCACACTAGAGGGAATCAGTGCTCCACATTTCTCCCTCCAGCCACTGAGAGCTCTGAGCTGGCCCAAAATTGCTGCCCTCATCTCCCCTCAGCTGTGTGTGCAGAGGGATACACAAGGAATACCTTACAGGCTCCAGCCTGTCCCCCCATGAGACCACTCAGAGAGAGGAACAGCCACCAGCCCTTCTAACCCCAGGAGCTGCTTCTACTGCTGTCTTTTAGTCACCAGAGCTCCAGCTCAAAGCTGCCACTGCTGCTTGAGATGAGTCAAACCTGCCTCCCTGCAGAGGGGCTGAAAGGATGGAATGTTTGAGATGCAGGATCACGTTGGTGTGTGTCAAAAATTCCTGGTCACGCTGACAGCAGGATGTTCTCCCCCAGTCCCCGGGTCTGCACTAGGTAAAGGTTTGAGACTTACCCATGAAGGAGCAACTCTTAAATCAAGTGCTCAAGCAACTGGATCACACACAGAGTTATCATGCACAGAGAAACTTTTACGCCAAGGATGCTTTAAAAAAATCCATTTATTTTACCTTACAAATGATAAATAATTTGTTTAAAAAAATTATTTCAAGTGTATTTTACTTCATGTTCCAATATTAAAATACCTTTCCCTTCTCCCCCCTTACGTGATCGATACAAAAATAATTGTGACCAAATTCTTTTTTTTTTTTGTCAAAAATTCCTGTATTTTAGGCAAAAAAGGCACGTTGTGAAGGCTTTTCACCAGAAGGCATCGGGGGTCCCAGAGACCCCAAGAGCTTCTCTCCACTCCCTGCTTGTTCTGACTTGAGTGGAATAGGACACAGGACCAGGCAGCACTGCTACAGCGCTTTTTGTCTGATCCCTCCAGGTATGCACCAGGGCCAAGGTCAGCTTCAGTGTCATCCCTCTTTAACATACGGGGGAAATCAAGGCACAGAAAAGCAGTACGATTATTTAAGAGCTTCTTGTGAATAGCTGGCAGAGTAGGACATAAAACTGGACATAGCTGTAGAATGTTGTCTTCTTCAAAACAGTGTGAACCCATCTGGGATCATCCTCTCCCCTTGCAACCACAGTGTTAGGATGGCAGTCCCAAGTCTCTAGATGTTTCTTTCTTAGTGGAAGAGTCACAAGACCAGCACAAAAAGTTGGGCCTTCACTAGTCTAAACAGGGATTAATTAAAGCCCTAATTACCAGCCCTTTCGGGGCACAAGTCATTGCTGGGATATATCCCCCCATTATATCTTGTGGCCACAGGAAGGATATAACAGCCAGTCAGGCACTAGAGAAAGCTACAGGCAGGCTCTTGCTTTGGGTAGGCTTCGTACCTTCCTTGGTCAGGGCATGTGGTCCCAAAAATCAGCTGTTTTCCCATTGGGGAATGCTGTTGTGTCACCAGGAGGTGGTGAAGTCAGCAAAGGGGATTCTTCAGTGGCAGAGATGTTTGACAACCCAGGTCAGCAAGACCATTTCTCTCCCTGCCCTGACCACTCAGCTCAAGGTTGGTAAGTGATCAGAGCTGTCCCTTTCACTCCAGAGCAGGGCAACACCCCCCCTTCCCATTGCTTCACCCCAAAAGCCTGCATCTCCTGCTTCCAGGAAGTTGGATTTCCTGGCAGCTGGTGGGAGAGCATCACCACACAGTGAGCTGAGCCTGTTTGTCGCAGTATGAGGCAGCGTCGGGTGGGGAGGGAGTCACAGGAGGCCAGAAGGAAAGGCACACACACAGAGCTCTCCTGGGACAAGGCACCACTGTGAACAGCATTCCTTCTTTGGAGCAGCCAGCTCCAGGAGGTCCTTGGCATCATAAACAGGTGGCAGGACACGAGCTGCCCCTTGGAAAAAGTCTCGGAGAACTCCTAAGTCTCCTCATCCCAGAGACAGAGCTGCTTCTGCGGCACGTAGTAGTCGAAGGTGTAGCCCTTCTGGCAGCTGCGGATGCCACACTTGTAGGAGGAGACCTTGCCCCCAGCGTCGCGGCTCTTGCAGTACTTGAGCATGCAGGGGTACCACTCGATGCTCAGGGAGTAGCTGCAGACACAGGGCTTCCAGCGGTCCACGCACAGCCGGCAGCGCTGCAGCTCCGGCACGTCCGACGGCCGCGGCAGCACCTCGAACATGGAGCCGTCCACCCCTGGGGACAGAGCAGGGACACCACTCAGGACCACTCAGGAGAGTGGGGACACCACTCAGGACCTCTCAAGAGAGGAGGGACACCAGTCAGGATCACTCAAGGGAGCAGGGACACCACTCAGGATCACTCAGGAGAGCAGGGACACCAGTCAGGATCACTCAGGAGAGCATGGACACCACTCAGGACACTCAAGGGAGCAGGGACATCACTCAAGAGAGTGGCGACACCAGTCACGACCACTCAAGAGAGTGGGGACACCAGTCAGGATCACTCAAGAGAGCGGGGACACCAGTCAGGATCACTCAAGAGAGCGGGGACACCAGTCAGGATCACTCAGGAGAGCAGGGACATCACTCAGGATCACTCAAGAGAGCAGGGACACCACTCAGGACCACTCAAGAGAGCGGGGACACCAGTCAGGATCACTCAGGAGAGCAGGGACACCACTCAAGAAAGGCAAGACCACAGCAGAGAGACATCAAAGCAAGCACTGCTTGCTCCAGCATGGAGTCATCCACCATCCCTGGGGCAGAGAGCAGGGACACCACTCAGGACCTCTCAAGAGAACAACAAGAGCACAGCAGAGAGACACCAAAGCACTGCCTGCTCTGCACAGTCCCCAGGTTGAGGAGGATGAGGTCAGACAGTGTTTCCAGGGGCTGTTTGGACACAAGGTGGAATAAGAACCTCGTGGGTCCCTTCCAATTCAGCATATTCTGTGATATTTCTTCTGGGTAATGGACCAGGTGAAAGGTTGCTTTGGAAATACCTGCCTAATTAGGTTCACCAGGAGAGCACCAGCAAAAGAAGTCAGATCTACAAAGGAACAGGCCAGTGCAATGTGATGCAACATGCCTTAAAGACAGCGAAGAGGAAGCCAAAACAATCTGTGCTGATCACCAGAAACCTGGCAGGAGAGATCCCAGCCCCGTGCCAACGTGCTGACAGGAGCAGTTCCAGCAAAACTGAAGGAAACTCACCTTTCTCCAGCCAAAATTTGACATCTTCTTCTCGGGTGTAAATGGCCTCCTTGGCCTCGGCACAGACGTTGTGGATGTGGGGGCTCAGCTGGGCGCCCTTGCTGAAGTTGACAGCCACGTCCATGGTGAGGTGCTCCAGCCCCCGAACCTCCTCGGCCTGGCGCACCGTCCGGGGGTTCTTCTGCAGAGCAGGGAACAACCAACACTTGAGTCCTGGGCACCAGGACCTGGTCCTTCAGAGCATGTTGTGATTCCCTGCCAACACGAGATGTTCCCCTGTGGATGCACTCACAGCCTGCCTGCATGGGAGGCACTTTTAGAGCTTGTTGGTGCTGAAACCACGGGGTTTGCCACATTTGCCTGTGATGGTTTCTCAATGTTTTGTCATCATCAGTGGTCCCAGATCAGTACTGACTTCACTGGGGCAGGGATTCTCATGGCCACCCACCTACCCCTGACACAGGCAGAACCAAATCACGCCTCCTCCTGAGAGGAGGCTCAATACACCAAAGCTTAACACCAAGTCCCTCAAGAAAGAGGGGTGGTCAAAGGTGGGTGTGAGAGCTGAGCAGTCAGGCAGCTGCCTGGGAAGGGTCTCCAGCCCCAAGAATCCCTGGATGGGGCCCCGTACCTGGCGCAGCTTGGCCATGGACTCGCTGGGGATGATCTCGTTGCGGTGGAGCCGTGTCACAAAGCACAGAGCTTGGAACTGGCTCTGGCCCCTCTCCAGCTCCCCGAGGATTAAGGCACGGAAGATCTTCACCTCCTGACAAAGAGATAAATAACGAGAGTGAGAGTCACCAATCTTTGCCATCAGTGGGGTGCACCAAGAAGTTTCAGCTCCAGAAAGGCTCCAGCCAGAAAAACAAAGTCAAAGGTCTCATAGTTGTGCTGCCTGAGCACAGGGGTGTAGTCCCAGGTTCAATCCCACCCAAAAGCCTGCAACAGAGTCACTGGTGTATGTAAAGAATCAAGGGTTTTCACAATCCCACTGTGGCAAGGACAAATTGCTGCCAGGTCACATCTCACATCCACAGCTTCCTCCAAGAACAGCTGGGGGTTTCTGTCCTTTCCCAAGAAGGGAGGCAAAACTCCAAGAAGCCTTGTTTGGTTTTGTTAAACAAGTATCACATAGCCCTTATCTTCATGCCTTACTGACTAAGCAGTCCCAGTTGCAATCCCTCACTTGCTTCTGAGTAACTGGTATTCTGGAGAAAAAATTATTCATTTCCGAACCCAAGAGCATGTGGAGCAGAAATGAAAATCAAATGGTTAAAACCAGAAGAACCTGTTCTGATCAGCTGCACCAGACTTCCTTTTCTGCCTGGGTCAATAATTTTGGCATTTTATATACAGAGTTTGTGACATGGACTGTAATCCATCTCCAAAACTAGCCTGGACACCAGTCATAGTCACCTTTGTGTAGAGCCACAGAATACCTTGTTCCACAGCAAAACCTCCCTATATCCTCTTCTGGCATAAATCAATTCATCTGGCTCTGGCTCCAGGGGCATTTATACCCCCTGGGGGAATCTGCCATCCCCTGCCTTGGTGTCAGACCATCCTGCTCCAGGGGCTGGGCAGGATTGGAGCAGTGAGAGCAGCTCCTGCCCTTTTCACCACTTGCAGACATTCTCTCCACGACGTCCTCCATGGAGAGCTGGACAGACACTGGTGGCAAGAGACCACCAGCAGAAGCTATGACAAGCTGCTCAGGGCACCCCTCTCCTCCTGAGCTGTTCCTGTTGTATGGCCCCTTAGCCTGGCTTCTCCCAACCCTCTCTGGGCCCTGAGGAGAAGGGAGCTGTTCTCTTTTCTACAGCTCTAAGTGGTGTCCACACTGAGTTTTCCTACAGATTAGCTCATACAGCCCGCTGTTTATTCCCTGCCTTCTCTTCCATGTCCAGAAGAGAAAAGGGAATGCAATTCAGTGCACATCTGGGCAGCTGGAAGCACAATATTTCCATCCCCAGGACAAGAGAAAGCATTTTGTTAGTGCATTTGTTGACTGAGCAACAAAGAGCAGGACATGAAGGAGGCTTGAGAAGAAAGAGATACCAGAAATGCTTGTGAAATTGCTATGGAATCATTATTTTTTGACAGATTTAACAGGGAGACTTCCCACTGAGACACTGGCACCACTGGAACAACCCACATTCCCATCTACATTTAGTCCAGCTGCCTCCCAGCTTCCAGCTGTGAGCTCCCACACTATGCACAGCCCACGGGTGAGTGGACTAAAACCAGGAGCTGACTCTGGCATATTCCTCAGCTGTGGATTTAATTTTAATTCACTTTGAACAATCAGCATTCGGTCTGGAAAAAGCAAACAGGGATAGCCATGTTTTGCATTCAGGCTGAAAACCTCTACAGGCAGGAGATTAAAAACAGTGCAGCACTTCCCAGGTTGGAGGCAATTTCTGTAAAATGAGAACGTGCTGAGCAACTGATTAATCCTCCTGATCCGTCTATTTAAGAATTAGCCTTCAGACAGCCAACTCCTTCCTCCTCCTGCCTGATACACAGGAGAGATTCTCAGCTCTCTCTGCCTGAAGTCCAGGTGTCAGGGATTTCCAGCACTTCTGTTGCCACCAAGGGGGATGCACTGGGAAAGACAGGAATGGTCTGTGTTGCCAGCACTGAAGTAGCCAGTGAGCCAAGGAACAGCTTTAATAAAGCTGTTTGGTTCAAGGACCTGGCTCCTATGGCATGAGCTGTTCTGAAAAGAGAAATCCCAACTCCACCTGGCTCCAAGCAAACCCAAAGGGACTGTTGCTGTGGATGCCCATTTTCTGGGAGACCTGTACCCCAAAGTGGCCACCCTGTCCTGAGCAAGATGTCAGTCTCCTCCTTTCCCCAGTTTGTCCCAAAGCCTTGCTTGGCTTTCCTCGACTTCCCAGCTCTCCCTGCTCTGGCGATGCAACCTCAGGTGGAACAAGAACCAAAGCATGTCAAAAAACACATGATGCTTCTCTCATGGAAAGAGCCATCAAAGTTTCTCCTACTTGCAGAGCACCTTTACCCCCTCAGCCACCTCACCCCTTTCCCAGCAGCAGGAGCAGAGTGAATCAGTGCCAAGGTGGGTACCCAGCCAAGGCAACAAACAGCACCTTTAACTCTGGGTTTCTGCAAAATTTCCCAGTAGGGAACAAGTCCCAGCAGAACAGTGTGGGGACTCTCCAGGTGAACTCATTGCGGGGGTGTCAGGAATCCTCAGCCCTGACCTGCACTGCTCTGGCAGGGACAGTTCATCTCTTGCTTAGCTTTGAGTGACAAACACGTGGTGTAACAGGGAGCAGGGAGTTCTGTGGCACTGGAGGCAACCACAGCCTGGGCTCTCACAGCAAGGGCAGAGCAGCTCCTCATTCCTAAAGGAAAGAAATCAGTGCTCCGAGCCCCCAACAGCCTGGACTGCCTGTCCCTACCAAAGGGACTTCCAGCACAGACTGGTCTGCAAGGAGGAGCAGGGAAACCATCAAACTTCTTCCCTCCTCATGCTGTCCTCAGCCAGCTCCTCCAGGGACTGTCATCTGGGGGGTGAGAACCACCCACCTCCCATGTTTAGGGTTTATCCGGCAGGGACTTCCAAGCCTGTGTGGTCCAGATCTCAGCCCAGCGTCTCCACTCCATGTTGAGTGGAGCAAACCAGTTCCCAGGGAAATTAATTATTTCAATGCCTTTCTCCCTGCAACCCATTCAGCTTTCCTGCCAAAATTTTCTCCCCCAAGGCCATCAGTGCTGCTGTGGGACCCACTTTTGTCTCTGCTGTCTTGTGGCTGCTCCGAGCAGGGGGGTACAGGAGAGGGGATGTGCTGCTGGGGCAAAGGGTGACACCAGCACCCCTGGGCCCCATCCTGTGTCCTGTCAGCAGCCTTGGCTGTGGTCAGGGCCCTGCCTGCACTGCCCCAGGGAACAGCCCCAGCTGGCCACAATTCCATGTGCTTGCACAGCACACACAATGTGTTCCTGCATCCACACTGGGGGTCCAGCTGGCTCAGCTACCCTGAAAGGGTGGGGATTATGTTTTTTAACTCCTCTCTTACGAGAATGAAGTCACTTTGGTGTGTTGCCTCTTATATTCAGGTATCCACAACAGTGATTCAAAGATATGCTGGGAGAGGGGGATAAAAAGCACATTTTTACAGCAATAAGATTCTACAATTCCAAGTAACAAACAGCACCGTGTTTTCAGGAGCTCACCCCATCCCTCCTGCCCTCCCAGAGGGTACTGAATGACCCTTCTTTTCTATTTTTGGTATCTCTCCAGAGAGCAGTCTGGTTTTCAAATCACACAGATGTAATTTTGGACAGATGCTTTCCTGTATCACCTGGTCATTTGACAACAAACACAATGGCCCCTCGTCATAAGGAAATTCCGAAAGCACCACACCAAAATATCACAATAACCTCAGTCTTATCAACAAGGACACTGGATGGACTGGCAGTGCAAGTGTTAAAATACCATTACCCAGACTTTCTCCCTTGTGTTTCCAACTCAACTTTTCCAGCAATCAAAAGGGAAAAGAAACTTTCTGCATCTTTGTGCTGACCTTGACATAAAGCCACCCACTTTGTTCTCAGGCCATTTTTAACAACTGGCAAGATCATGCTCTTCAAATTAGATACAACATTTAGGGTTGCTGTCCCCCTTCACTCTTCTTTGCAATATTATTTTATTACTTTTTTCTTTCTATGCAGGAAAAGAAGTGTTTTCATCACGCTTTTTCAAACTGCAAGAAAATAAATGGTCACTATTGCACTGCCCAGAAAACACCAAGACTCAGTTTGGACTCTCACTGGCCAGTCTGTGCTGCACTAAAGAGAAAAAACCCCTGGTGTGATCTGGGAACAACAACCCCTCCAGGTTCAGCTCTGGAGGGGAGGCAGGGCTGGAAGAGAAATGAAAATCCCAGCTCTGTGGAAGCCTCAGGCACTGCTCAAGTCCCACCAGTGTCAGAGGAAAGCAATGAACAGTGATCTCATTTAGCTCCTTTCTTCTCCAGCCCCTGGTCTAGCAACCACAAATTGCCAGCAGAGGGGAAAAAAAAAAACCCCAAACCCTGCTTTTTGGACTAACCCCCTGCAGTTTGAGCCAGGGAAGTGGAAAAATCATTTGTGGAAAAACCCCAGCACCCTGGCCACAGCACAACCACGCAATGTGGCTTGGGGCAGCAGGGCAGCAACCCCAGCTGCTTGTGTGAACACTCACAACCCCACGACCTTCCCTGCAGAGCAGAAGTTGTGTAATTTTGGAGAGATGAGCTCCAGATCAGCACAGGGAACTGCTCGGGTGCAGGTCAGAGGGGGAAGCCCAGCCTGCTCACACCATTACTCACTGCACAGCCAGCTCCCCACTCCTTTATGATTTCCTGGCTTTTTGCAGCTATTTTCCAGCAAAGCCATGAAGCAGAGGGAGCCAGTACCCAACTGCTCTAAAGCTGAAGATGAGGAATGTGCTTCTGCAAGTCCAACACTTGCAAAGCCTTCCAGGGACCATCTGGGCCTTTCCAGCAGGAGCTGAGGGGATGCATGGAGCTAAGGATTTCACAGACTGCACTCAGGATACCTTCAGAGAGCCTGAACCCAGAAGCAGCTCGACTATAATGAGGATGAGAGCCTTATTATAATAAGGAAGAGATAACATACACCCTGCTGGGTTTGTGGATGAGATCTGAGCTCTCCAGAAGAGCTGAAGCAAGTGAAAACTGCTGAAAAAACCCAACAGCTCAGGACACCAGCAGTCCCCAAGTCACATCCCAGGTTCCCTAAGGGCTTACCTACAGGATTTGTAATGAATGTGGATTTCCATTGCCTGGGAATACATTGCAATGTACAACTTTGCAATGTGCAAGTTTGCAATCTGTAGTCTTAAGGGCCCTCCCTCCCTCCCTTAACTACCCTGCTGTGCCATGTCTTCTTGCAATGTTTTAATATTGTTTTTTAATTGGAGTCATGGGACTGCTTCCCTGCACATGTGCTGGAGTACTTGGAGCATGCCATTGCTTCCAAAATCTCCACAGCTCCTGCTGGCATCCCAGAGAGGTGGGCCTGCCATCCCCCCAGATGGAAAAGGGGATCTGAAGAGCGTGCAGGGAGTGTAGCTGGAAGGGGAAGGGACACCAGAACAACCCCTGGCAAAAGGCTCCAAGGTTCACAGCAGGCTGGGACTCAACGCCTTCCTATCTCATGGGTCGGAGCCTCCTCCTGCTGTGAAACCAAAGTCCACCTGAGCAAACAGCCTGAATGGGGGGTTGGAAGGAGGGCACACAGCCCTGGCACCCGCACTCAGCCGTGCCACCCACCCCACTGCAAACAGCCCCTCTGGGAGCCAGGGGAAGGCACTGCCTCCAGCCAGGCTTGCCATGCTCCATGCTGGCCAAGGAGCCACCCCCTCCTGCTGCCAAGGTGGGCTGGGGGCTCCAGCTCTGCCAGTATCCCCTCCCTGCAGAGAGGTCACCTCTAGGGACAGGCTCCCTGTGCAGGAGGGCTGTTGTCAGCCCCACAGACAGCTGTCAGTCAGACACTTCCCACACCACACACACACAGGAGCCCACCCGAGGAACTGACTGCACCCCACGGCATCGTGCAGAGAGACACCCCGGAGATCCAGCAAGGCACGGGCAGCCCCATCCCGGAGCAAGGAACCCGAGATGTCCCCGCTGCAGACTCTCCTGCCCTGCCCCTGCCCCTGCCCCTGCCCAGATGTGCTGAGCCTGCCATGCCAAACTATGCAGAAAGATGCAAAACTCTGCTGCTCGCAACTCGGCAAGGCGAACCAAGAGTCGGCGGGGTCATCGGGGCTCAGGGAAGCTGCCACCCATCCCACTGGGATCCTTCTCCAGCGGGAGGCAGCCCGGGTCACAGCTGGGGACGGGGTCCCTGCTCGGAGCCGTCCCAGACAAAGCTCCCAGCCGTGCCCGGGGATGGACGGACTTTTCCCCACACGTGCCGAGAGGTCCTTCCACGCCTCTGGAACACTTCTGGCTTCTGGACCCCCACGTTCCGCGTCCGACGGGAAGGATCGCTATTCCCGGCGCTCATCCCACAACAAGCGCTCCCGCTCCGTGACCCGCTCGGTGCCGGCGCTCCCACCCTGTCCCTTCGCTGTCCCCCCGGAGGGACCCCCGGGAGGGACCGGCGCTCCCACCCTGTGCCCTCGCTGTCTCCCCGGAGGGACCCTCGGGAGGGACCGGCGCTCCCACCCTGTCCCTTCTCTTGTCCCCCCGGAGGAGCCCCGGGAGCGGCGGGCGCTCCGCGCATCCCGCATCCCGCATCGCACATCCCACCGCCGCGGGATGCGGGGCGGCCGCGTACCTGTCTGAAATCAGCCGTGAGCGTGACGAGCGCCCCGTCGGCCGCCCGCAGCTCCAGGCTGACGCAGTCGGCGCCGCTGTCGGCCTGCAGGCTCTCCTCGGTGACCTGCCCGCCGGGCAGCCGCACCCGCACCCGCAGCTCTGCCCCCGCGGGGCCGGGCAGCGGCGCCAGCGCCAGCCACAGCAGCGCGGGCAGCGCGGGCAGCGGGGCCCGCATCCCCCGCACGGCGCGGCCGAGGGGCCGGGGATGGGGCTGGGATTGGGGATGGGGA
>JAWWEW010000065.1:4620899-4680485 GCA_035583185.1 Anabacerthia variegaticeps
GGACCCATCATACAAAGCCCTGTCCCCGCACATGGCCCCATTGTTCGAGCCCCGGCTCCGCACACACAGATCCATCACGCTCAACCCCGTTCCCGCACACCGCGGTCCCCCCTGCCCGCTGGGAGGATGCAGAGGGGGTCTGTTCCTGCCCGCTCCGGGGCTCTCCCACGGATCCTCTGGGGTTTCCTGCCTTGGGTACCCAGCTGGCTGCAAAGCTGGGGAGGAGATGAGATGGCAGCGCTTACACAAAGCCCATCTCTCTCACCTGCACAAATCATAGAATGGTTTGGGTTGGAAGGGACCTTAAAGATCATCATCCCCATGGGCAGGGACACCTTCCTCTAGACCAGGTTGCTCAGAGCACGCCCAGGGATGGGGCAGCCACAGGTAAATACACTCCGCGTCCTCTGAATGAGTGGCTGCTGCAAATCGAACCACATTGCCGGGATTGCTCAGGCAGGTCTGGTGTGAGCCACTCTGGATGCATCCGTGTCCCCGAGGATGTCACACAGACCCTTTGCAGTGTCTCACACGCCTGTGGACCTGGGTCACTTCAGACTCCACAGTTCACACTCAGAATGCTCCCAACCTGCCCTTCACCCACCCGGTTCTGTGATCACTTCCAGATGGGCAGATGCTGCTGAAGGGCCCCTTTGATTTCAAAAGGTCTCCCTGCAAACACAAAGGTCACCGTGGCAGCAGGATCAGGGCCCCGGAGAAAGAGCTTTGCGAGGAGAAGCACAGAAATAAATAGAAACAACCATTTAAAGCCACGCTTCCAGGCAGAGAGATCACTCTTGTCCAAATAGAGCTTTTTTGTGTGACCTTTCACAAGTTTTAACCCTAAATTTTCACAGCTTCCCTCCAGCAAATTGGCTCCTTGAAGTGCTTTTCAGGACAATAGCAGTGCTAAAAATAAGAGAAGAGAAAGTTGAGAGGCGCAAATGGGGGAGAAAAGCAGTGGCTCTGCTCGGATACAAAAAGAGAGGGAGGGCCCACAAGGTAGGAACCCGCAGGAAGGCAGATCCCCAGGACAAAGGCTGCAAAGGAGAAGGCCCCACTCACAGTGAATTTATTCAGAGAAGATTATGCAAAAAAAGACAGGAGAGGCTGGGAGGAAGAGTGCCATGAGGTCGGTGGGCACAAAGAACCCTTGGAGGACTTCCAGTCCAAAGGGCCAAACTCTCTTCTTGCCCCAAATCTGGAATGCACATCCCTGTGGAACGGGGTCCATCGGCTCCCCACTGAACCCCAAGGAGCAGAGCACAGCGAGATCCCGTGTCAATGCTGGAGGATAAACCATAGTGGCAGAGCAGGCTGCGCTCCCTGCAGCTCCACACCTTTGTGGGGATGTTCTCTGCCAGCTGCAGGTCCTGGGGTACCAGAGGTAATTCCACACTGACCCTCCCTGTGCTGCCGAGGAGCAAAGCTGGCTTGGAGTAACTGCTGTTATTTTCCTCCTGGTAGGTCCTAGAGCAGAGGAAATCAGCAGCCTGGCTCAGAGAGCTCTCTCCAAGGCTCCCCAGCTTGCCAGGAATGCTGTAGTCCTGCAGATTGCAATTTGAGCAGGGCACAATGCTGACCTGGGAATGGTACACTTGATCCCAGTCCCAAAACTGAATGGGCGCACAGATAAGAAATACCGGAGGGTGGGGAGGGGATTCTAAAGAGCGAGTAGTTCCTTAGCAGATAGCAGGGGACAGCAAAGCAATCAGGGGGCACAGCAGGGGAGAACTTCGCTGAGATTTGAGAGAGACCAAAAGCTGCCAAGGGGAAGGGCCAGCCTGGTCACAGGTGACACTGAGCAGGTTCGTGGAGGTGGAGAATCACTGAACAGCACGTACAGCTCAAAGCCCTTGGGACAGTGACTGAACCAATACTACACTGGTGTCAATCAGCCTCCCCTGCCTTTGCTGTTTGCTAACCCAGGACAGCTCTTCACGCAGGGAATCTCTTTTCTGAACTTCGGGAGAGGTGAAACATGCCTTCCAGTTCAATGTACCCACTGCAGGTTCAGTTGCATTTAGGTTACTGAATGTTAACGATCTGGGCCAAGATTTTCTGGTATGTGAGCACATTGCACTCTTTTACTGGGAGGAAACTTCCATTAAAATACCTCAGCCACGATTGAGAGCAAGGTTAAGGGAAAAAAAAATGCTGTTAAAAGAAAACACTCCTCGCTGTTCTTTGTTGTGAAGTTCCAGTGCGTGGGAGCAGGGAATTACAATCTGACACAGGGTTTGCCTTGGTGCCTTTGTCATCCCTGGGGAAAACCACTAATATTTGGCGAAGCTACAAATCTTCATTCCCTTTTCCTCACCTCAAAACTTCATTTACAGAAGCTCAGTGTCACGTCGGTGCCTTGGAAAACCAGGAAGGGATCAATGTCTACTAAGACTGGACTCAAAGACTTGCTGTGAGAGCTCAGAGCCCTGGCAGGCAAGGGAAAAACAGAAGCAGAGAGTGTGAGAAGCGCTGCAGCATCCACACAAGGAGCCCTGCCTTCCCTGCATGCAAATTTACCAGGCAAACAAAAATGTTTGTAGCCACCCTGTCTTCACCACTTGCCACCCACTTGTGGTTGTGTGCCTACTGTCAGGGATGATGCATAAATACCTGTACCATCTTCTCCTTTCACCCATTCCAGAAACAAATCTCACCTGTGTCGTGCCATCCCTCCCACCCCCCACCAAAAAATAAAATAAAATAATAATTTAAAAATCCTTTCCCTTCTTAATCCCAAACCAGAGTGCTGTAACTCTCTCTTGTGCAGTCTAGGATGTTTCCTGCCCAACCCACTGAACAAAGGACTTTTTAAGAGCAAAGAGAGTGAAGGTCCTTTCCCCTTGCTGTTTCACCCCAATGTGAGTAATCAGTCAATACTCCAGAGCCCATTAGCATCCAAAGTTTCCCCTCCCGTGGAGGAGAGAGCAATAATTAGTGCTACTTTCTCAGCAACTTACAGTAAGGCTCTATGGCCAGTTTGCTTATTACCAGCATGAAACCAAAATATTTAAAACACCACAACAACAGCACCAGCGGTACATCAAAGGGTCAGGGTGTTTGTTGTGAACGAGCTGCTTATTTCTAAGAAACAACCTGTGTAACTCAGCGGGGAGCTGGGCTGTGGGGAAGAGCAGCTTGCTGGGAACTGCTCTGCTGCCTGTGGCTCCTCAGCCTTCCTGGCCTTTGGAGGGGCAAACCCCCCTGGCACCCTCTGCCCTGCCTTTCCGGGGTGCCTGCAGGGCTGCAGGGAGCTTTGATGCAGGTGCAGCAGCACAGCTCCTCCAGAGCTCAGCTGCTCTTGGTCCCACACAGCTCTGCTGCTGCAGAAACACGCCGCTGTGGTTCCCCTCAGTCTGCTGAGTCAACAACCACGCCGCTTCCCAATAAGCTCTAGGTCCTCCAAATTGCCTCTGCTGCTTCAAAAAGGCCCTGCTTGCCATTTCAAGTCGCCTTGGCCTCTGGCACCGCAGCCTCTGTTAACACAAATTCAGTGTGGGAAGCCCTGGCTCTCAGGGAAGGGACACATCCAGGCAGGGCACCTTCTCAAGGTCTGTGCTGGGGCCCTAAAAGCAACCAGAAGCCTCAAATGTCCAGTCTCAGCCCTCCCCCTGCAAGGTGATTAGTTGGGCTGTGTCTAATGAACTGCACCCTTGCCTTGGTTAAGGCATGCAGGAGGTGGATGGAGCAAGCACCAAAGCTGATGCATCCACCTCTTTGGTCAATGCAAGAGGTCTGAGAGCAGGTTATGCTCACTTAGAGCAGGATCACCCAGGAACTGCCATGGGAAGAAGCAAGATCCTGACCCTGCTGCAGCTGGGAGGCAGGATGGAGTTGGATGGAGGTAGAACAGGGGCTTGAGAAACCTCCCCTGTGCTCCTGGGGTGATGGATTTCTCTGTGAGCCACCGACAGCTCTGCAGGGCCTTCAGCAGGGCAAACACTGCAGTTCACTCATCCCAGAGGCTGCAGAGCCCCAGGAAACATCCCATCCCTGCAGGCTCAGGGCACCCTGGGGCCCTGCTCAGATCACTGATCCAGGCACACTTCCCCTCCCAGCACTCTGGCTGAGAGCTGACACACATGGAGCCCAGGGCAGGACTGTGAAGGCAAGGGGGAGGAAAAGCAGACTTTTGGTTGTGCTCTGAAAACCCACCCAGAACAGCCTGAAAGATCTAAGTCTACAAAATTAAAATCAACCAAAACCAAGCCTTTACTGCCTGCTCAGTGCCCGAGTTTCTCATTTCATTTCCACTGGTGTTAATCTCAACTGAAGTTGGTGTAACTGAGGTCAGGGATCAGACCCAGATGTTCTGCCTTGATCTCTTTAATCTTCCATCCTTCATTTTCGTGCCAAACTCTACTTTTATAGCTACATGAAAGAATCATCAATGCTTTTTGAAGGATTCAATCAGGGCAACTATTTTAGGGGTCTGAACACATAAAACCCTGCTATTTACTATTGTTCCCAGCACTACAGAACTAAAAGAGCTCTGGGAGAGTTAATTGGATTTTTTTTTTACTCTCTCTGTCCCTCAACTTGTAGACTAAATCCCAGCTATTATCAGGAATATTACTAGCCAGGACCTATGGCTTGATCTGAAGCTCTGGGAAAGGATTTGTGTTGTGGTGTTCGGCTGAGATCTTACTGTTACAGAAAGGAATCAGCCTTCAAGTCATTTTTCATTAATTACAAACGATTCAGCATCCCTTTGGAGTGTTCCCTGCTGCCCCTCCTGAATGCCCTCCTTTCCTTGGCAATTACATAAACCAAGCTGCTGAATGGTGGTTAAAAAACAGCTTTACTGTCTTAAAACAATGCCCAGCAACTTCGAGCTCTGACCTGGTTACCAGCCTATTCTCTGTCCTGGGCAATTAAAAGGTTGAGCAGCACAGCAGCCTGGCTGTAATTAAATGAACAAGCCCCAGTGGCAGAGCACTGGGAAGCTGCCTGAGTGCTCAGCCCCTAAAGCTGATGCAGGTGCTTGTCCAGAGAGGCTGATGTCCTGATTAGATGCACATTAATTGAGATTCCATGCTCATTTAAGCAGAGGCTGGATGCAGCTGCAGGGAGGATGAGAAAGGCAGAGGAAGGGGGGAGGACAGCAGCTGGAGAGGTTCTTGGTGGGTGCAGGAGGGGTTCTGCTCCTTTTCTCCTGGATAAATTAATGAGAAGAGACTCAAGAGCCTGTTCCTGCCATGGTTGGTGTGACCTGGTTCACAGCTACGGTAGAAGAGGAAAAGCCACAAAAATAAAGCCCCTGAAGCCACACCACTCAATACAGAGGTCCTTCACAGAGGTCCTGAGGCTCAAAGAGAGAAATCCTGAGCTGTGGGAGCTGGTGGAGACCATCCATCACCCAGTCAAGGTCTGGGCTGCCCTTCCTTAGAAAGGCCATGGGAGCTGGAAGGATGATGTGGAAAAGTCTGATGTGTTGGGAGACACCTCAGAGTTCCCAGTGATGGTGAAGATTTGGGAACTCCTAGGGAATGGTTGGAAACACCTCCCTTGTGGCCAGGGCTGTCCTACAGCTCCTGACATGAGGAACAGCCTCTCTGTTCCTCATGGAGCAGGTCCATGGCTGAGTGTGGGCTGTGGGTGCCTTCTCTGGCATGAGAGGTTTGGGCAGGTGTCCCTTTTGGACCAGCTTCTGTCCTCTGCTGGGGGCTGAAGCTGCACCTGAAGAGTTGAGTTGAAGTTCCTTTTTTGTTTGACTGGTCTAACTGGGAGGGCAGGCTCGGTGCTCCTTATTTTCTCCCACTCCAGCCTTTTTCAGCCCCGCTCCCACAGCGCTGCTCCTTCCCTTAACATCTGGATTCAACTACCAAGCAGCAGGCGCTTGTAACACATTCCTGGCCTCCCTCCCTGCTTCATGGCCTGTTCTCAGAGGGAATAAACACAAGGAGGGGGAGCCTGGAGAGAGAAAAAGAAGGACAGAGCAGGATGAAGGTGTTAGTAGGGGAAAAATTATTTTCTTTTCATCTCCCAAACTTGGCTCTTGGTCTGTGGGACACAGGCTCACAAATGTTGCAGAAATACTCTAATCCCATTAAAATCCACTGCAAAAGTCTTCTGAAACTCTCCCCATCCAAGGGCAGGTTGGACAGGGCTTGGAGCAACCAGGGCTAGTGGAAGGTGTCCTTGCCCATGGCAGGGGGAGGAACAAGATGAGCTTTAGGGTCCCTCCAACCCAAACCAGTGTGTGATTCTATGAAAGCTGTTCTCAAGCAATGACAGGGAACAGAGGGAAAACCCTCCTGCCATTTCCAGGGATGAAAAGTGTATGGAACCCTCTGCACTGCTGATGGGATGCTGTTTGGTTGGCAGGTATCTCAAAGCCAAGCCCCAGGTACCCCAATACCCCAGCTCTGGGAGTGGTATCTCATAAGCTTTTGATATCCCTGGGCATACAAAAAAGCCCATGTTGTATTTTGGGAATTAAGAGATTCAGGGGGTTAATATCAGTTTAAGTCCCTCAGCTCAGGCCCCCAGTGGGTTTGGAGGTAAAACTGGGAAAGGTCTGGGAGCAGCAACTCTCCTGTCCTCCGAGTCACATGTTCCCAACCAAATATCCTGCTGTGAACATCTGAAATAACAGCCCTCAGGGACAGCTTCTGATGTAGGAAAGGATCTTTCAAGTCTCTTCCAACACAAACCATTCCACAGAATCTGTGAATAAAAGTGGTATCTCCCCAATTGTCCTTCCACTCGTGAGGAATCCAGTCAGTGAGATGTTCTCCACCACAGTCCTCTGGTGCTGACCTGGAAGAGGTCGATTTGAATCAGCACAGTTTATGCTGAAATGATTCCTGTGGAAATTAGTGGGGAAAAAAACCCAGGTGGGGAGTTCTTGCTTCATATTTTTAATTGGGAGGCTGACCAAAGACTAGATAAAGCCCCACCAGTGTTGAGTTAAGCAATATCCTTTAAAACAAAAAGAATGTGAGTTTTACATGCAAGACAAGCTGAATATAAGAATTATTATAAATCTAAGTGAAGCCCTCAAATTCAGAAAGGATATAAATCTAATTAAAGTGATATAAATCTAAAAGAAGAAATACACTGTAAATCCAGCCAAAATGATATCCATCTAAGGAAAGCAATGCAAATGCCCTAGAAACACCATAAATAAAATCAAGGCAATATATAAGATGTAATGGAAGCAACCTGACCCCTAAATCAAGCGATATAAATACAACAGAATGATCTAAAACTAATTAAAGTGATTTATAAAATGGACATTTCGAAAAGAATCACGGCCCACAGCCAAAGAGAACAGCCAAAGAGGGGGACCAGGAGAGGTTTCTGAGCACTAAGACCACCTTCAGCTACAAAGAAGAAATCAAGGGTAATGAGGGGCTGTGCTCCAATTGCAGAAGGGGTCGGGAAGGCTCCTCCTCTCCCAGTCCAACACCATCCCAGCTGCTTCTGACCCACATTCCCTGAATGGCAAGGCAGCAAAGTGGGGATGGTTTCATGGGGTAAATGTAACGTAGTGAAGATAATGAGTGGGGAAGCACAGAGCCCTCCAGCTCCGGAGCTCTGGGGGATGCTCAGCCGAGCAGGAAGCCATGGGGGATGCTCAGCCGAGCAGGAAGCCATGGCAATGAGTGTAATCCCTGCCCAGCTGAACGCACTGACTCCCAGTGGGTCAGAGCTGCCCCAGCACTGGGGCTGGGGGAGGCAGCCCCTGCCCTGGGGGGCTCTCCAGCAGTCAGGGGAGATTGGGATCAATGGAAGCCCAAAGCAAAGGGTCAGGCACCCCTTAGCCAGGCTCTTCCAGGTGCTGGGGCCCCTCGGGAGCGCTCAGGGAAGCACTGGGAGGATGGATGGGTGGGTGGGTGGTGGCTTCTCCCCCTTCCCTGGCTTCCAGAGGGGCCCAGCTCCCTGCAGACAAGGAGACAAGAGCAGAGTCAGCCCTGCCTGACGTTTCTCCCCCAGGGAGGCTCAATTCCATTCCAAACTTTCTCATATACAGGGAAGCAACAAAAGAAAATAAAGAATTTGGGGACTTTTTCTGCCCCTCCTTCGCCTCCCGTGTTAAAAGGCAAATCTGCTGTGTTTGCAGACAGAGACAGTGGGGACTATTTTTGTCTTAAATTGGAAAAAATCTCATTGGTAGTTTCCATTTTCATCTGCTTGCACATAAATCCTTAAGGATCTTTTGGGTTTTGCTTTGGTGATATAAAATTGACCTCATAATTTAAATAATTGACCTAATGCAGCCACAATACAAATAATTAATAAGGCTGTTTGTCTTTGGAAAGAATAAATTTCAGAAAATAGCCAGATCTGCTCACAATTCTGGCTTCCCTTAGCTACAAGAAAGTATTTACATTTTGAATACTAAAACATCCTCAGTTCAGCTTTACAATTGTGCTTTTCCCTTCCAATCCTCCTCCAAAGCAAAGTGCCATATGTTTTATACTTACAATTCCAACATTTTCCTGTACTTGAAAGTCATTTGGCACTTGAGCATCTGCAGTGGTCTGAATTTCATCTTTTTTCAGAGTAAAGGAAAATATCTATTTTGTGGAAACTTAGTGAAAAGCATCAACCCCCTCCCAAGCCCCCCACCCCAAAAATTTACGTTAGAAACCAATGCAGAGGGAAATGCAAATATTTTTCTTGCAGATTTAGCTGGAAATGTTTCCTATGCTTTCCTGAAACATTACTGCAGAATTCAGCAGCCTGCTGGACTTACCAAGCCACTGAATCAAATAGCTTTAAACCCCCCAAGTTAACTAAAATGTCTATTTACTTTGTTTGTGGACAGATGGACACTTGTGGACACCATTCACGTCAATGTGCCTTAAAACTCATTGGAAATAGGTTTGTAAACTTATATTACATTCTTTTCATAATCATGGGGATCACCTTGAAACCTGGTTAAACAGCTGGGGATGAGCAGGACAGTGACCACACAAGCCACCCTTTCCAGAGTTGTTTGTGCCCCGTCCCTGATTTGAGGCTCCTCCAGCCAAACCCCACAGAACTCATTTCCTGGAATCGAGGACTGGGCAGACCAACAGCACCACCTAAATCCAAGCCTGGTTTAGCCCAGGCTGGAAGGAACGAGCCTCTTGGAATTAATGAATGAGCTGGAAATTGGGACATAAGTCTGGTAACAGCTCCAAGTCACACACCAAATCCAGCCTGACCTCCCCACAGTGGCACCTCGCTGCCTCCTGCTTTCCCTTGGCTCTCAATAACCCTCCCAGCTCCTGGAGAACAGCAAAAAGCCTCAGCTGCAGCCTCTGTGATGGAATAAATCACCCAGGTCACCAGAGTGATCCTTCTGGGCTAGATTTGGGCACTTTTACACTGAGAAGGGTTTTACCTCTGCAACTCTTCCTGTCCTGAAATGAGATGGGCACAGGGGGTGCAGGATCTGGCTCTGGGGGTTCCCACAGAGCAAACCAAAGCTGGATCCTGCCCTGGGATGGAGCACATTCACCACCAGGCTGTTTCTCACGCTGCTCTTTGCTGAGGTGGCTGCACTCAGTATTGCACACAGATGCTGAAATGATCCTGTGATCCCTCAGCAAAGAGACGCCCTGAGGGCAGGAAACACTCACTGCAGCGTCACTGAATTCAGCCTTTCTGGTGGCTGCAGGAGGACAAGTGCTGTCCACACCAGCCTGAAGCTCCTCAGCTCCAGGTCACAGGGCAGCTTCTCCACTGAGCACAGCTCTTCACTACTCCTTGCTGTGAATCTTTGATGGGTGCTGTTCCCAAACCCTGCTGCAGCTCCCAAACCCTGCTGCAGCTCCCAAACCCTGCTGCAGCTCCCAAACCCTGCTTCTGTTCCCAAACCCTGCTGCAATTCCAAACCTTGCTGCAGTTCCCAAACCCTGCTGTAGCTCCCAAACCCTACTGCAGCTCCCAAACCCTGCTGCTGTTCCCAAACCCTGCTGCAATTCCCAAATCCTGCTGCAGTTCCCAAAGCCTGCTGCTGTTCCAAAATCCTGCTGCAGCTCCCCAATGATGTTATCCCATCATGCAGCTCATGGAAACAGGCCACGGTCCCTCATCTCTATCTTCCAAGCTCAAGGTCCTTCTGCCTGATGTCCCCAGAGGGAGATGGAGACAGGCCAAGGGACAATCTGTTCCTCATTGAGGTCATCCTGCAGCTCGCTGCTGATGTGGCGTTTGGGGGATGGAGCAAAGCAAAATAAAATAAATAATCTCTTCCCTGCCTGGCGCTGGTTCCAGCACTGCTGGGGGACTGATAGAGCTGGAGGAGCACAAGGCCAGCAGAGGAAACCAAACTCTTCCAGGTGACCCTTTACACACCCCCAGTGCTGCTGCCAGAGCAGGGGTGAAAAACCACAGCCACTCACCGACTAGGCACAGCACCAGGACTGCAGACGAGTATTTTCTATATCCCTGATCAGCCTTTCCCGTTTTCTTTCCTGTTTTTCTCCCTCTCCCAGTTATCTCAGAGAAGGGGCTTCCCCCAGCCCTTCTCCCCAAGGCTCCCCGTGCTGGGAAATTCTCTCTGTCTCCCCTTCCCTCCAGCCCAGCTGAGCTGCTGTGTCATTTTGATGACCCAGCTCAGGCAGTTTCTTGGATTCTGGTGAAAAATCACAGCTGTTTGAGAGTTTCCTGTTGCTTTGCCTCCCTTCATTTGCCCTCTCCCATCGGGGAGGTGGGGGGTGTAGGAATGCAAAAGCTGGGAGGTTTTTAGAGCTGGGAAATTTTTTTCTTCTCTCCAGTGCATCAAAGGCAAGATGCTTCTGCCTTCCCTCTCTGTGGCATGTGAGAGAAATCAGCAGCACTTTCTGAGAGGCTACCCAAACAAAAAGGATACCCAAATCCCAGAGCTCCCAACTCTCCCTCATCAAAGAACTGGGCTCTGAATTTTAAATACCCCAAAGGCTGGAGAGGTTTGGCTCGAGCTGTTACTCTGGAGTTTGGGATGTGTCTTTTAGTCACGCTGAGGAGTAAAACCAGAGTGTACTATCAGACAGTGATTCAGGGAAGCAGAAAAGCATGAAGGAAGACAGCAAGGGGGCACAAGAGCTGGAGCAAGACAAAGCTACCAGTGGGAAGTCCCTTTTGTGAGCCCAAGGCACCGTGGCACGAAGCTCAGAGCTTGGCTAAGGACAAAACAAGATGGTCCTGCCTGTGGCTGCCCTGCCAACCAGTTCCAGGCTGGGCAGCCTGCACATGGAGAGTGCCAGGCCTGAGAGAATACATCCTGCTGTTTGTGGGGCGCTGCTGGAAGGAAATCTGCAGCCCAGAATTAATTGAGCGGCTCCTGGCGCTGCGGGAGAAATCACATTATATTCCCTTCACAGCTCACGGGCCAGGATGGCAAGGAAACATGAATTCCTGGCTGGGATGGAGCCACAAGGGGGTCAGGGCACTCTTGTCTGTATTAACAAGGAAAGAGATATCTTTTGCTGGAGGTAAGAGGCACGGAGCACGGCAGGAGGGAGGCACACGCTGTACCCTGGTGGGGCACACAGAGGGGCACAGATGCCAAGCAGGTTTGTGGCACCTTCCTTCTCAGGGTCACCCCTCGTAGCTGCCCCTGGGTCTGGGGGCTTCCCTGGCTGCTCCCCTGGGAAAACTCCAGCCCTGCTGGCCCAGGGGGTGAGGAATGACCCCAGTGCTGCAGCTCCAGGAAACCATCCCACTCGTTTATGATTCACGGGAATTACGGGAGGCTGGTACGTGCATGTAGGGTCTTGTGTGCTAATCCCAGCCCGGGATGGAGCTGGGGGAGGTGGGACGTGGGGGGGGATGAATTCCCCTGGGATGAGGAGCTCCAGACAGCCCGCTGAGTCAGCACAGGGGCAGCAGGGTAGAGCCAGACAGGCTTTGATTCCCCAGCAAGTGGTGCTCAGCTGGTGCCTTCCCAGCACCCAGCTCAGGAGCCACGTGTACCACGGGAGCTGCTTTATCCCTTCTCTCCAGCCTTGGCTGCAGCCCTTCCCCACCATCACGTGGCGAACGTGGCTCTGGTTCAAGGGACAAAGTGCAGGAGTTTCTCATTAACAGGGAATGAGAAGTGCCTGCTGTGATCCAGCTGCAGCACCTCCCTTGGAGGAGGGGGAAAAAAGTGCTGTGGGGGAAGAAAGAGGTGAAAAAAGGGAAATCAAACCCGCACAACTGGGCCAAGAGCTCTGGGCCTTGGGGTGTTGCCCCTGCACTCCTTTCCCCTTGCACCCTGTGGAACCCCCCAGTGTGTGATGGGGCAGAGGACCTTGTCCTGCTCCCCAAGCCTTTTGGGGGACCACAGCTGTAACACCCAGCAAAACCTCTCTGCACACCCAGCATCCACCTGGGGCTTCCCTGCCCTGCCCAGACACCTCCTGCCCATCCCAGGATGTCAGGAGTGGGGAAAGGAATCACACTGCCTTCCCAGAGTGTTTAGGAGGAGACAACTGGATGATAAGGAGGAGCAGGAGAAAGGGAAGTGGTTGCTGCACTGTTTACATCACCCCCTGTTCTGCCCCCAAAAAGAAGAAATTTCCCTCAGGCAGCTCCTGAATAATTCACCCAACATTCCAAGGAAAAGGCCCCTTTTTTTCCCACCTACAGACTTGGCTGCAAAAGCAGCCTCTCACTCTCCAAGAGGAAAAAACCCATATTGTTGGTGAGAGCCCACTGCTGCCAAACAGAGTGACCCACGTGGGCTGGGACTGGAGTGGGAGTGAGACAGGGAGGGAATCAAGTGGCTCTTTATCTGGTGGCCGGGTTGCCTGGGCTGGGGGTGATACAGAGGCAGCAGAACTGGAAAGGTCAAGTTTCATAACAGCCCAAGGAGAGGGGGAATTAGAAGAGGAATCAGGAGGAGCATCTGATGAGCAAACAGCCAGATGGTCACGGAGAGGGTGGGAGAGCCCCCCAGCCAACATCCCTGGGCAGCAGCACGTTCCCAAGCCCTGGAGATGAATGAGCAGAGCCAGCAGAGATGGAGCTGGCTGTGGCAGAGATGGGGAGGCAGAACAGCACAGAAGGGAAAACACTGGGTTTGGATAACGTGGAAGCACTGTTTTCCTTCCACTGCTTTGGCTCAGCACCAGAGAAACCCAGTCCCAGGGAAACTGGGATTGTTCGTGGAGAAGAGGAACAAGCTGCTTTCCTTTCACCCCACCACACATTCACTCGCTGGCACTCTCTGCAGGAAGATCTAAACTGAGTGAGGACCTGCCAGCATCTGCTGCAGCTTTCCCCATCCTCCCCTCGGGAAGTCACAGCAGGATCATCCCTGCCTTGTCCTCCCAGCAAACCCCTCTGCTTTGCCCCAGGAAGGGCTGGTGGTGCTGGCCAGGGTGCCATCCCCTTCCCTTCCCTTCCCTTCCCTTCCCACCTCCTGGTGGAACCTCTTGTTGAGGGTGAAGGGCAGGTTGCAGGAGACAAAGCCCTGATCCTATTGCCATGGAGATGTTAATTCAAGCTGAGTTCAAAGGAAATTGTTCCAGCTAAAGCTAACAAGCCTGGCAGGAAAGCCCTGCTGTCAGCTGAAAGAGGCCAGCTCCTCGTAAAAGGGGGAAGGAGGTGGGGGCAAAAAGAGGGGCCCCGCTCAAAACCCGAGCTCCAAACAGACATGGTCCTGTTCCCTGCCTTGCAGCAAAGCCTCCCCCACCACCACAGCCACCAGCGAGGCAGAGCAGCAGAAGATGCCAGGCAGCATTCCCAGCACAGCTCCAGCTTTAAATGCACCGTGTCGGAGCCAGGGCAGGGCAGAGAAGGGCAGGACGGTGCCCTTACTTGGCACAGGAGTCACTCAGGGTTTAAACAGCCAACACGGTTCAGGTTTTGGTGGAAGTATTGCATTTGGTGTAATGATTAATCCTGGCAGGGCAGACTTGTTGGCTGGTATAAAAGCTTGTGTTGAGACGTGTGGTTTAGGGATTGCTTGGTCTCTGAGAGCTGGGGGTGAACATTCACAGCCCCTCCGAGGATGGGTGATGACTTGGGCATTCTTTGGCATCACTGGAGGGCATAAGGGTCCATGTGGAGCACCTGGAGAGAAGGCAGGTGTGCTCTGCCCACAAAACACACTGAGGAGCAACTCGTGGGGGTGCAAGAAAGGCAGAGGCCACGGCCTGGGGTGGACAGGAGAGAGTGCAGAGCTGCAAGGTCAATAAACACCTTGGAAAGAGATGATGAAGCAACCAGGTGCCAACCCCCTCCCCTGCCCCGCAGGAGCACTTTGAACATCTACCCTGAGTCAGAGCAGGAGCAGACCTGCTTAGTGCAAGATTTGGAGAATTCTGAGCAGCCCAGCTTAGCACTGGAGACATTAACTGTGGTTTAAAAAAAGGAAAGGAAAAAAAAAAGAAAGAAAAGGAAAGAACAAAAACCCCAAAGTCAGGACAGACTCTTCCAACTCAGCGAGGAGGTCTTCCCATCTGCTCCTCCGGTGCCAAGAGGAGAGGCAGGCACTGGAGCTGAACTGCTCCTGCCAGCCAGGGCAGGGAGAGCGAGAGGGGCAGCTTTTATCTGGAGCACTCAGCCCTGGAGAAACTCCCGCCTGGCCAAGACAGACCCCCAGGGACTCCTCTGCAGCCCCTGGCCACTGCTGGACCCCGAGGTGCCTTCAGGGCTGCCTCCCAGCACAGTTCCCCTGCCATGCCACCCTTTCCCCCCTTCCCATCTCCCCTGCCCTCCCTGCTGTGCTCTGCAGCCCCTTCCCCGTGCTGCAGGGTCCATGTGGAGCCGGGCTCAGAACTGCTGCCAGGGCAGTGTTGGGAGAGGAGGAAAACGCTGACAGCCAGTTAGTGCTGCGGCTTTCACATCCCGCTGGTTTAGCAACACTTGGGCCCTCTCCCACCTCTTCCTTTGCTTTCATCTTCCCCTGCTTCCAGGCTGTAGCTTGAGGCTGCAGCTGCTACAAAACCAGGAGAAATTTGCTAAGGGACAGCAGAGAGATTTCTCACAAATCAGGGCAATAATGTTTTCTCTCTCCTTAACTTTCCCTCCCCTCACCTGGCGCCTTCCCCCTGTTCCTGCCACCCCTTCCAGAGTCCTCCCTTGCCCTCTGGCTCCTCTCCTCCCTCCCTCGTCACTGCTCAGAGCACCGGGGGTCTCCCTCCTCAAGCAACGCTGACTTTTGGCCTCCTCAGCAACATGCCTGAGCAAGAGGAGGGAAAGTAAGGAAAAGGGGAAGGTTACTGGGAGCTGTTGGGGCAGAGAGAGTGTGTGTGTGTGCAGTGAAACCCAGGAGACCCGAATATGCTGGGGCTGGGAATGACAGCAGGGACACTTGGCATCCCCCTGGGGTCACAACACACCCATGGCCACACAGCCCAGGGGAGGAGGAGGCAGAAATGGCTCTCATCTGCTGGAGCGGTCTGAGGATAAATCATATCACACACTGCCTTCCTCAAACCAGCTCAAGCTTCATCCTACAGGAAGACAAAGGGTTGTTATCTTCCTACTCCCCAGCTCTATCTACAAGTTAAATTCTTTTAGAAAATAAAAACAACTAGAGAAACAACTAGTCCCTCCTAGGTGTCCACAACGAATTTCATTTTCCATTTTTATGTAATCTCTGCACTTCTCTCCTGCAAAATTTGCTCTGGCTGGGAGGGTGGGCAGGCCCTGGCACAGGGTGCCCAGAGAAGCTGTGGCTGCCCCTGGATCCCTGGAAGTGTCCAAGGCCAGGCTGGAGCAACCTGGGACAGTGGAAAAGGTGTCCTTGCCCATGACAGGGGGTGGAATGGGATGAGCTCTAAGGCCCCTCCACCCTGAAGCATTGTGTGCCTCTGCCATGCTGCTGGGGAGAGAGGCAGTGTTTCTGTAGCCATCCACAGTCCAGCCCCTTTTCAGCTGTGAATCTCGAATTGGTGCTCTGGGGATAATGCTGAGGTGACACAGAGTTGATAAAAACCCTGATGAAGGACCCACAATTTCCCCCACAGTTTAGACCCAGAGGGAGGAAGGTGTTCTCCATCCCCCCCACCAGAAAGCCAACTCTGAATTTTGTTTCTACCAGGAACTTGGCAATTCCCCTGTGAGACCTCTGCCTTCACTTGCCCTGCATTTAGCCCTTTTTCCCACTGATGATTAAGCCCTTCTGAGGCAATATTTAGACCCGCCTTAATCTCTACCCATGCTGATTGCAGAGCATCACCAGTTCTTCCTTCCTTCCTTGCTGTTTTTGTTCTGCCCCTGAAGAACTCGGGGCTGGTTATTTTAATGTCCATTGCAAGGTTAGTCAGCATGGCTTTTGACAGCTCTGATTCCTCCACACACCGACCTCTAAACTGCTGCTCTCTGCTGATCTGGCCTGTTTCCCCATCCCTTGCAGGCATTCTGATGACTGTTAGCATCCTTTTGAGGTGGTTATTCATCCAGCTAGGGCTGGAAACCTCCCTTGGAAGGTGTCCTCACCCCCCACCTCTCAAACGTTTTGAACTCTGATTGTTTTTTTTCCTTGGAAAAATTGCAATTGCAATTGCTCCTCTGAGCTCCTGAGTCCAATTTTCATTCCTGTGGATTTCTCTTAACCAACAAGGATTTGCCTATTTGAAATCAAGAACCTTATTTGCAGGCTTTGTTTGTCTTTCCATTTCATTTTAATTGAATCAGCAGTTAATCTCTCAATCCAGGGTTGCTTTCTCAGTACGGTGCCCTCACTGCTTATCAAAACCCAGGCCAGGGCAATACCTTTGCTCACTGGTTCAGTGAACACTGGGGAAGAAATTCACCCTCTCTCACGTGCCAGAATGTATTCCCTGCTGTAACTACTGTCATTGATTTTTCAGGCTAAATAAGGGACTGGCTTCCTGAGTCAAAACACACTTTCTCAGTCTGTATCAGGTGAATAATTTTGCAGGACTCTCTGTCCATGTCCCAGTGTGACCCTGGGAATGTAGAGCACAGCCCCTCACAGTGCCAGGACCAGCCCAGCTTTCTTTTCTCACTGATCTTAAGCCTTATAGATTCTTTTTACAGCATGTCAAGACTTGGAGGATTCTCACTATCAAGCTCGGTATTGCCCCTTCTGCTCTCTGTACCTCCAGGGAACTGTAATTATTTCAGATCTGGTCTCAGAGCAAGGTTTCCAGCTCGCCTGCTGTTCCTGCACCTCATCAGAGACATGTTGCATCTCCTGGTGTAACACATCCTCTGCCTGGAAAGCAGGACAGGCTGCAAATGCTGATACAATGCAGTTCCCTGAACTAGGAAGCTCCTGAAACCAGGATTCAGCACAGCAAAGACAAGGCTTTAGCTTCTCTCTCACTTCTAATTCCTCCAGCTCCAAAAAACAGACCTAAACCCCAAGTGACTATGCTTACATGGTAGTTTCTATTAAATTTTCTTCTCAGTCTCCAGCAGTTGCTGGGTAAGTACAAAGAGCTGATGTGGACACAGGGCAATAGTACAAAGCATCCCATGCACCAATACCTTGTCGTAATGTGTGGCAGGGGTCATAAAACGATACAGAAATTGACTCCAGCATCATTTACATCACTTTAAGAAACAAACCAAAGCCATCAATGCACGAAGGGGATTTGCTTTTCTCTCTTTTTAATCTGTATTTGAATTCCCCTTTAAAAAAATCTTCTCTTTCTCCTCCTGATGTTTCTCCCTGAGCTTTTAAGCTTTCCTCCAGCCTGCTCAGGTGGGCACCAGGCCAGGCTGCTCAGTGATAGTGTTTGCTTAGCTTAGCTCTGGCTCCTGTCAGGAGCAGCCTTGCTGGCTGAACACACTGTTTGGGGCCATATGTGGTGTTATTTACACGGGGAAGAGGAGAAAAAAATGTATCTTTGTGAAATATGAGTCGGGGGGAAGAGGGAGAGGGGTGGGAATGTGCCCATGTGAGACAGCCAGCCCAGCCCAGGGAGGAATGAGCAGGGAGCTCATGGAGAACAGCCCAGCTCCTCAAACAGCCCAGGAGGGTCTGCAGCAAACCTGGAGCTGGGGGAAGGGGCTGGACAGACTCCTGGGATTGCCGCGGGGAAGATCTGCTACCAGCTGGGAGACTAATTTAGTTTCTGTTCTTTTCCCCGGTCTCTCCATGCTCTTTCTCTCTCTGAATAGGGGAGGAAGGAGGCCAAGGGCTCTGCTCCAGCCAGGCTCACCAGGGTCACTCAGCAGAGGGGGAAACATCAGGGAAAGCTGAAAGGGCTTTCTTCGGCTGGGCCTGAGCTAAAACACTGAAGAAGAGCACAGGAAGCTCTTGGACTCCCAAACAGGTCCTGTCCTGTCTCCATCCTTACCTGCTGTGAGGCAGAGCAGCCCCAGGACTGCTCTGGATCCCACAGCACTGTGGCAGGGAATGAATGAATGAAGGCACAGAGAGAGGGGGAGCTGAACACGTCAGGTGTTCTGTCATCTCTTAGCACATCTCTGCCCTCAGACTGTGCCAGCAGCAGCCCCACAGCTTTGTGAGCCCAGCACAAACAATCCCTCCCCAGCACAGCCCGTGTCAGTACCCAGCTCGATGAGATGCTGTGCCACTGGAGGTGCCATCCTTTGGAATAAGATGTAAACCCGACCGCCTGACAGCTTGGACTAGAGAAAAACTCCCTTGGCAGCTCCTGCCTGTGTTATCTTCCTCCCTCAGCCAAATTCCAGGTTAGAAACTGCACAAAGCTGCAGTGATGAGCTGCCAGGATTTTAATGAGCAGCTCCCACAGCACCTTCCTCCCTGTGCCTGTGCTGAAGCTGCACCGAGCAGGTGCACGTGTGAGCGCCCAGAAAGGGAGCTCTATTTACTTCTCACTTGTTCAAACAGCAGCAGGTACAAAAACCCTCTCTCATAACCATCACTCAAAGCAGGGAAGTGGCTTATTTGGCAAGGAAATTGTCATCAAGAGCAGTTTGCTGGGGATGTTTACACGGTGTTTCTGAGGGTATAATGAGTGTGCTGATAAGATAGTGAAGGAACTAGTGACTTCAGCGAGGAGGGAGTACGAGGATGACGGGAAGCTGCTGGCTGTGTTCTGCAAGGTGTTTGGGAAATACCCTGCTGGCACCCTGCAGAGGGAACAGCATTTACTCCTGGAGCATTGCTTTCAGGCCCTTTAGGGAGAAGGTCTTTCCAGGACAGAGACACAGGACTGGGAGAGCTGGGATTTCCAGGATCGTGGTTTTCCCCCCCCCGGGATGGAATCTGGGGTGTTTTCCATGCTGTAAACCCAGTGATCCCTTCCCAGCATCTGGGGCATTCCAGCAGGGAGGAGTGGAGGTGCTGTTAACCCCTCGAGGAGCCCTGGGGCTGCTGGAAATCAATCCTGAAGACACTCTCCCTGCCCAGGACCTGCAGGACAGGCATGGACCAGGGCAGCAGCACATGGACAGCCTGGCTCCAGCACAGGCTCCTGCTGTGCTTTGGGGCTGGTTCAGGAGCTCTCCTGCTCCCCAGGGCTGTGTTTCAATGGCAGTGCATTTACCTTTCTGGGCAGGCATGGGAAAAGCAAGAATATTATACCCAGTAAAGCTCCAGTCCTGTCCTCTGCCCCGACCTCACTATGGGCATGGGGAAGGTGCTTCCTCCCAGCGACACCAGGGATGGACCCGTCCCTCTGGGATGCAGCCCTGGGCAGGTCCAGGCATCCCCCTCACCACCAAAGATGTGGGATGGAGATGGCACCCCCCACCCCTGCTCAGCCCCAGGCACCCACTGCGACCCAAGCCAGCATAGGCAGGTGGAGGGGTCTGACCCGTCATATCCTGGAGGGATTTTCCAACGTACCCGGGTTTTTGGGGCCCCCGACACTTGTGTGTGGGCCACGGAGGACATCTAGTGGCTGGCAAACCTGCCCTGCCCCACAGCACCCCATCTGCTGGGCACAGCCCTCCATCCTCATCTCCCTCTCCATCCTCATCTCCCCCTACATCTCCATCTCCATGTCCCTTCTTCATCTTCATCTCTCCTCTCCATTCTCATCTCTCTTCTCCATCTCCCCTCTCAATCCTTATCTCCCATCTCCTCCTCCCCTCTCCATCCTCAGTGCTGGCACACAAGCCCCAGGTGCAGGGAAGCCACACAATCATGGTGGTGGAAATTTGGGCTCAGCACCTGGGGCACCCTCCCAGCCAAGTCCTGGCACGACCCACTGTGTAGATCACTGGAATGCTCCATGGGGTGGGTCTATGGATTCAGACAGTCAGGATGGAGGAATAAACATTTCCTGTGTACTCCTAAGATGGACTTCCAGTCTGGTGCAGGGCACAGGGATGGGCAGGATAAGGGGAGATGGGATGGGCAGAGGATACTGGAGGAGGCTTCCAAATATGGCACAGGAAAGGAAGAATTTGGGTGGTCAGTAAGGCTGAACCAACTAGCCTAGAGGGTCCTCTCCCCACCATGTGGGTGCTCAGAGAGCCCTGCTCTGTAACAAAGTCACTCAGAGCACACTGGGAGGGACATCTCCATTCACTGCTTCTTCTTCCCTCAGTGCACGGGCAGGATGTGAACACACTCTGGGGAAAGCTGAGCACTAAAGCCTCAGGTGAGCCATGTGGGAGCCTTCCAGCAACATCCAACAGACCATTATCCCTCAGGATTGCCCTTCTGCAAACCAGCTGCTCTGAACTGGTGGTGAGCAGGGTGCCCTCTCCTCAGAGGGGACAAAGGCATCCCTCGTGTGTGTCCACATATACTCACTGCCCCCTCTCCCCTTCCCACCGCCACAGGGCTGGGATCCCTGCAGAGCTCCAACCAAGGGGTGAGGGCACTCCCCTGCTGCCCCCTCCCTCTCCTGGTGGCAGAGGTGGCCCTGGGTGGCCAAGTGTCCCCCTGCCATGGGGAGCTGACCCCAGAGGGCAGGATCACCGAGGGCACAGGAGGATGTGAAGCAAAGCCGAGCGCGCCCTTCCCTGTCCCAGGAGGGAGCTGCAGCTTCCTCACCCAGCCTTCCTCCACCCCCTTGGCTTCCCTCCCTGGGTGCCAGCCAGCCCCATGATGCTCCATTAGGCTGTGCTGGGACTTGATGGAGCCTCAAACTTCGCTGCAATTAATGTAATAAAGCACAGCAAGCGGAGCATGCCGGGATCCCAGCGGAGCAGCAGCTCCCTGCATTGCCCAAGCTCCAGGTGTTCCCTGCCCCTGCACAGCAGGCAGCATCCCTTCTCCACTGCTCGGCATTGCTGCACAGCCCAGAGCTGCCTGGGAACCTACCCCGGCATTTTACCCTCTTTCACAACCATACCACCTACAAGGAGGCCAAATCCTGCCCTGCTGTTGGAGGAGCAGGCTGTGCCAGGAGGGAGCGAGGTGGGGAGGCAGGAATGCAGGAGCTTTTGGGCCCTCTGGGTGCTGGGCACTTTCCAAGGCTCACATGCAGCTGCAAAGGAGTTCTGCAACCTGGCAGGCCACCCTGTCCTGCAGGGCCAGCAGGCAGGGATGGTGACAGTGCTGCCAGGCACCCAGGGAGTGTGGAGGATGCCTGGCCCCAGGATATGCCCCCTGCCCTGCTCCCACTGTCCAGCCTGCTCCCCTGCACCTTCCTATGGGCACTTAACTCACCCCACAGAGCTGCCACTGCGGTGACAGAGCTGCCACCAAGGCCAGAGGAGAGCTCCACATGGAAAGCCCTGCCCTGAGGGGGCAGGTGAGAGGATGGACAGGCAAGGATGCAGCAGGTGGTAATACCTGTGTCACCAAGAGGCTCATTAGCTCCCCTGAGTTTGAGTTAAGTCCTTCTGTGGGGGTTCCTTAAGCTGGAAGACCCTCCAGAGGTTTGTTTTGCTGGGTGGGGAACAGGGAATAGCTTTTTCTGCCACCAGCCCACATAGGAAGGAAGCAAAGAGCCCCCAGTGCAGTCAGCAGGGAGATGAAGGCTGGTTACAGGGTGGGGATTTGGGGTGCAGCTGATCCTCTGGGCTGTCCAGATGCAGCTGGAGAGAGGCAGGAGCTCGGGCAGAGAGCTGGGGGAGCTTTCTAAAAGGTGAGGTCTGAGCTCTGCTGTTTCCCAGTGGGGCTTGGAAGAAGATCCAAACAGGTGCTGGAGGACCATGAGCTCAGTGCCACTGACGTAAGAGCTGCTGTGATCTGCCTGTCCCCACATCCTTTCCAAGGCAAACATCGGACTTTTTCCATAGACACTGCTTTCCTTGCATGCCAAATTTCACTCCCATTTCTGCAAGACAGGGCCAGTGTCCACATGTTCCTGTGGAATTGCAGATTCCTTCCCAAGCCTCAGACACTGAGAGGCCCTGACAGAAGCAGATAAGGGACCTGGGAAGACGAGCTGTGTCAAGGACTACCTGCTCCCATCTCCATTTGAATGCCAGCAACCAATATACCCTGTGCCTGGAGAAAAGCAGCCTTGCTGGCCTTCCCTGCAGCCTGCTGATCCTGTTGTTTTCACCTGGAAAAGGGGATGGCACGACAGAGTAGCTTTTCCCAGGCATTTGCCACCACCCTAAACCCAGGGGGTGGGATTGGGCTGCAGAGGGATAATGCTGACCAAGGAGAAGCAAGCCCAAACAAGGGAGCAGTGTTGCTCCTGCTGAGTAAGAGTGGTGGATGCTAAAACCTTCCCCCAGGTCTGTCCTGACCCTCGACCTGCTTCAGCTCCTGTCACGTTATCCTGAATTTATTGCCCTGAGTAAGGGAGGTTCAGGCCCTAAGTTCACTCCCTTATCTAGATTGTGTATTTCTTTCCCAGGATTGTTCTGCTTTTTTTACTCTTTCTCCCTTCTTTTTCCCGGTGTTTTCCCTCGTGGTCTCACCTCCTTCACCTCTGTCTCATATTTCTTTTGCTGCCCTATTTTTTTTATTCTGTATTTACAGTGGAAGGGGAGAGGGGAGTAAATCAAGAGACACACGTGCACACACACACGGGCTGGATATTTGTCTTGCTCAGTCACAGGGTGAATAAGCGCCCTTGTTCCAACATGTTTTCTGATTTAACTTCCCAGGGGCTTTTCAGGATGAGAATTCCTCAGAGCAGCCACACACAAGGGCTGAGCTCACAGCCATTTGCTGTGTGTGGTGGCCTCATTCCTCAGGCTTCCCCCCCACTCCTGATTTCCAGGAACCCAACAATGACAGGGAGCCCACCCACAGCCTCCCCCAAAGCCTCCCTGCAGGCAGGGCAGCCCAGCCAGGCCAGGCTGCAGCTCCCCAGGAGCTGAGCTGGCTCCTGGCATGACAAAGCTGGGACAAAGCCTCTCGTGGAGGTCCCTGCACAGGGCAGAAGCCCCAGGAAGCAGGATTTTGGCTGCTGAGATGCTCAGGTGGGTGATGGCTCCCCATCCCTCTGAGCCTGTCCCAAGAGCCTGAGATCCAGCTGGAGACACTGAGCCTTTAACTAGAGGTGAACAAACATTTACCCTGAGCAGCAAAGACACTGAGCAGGGCCAGAGCTGATGCCACAAACCCATGACCTTGCCATCATCCCTGGACCATGAACCAGCCCAGTGTAAGGGGAGGGAGCATCTGCCCTCTCGTCAGCCTGCCCTGCAGTGCTCTCTCAGGGCACCAATTGCTCTGTCCTGCTCTGTCCTGGGCTGCCTGGTGACCCTGGATGCCTCGGGAGGGACAGAGCCACAGTCACTGGACAGGGCAAGGAGTGTTTCTCCATACACAGTTTTCTTCTACCCTTGCTAGACCACTGCCTGGAGGGAAGCTTGGCTTGATATTGCCAAACACAGGGCATTTCAGAGTGTTTCATGTGTTAGGGAGACTCTATTAATTGCTGTCTGTCCTTTTGCTTCTTTCCCTGCCTGTCCTTGTCCTGCTTCTCTCTACCCATCCGTGTTTCCCCACCTTGTCTCCGGGCTGGGCACTGGGAGCCACACACATATCCCATCAGCTCCACTTGCTCTCAATCCCAGACCTCCTGAGGGACTTGGGTCTTGGGAGGGCAGAGACTGCACTGAGAGGGAAGGTGGGGAACTGCTGCTGCCCTGTGAGAGCAGAGGTGCTTGGAGAGGGAGGACAGGGATCCAGGGGACCACAGGGAAGGGAGGACCTTTAGAAAGGGACCAAGGAGCACCCAGTGATGTTCCTTCTAACAGCCTCTTACCACCCATCATGCAGAGCTTCCTCCAGCTCCATTAGCACACAGGTCCCCTCACCCCTTCCCCAGCCTGGGCTCCATCCCACAGCACCTCTCTCCCAGTCCTAACCCCAGGATGAAAAGCTTAATCAGCACAACTCTTCGGAGGGAGCAAAATTGTCCCTCTGCTTGGGGAGGAAAGGATTCCAGAGGAGCCCTGCCCTGGGAGCCTTTACCAGCTGCTGACACGCTGCACCAGAAACCTCCTCAGTGGCTCAGCTCCTGGGATTGCACCTCAGAGACCAGTTAAATAAGCTCTAGAGGGGATATCAAGTTTTTAAGCAATGGGACAGGGACAAAAAGGTCCCTGTGTGGGGATTTCCAGTCTGTGGTTTTCTGGGAGATCAATGTTTTCCAGCTTTGGCAGGCTTTTTGTAGCTTCCTGAGATGGCATTCCCCTGCTTTGAGGAGTTCAATGCAGGGAATTTTTTCCTGAGATGCAAACCCATGGAGAACTAGGACTAACAAAGGAATTCCTGCTGCTGGGGACAACTGAAATTATGCTAAAAGTTATCTTTTCCAAGCATCAGGGAAAAAAGAGCATCCTCAAAGGAGAGTACACAGAGATCCTGGGGGCTCGAGATCCTTGTTAGAACCTACACCTCAGGGCCAAATCTTTGTAGGGAAGGAGGACAATGTGTTGCAGCTATCGAGATGTCAATACATTCCGCTCTGCCAGCGGCAGAATAAATAAAGAATAAATAAAACATAAATAAAACGGAATGTTTCATTCTACTTCTACAGCCCCCCAAACCATAAGATTATATAAACTATCAATTTCACGTAAGTAATATCTCTCTGCTGTAGCATGCTTTGTTCCCAAGGATCCCAGAGCACTTTAGGAGATTATAAACAACCTGAAGCAGAACAGAATCACAATCTCCCAAGTCTGCCCGTGGAACCATCCATGAAATCCCACCTCCATGGGTATTGAGGCTGAAAACTGCCAGTGACCACGTTCCCAAGAAGCCAAAGAGAATATGCCATCCTACAGCAGATGGTAAGAAAGCTCCAGTGGTCCTTGCCAATCCAGCTGAGGAATATTCCTTCCTGATCCCAAATTTGGAGATTGTGTTTTAGTGCTGAGCAGGCACCTGAGAGGTGCAACCAGCCCCACCCAACTTCCCCATCTCAGGCTGGGCCAAGTGCATGAAAAGGAGGTGGAAAAGAAAACAAAAACTGAAAACCAATGACACAGAAACCAAGTTAATCATCAGAGTGGGGGCTGGGGGGAATCCTTCCCGGCCTCTACCAGCAGAAGCCTTGAAACACGGGCTTAATTAATTAATTAAAAACAATATGAACATGGTGCAATAAGCCTCGTAAGCACATTGAAGGCATGCAGGATCCTCTGTACAGTTATGCAACGTGTTGATGACTGTAGCAGGCTCAGCCTCAATCCAGTTCATATTCTGGTGTCCAAGGCTGTTTCAAAGGCCATCCCTGAACTCTGCCCCTGTGATGCTCTTCTGATTCCTAGCCTGCATTTTTAATGACCAAATTTACCCTATTTGATCTGGGAAGAGCATTGTCCTTTAGCTCATGACTTCCCTCTTTAGCTGGTATTCCCCCTCTTGTCCTCCACACTAAGTTAATGCTGAGTTGTCATTTTCCACCTCCAGCCTTTTTAAAGTTGAAGACTCAGCATAACCACTAGAAAGGGGTCCTCCCCCAGGCACCAAATATCCTCCAGTGACTGCCTTTGTCTGTCACACCCCCTCTCACTCCTCCAGTGAATCACCCTCCTCCTGCACCCTCAGCGAGTATCGCTGTTACACAACGGGCATTTATGTCCTTCCTGGAACTTGTTCCAATAATTAAGATTCCCCATGGGCCAGCTCATAGCCTGCAGGCCTGATTTCAGCCCTGGGAAGCTTGTCTTTGGCCAGCATGGTACCCTGGAGGAGCTATTTGGACCCTAAAAGTCCAATTTCTCGCATCTGAAGTCAAATCTTGACCAGGACTTGAGCAGAACTCAGTTCAGTGCGTGCCCAAACATAGAAACGCATCTCCCAAGTGTGATCCTCCTGGTTCAGTTTTCCTCGCCTTCATCAGCTGCCCTAAGACACAGAGCTAATGATCACATGGAGTCAGAGAACCCAAATTGTCACAAATATCTGAGCTTCACTTTATGCTCTGTAAATTGAGTGTATCTCGTACAAACTCAGCATGGAGAAGAGAAGGTTTGGCAGAAATCTCCAGGGGGACCTCTTTGGGGTCTTCCCAGTGAGGAAGGG
Organism: Anabacerthia variegaticeps; assembly: GCA_035583185.1. NCBI lineage: Eukaryota > Metazoa > Chordata > Aves > Passeriformes > Furnariidae > Anabacerthia > Anabacerthia variegaticeps. The sequence goes on from JAWWEW010000065.1 coordinate 4,647,118, forward strand.
GGCTTATAAGGAGGGAGAGGGACTTTTTATATGGGCAGATAATGGCAGGACAAGGGGCAATGGCTCTAAACTGAAAGAGAGGAGGTTTAGGTTAGATGTTGGGAAGAAATTTTTGACCCAGAAGGTGGGCAGCCCCTGGCACAGGGTGCCCAGAGAAGCTGTGCCTGCCCCATCCCTGCAAGTGTCCAAGGCCAGGCTGGATGGGGCTTGGAGCAACCTGGAAAAGTGGAAGGTGTCCCTGCCCATGGCAAGGGGTGGGAATGAGATGAGTTTTCATGTCCCTTCCAACCCAAACCATTCCATGATTCCATGAAATCTGAACTGCAGAGCTGCTCTAAGCAGTGGTGTTGTTTTCCTCGTGGCCTCTCCACCAGGAGAGCTCCACTGATCTACCTGGATGTGTTGCTGACTGGATGCGATACATGGGAGAGCAGCACGAAGCCTTGAACTCGTTCTGCCTGCTCTGCTGGCACACTGGGAGCTGTTTAATTCATGGTCATTGCTCAATGGGCTCCACATGCCTGGCAGATTGATTTCTGGGCTCCCTTGGAGCAGAACCAGCCTGGATGCATCTCAGCGTCACATTTTCTGGGCCGTGCATTTATTTTCTATAAAGGTGGAAGAAATGAGAAAAGGCTGAAGGTATGTAGGATGTGCAGGCAGAGTGGATTAGTGGGTAGAGCACAGGTAATTAGCAGACAGGTTCCCTGCTCCCAGTTTGGTTGGAGTTGTTGTGAGAACTGGGGCCAGTGAATCATGGGCTGGTTGAGCTAATTCTCCGTGACTCTCCATGACTTCATCAGTCCTTGGTGTTTGAAATTCTCTTCTGGAGCCTGTCTAAAGGAGTGCCCTGGGGTTGGCTTAACTGTTTCTATTCTACTTCGTTTGAAATGGACCCAATTTTTTCACTTTTTCATCCCGGGGAGATTTGTTTTCTAGGCAGCAACCCGCAAAGATTTTTGGGCAGCACATCGCACGGCGAGAACACTTTGGTGCAAGCAACAAAATACCTAAGCTTTCTGGTACAGTGGAAGAAGTGATGTTCAAAACAAGAACAGCAGCATCATGGAATATTAAACATTAAATATTTTTTTTTAAAATCGAGGAAAATCAAGGAAAAATGAGAGAATGAAAAAGCAAAAAGGCTGCACAGCGATTTCAGGGGGGGAAAAAAAGCTCATTTTGCTGAAAAGTCTGTTGGTTCCACGGTACGTGTCTCAGTTTCCCTAATTGCCACAGGGGGTTAGCAACCCAGACCTATTTTGCAAAGGTGTTGTCAAGTTTAATTTGTGAACCTTTGAAAAGCTTTGCGAGTTCTGGAGATGAAAGGCCCTGCAGATGCCAGGGGTGGGTGTGTGCTGTGAGTCACAGGCACAGCCAGGGCTCCGTGTGATGGGCTGACACAGGGTGCTGCAGAGGAGACCTGTCCTACACAGGGTGCCCCATCCCTGCAAGTGTCCAAGGCCAGGTTGGATGGGGCTTGGAGCAACCTGGGCGACTGGAAGGTGTCCCAAAGATGGTCTTTAAGGTCCCTTCTGACCCAAATTATCAGACTGATTTACTCCAGACTTGCATCAAGATCTAAAAATTCAGCCCCCAACCTTTTAACTGCCTTGCCTCCTCCAAAATCTTAACAAAGCATCGGGAAAACAAGAGAAACCAAGGCCACCTTCTTCCACATTAGACTTCTTCATATAAATGCTTTTTGTTCCTTAAGTATTAAATGCTGGCTGGAAAAGCTCTGCTGAGTCTCCTCTGTACACGTGAGAACAGGCGCCTCCACCCTCCAGTATTTTTAATTACTTGGACATCTACAGGACTGTTGACGTTATAAAGAACAGCTCAGCCCAGAAAGCCAGGGGGAAGAAATGCATGTATGTCAGTCAAATTTTTCTTTTATGAAATTGGTTTTTAAAAAATAGCATTGCCCTTTCCTAAGCCAGAGAATGACTTGTGACTCATGAAAGACTGTGGCCCTATTAATAAAAAAATGTCCATTAGAAATTACTGCAAAAGGTGTGGCCTTTCCCAACAACTATTATCCCAAAAGTCCTGTATACCGAGCCATTTCTCACAGACAGGGAGCCATAATGACACACAGGCAGTAAGAGGGGCTGGATCTGTGAGCCAAGAGTCCCAGGAAAGAAACCCCATCACTTTCCTTTTCTCTCCTTTTGAGCAACAAAGCCCTTGGAAACTGTATCTGTAAGACAGGCACTGGCTGGCTCGCTCCTTTTCTTATCAGACCCAGAATGCATCCTGTTCCTGGTCTAGGTTATCTCTTTTTCCTCCACACCTCCAAAAGAGATGCAGAATGAAGATCTGGACTTCTCCTCCACTACTTACATCAATTCCAGCAGGGGTTTCATTATGGATATTGAATGGGACATTATTACAGCTAAAAGTCACATTCTCCAGCAACAGCACCATTGCATTCTGTAAAAAGTAAATTGAGCACAAGTCTTTGGCATGGTTAATTTACACCCTGGGCATTATTCTCAGGGAAATCTCACTGAAATTCAGAGTATAATCTGAAGTGATGTGATATGAGATCAACCTCCTTCTTTTGAAGTCATTGGAATTCACCAGTGCTTAAAAAGAGCCTTTATCTTCTGAAATCCTCTGTGATTCCGAGTAGTGAACATTTCCCAGGAATCCAGCTAGTGGAGACAGATCTATTTTTAAAACTTTATCAGTTCTTTTTTCTTGCAAGAAATATTTTGGCCACGTAGCTGCAAAATAGTTCCTCTTCCAGGTGTGTTCCAGGTGTGTCTCTGAGCTCAGTGGACATTTATGGGAAGAGCTACGTCAGATACACCTGAAGATTATCTCGGAACACACAATGGGGGTTTTGTTCTCCTGGTCATATTTTGGACATTGCATGGCCTGTGGGAAAAGCAGGAGTAGCCAATTTTTACTTCAGGCCAGCTGTGTGGTTCTGATAGTTGGGCTCTTTCCAGGGCTAGATGGATGGACCTTGCACAAACCCAACAGCAAATCAAAATAAAGATAATAGGGTCTTTTAAACCCAGTATTAACCATATTTCCCCTCCCTGTGCTGCTGAACACAGTAAGCCCTCGGGGGAGCCCAGCTGAAGAATGCTTTATTCTAGGCGTTCATTTTAATTACATCCCTAATTATTTTGGTGCATGGGGATGACCCAGTTAAGAAACCCATCGTGGGCATCTCATGGTCTCCCTGACCCTGCCCATCTCTGCAAGGAGGGAACCTCAGCTCCTGGCAACCAGGGAGCAGAATTATTTTTGAAACAAGCGGTCGGACTGGTTGCTACATCTTAATGAAAATGATTTTTTTAAAAAGACATTTCTATGTATATAAACAGCCCTTCCTCCCAAACCTGGTTAGACAAGAATGTTCCTGGGTGTGGACTGCCTTGTATAATTAACTGCACAGCTGTAGCTTCTGATCCCTCACCGTCTGCTCCTTTCTTTCCCCCTCCATCTCCCCAGCATAATCCAGGCGTTCTCCTCCTCCTTGCAGGAGCTCCAGGTGCGTCACTGGGGCAGAAGGTTTCCTGCATTCCACAGCCATTCCTTGCTGAGGCAGCAGAGGAACCCGCTTTGGAGGGGCTGGGAGACGGGGACTGGAGGAGCGACCGAGGGGCGAAGGTACTTGCCCTGTTTAGACCATGGAAACGGGGAGTGCAGCAAGGACAAACGGGACCGCTGGGAAGGCGGAGGATGTGAAGAGCCCAACCACCCCAAAAAAAGAAGAAGAAGCAAAGAAGACCACGAGCCCTGGCGGAGGTGAGAAAGAAGCTATAAAAGGCACGGGCGGTGCTGCGTTGGAGACAGGGCAAATCAAGAGCTCCCTTTTCTCTGGGAGTGACTGGAAGAGGCCCATCATTCAGTTTGTGGAGTCATCGGATGAGAAGAGGTCAACCTACTTCAGCATGGATTCAGCTGATTCCAAGAAGATGCAGTATGCCAGTGGACAGATAGGAGACATGAGGAGACCACCCCTCTCCTTCCCAGAGAAAGGCGACCTCAGGAAGTCCCTCTTCTCCTTGGATTCCAAAAAGAGCTTTCTGCCCAGCGATGGGGAAGCAAGGAAGTCGTTGTTCTCTGGGGGGCAGATGGGGGACCTGAAGAAATCTCTGCCTCTGGTGGAGACAGGGGACCTGAGAAGACCCTTCAACAAGCCAGACAAAGTGGCTGGGTCACGGCCCAGGGTGAAGCTCGAGGATGTTCTGTGTGATTCCTGCATCGACAACAAGCAAAAGGCTGTGAAGTCCTGCTTGGTGTGCCAGGCTTCCTTCTGTGAGCTGCACCTCAAGCCCCACCTGGAGGGAGCAGCTTTCCGGGACCACCAGCTCCTGGACCCCATCAGGGACTTCGAGGCAAGAAAATGCCCTGTGCATGGGAAGACCATGGAGCTGTTCTGTCAGACAGACCAGATGTGCATCTGCTACCTCTGCATGTTCCAAGAGCACAAGAACCACAGCACGGTGACAGTGGAGATCGAGAAAGCGGGCAAAGAGGTAATGCTCCCTTTATGTCGTGTTCCATCAGGGTGCAGATCTCGGTATTACACCACAGCTTTTGCTCTCCAGCCTGCAATCTCTGCTCAGATCATGTCTGTGTGGAATCCTGGGATGCTGGCGGTGGATGGGAAGTGTTTAGTGGAGAAGTGATCTCGCCTGGGTGCTGCTGTGATGGCATTGTTGTTCTCCTAATGGCTGCTGACGGCAGCACAACGCTGGTGTTGAGTTGCAGGCTGGATGTGGGGGATGGAGAACCTGGTTTGCAGCCCTGGTTGCACAGCTGACTCTCAGCAGAAGCTGAATCAAAGCCCTGCGTGCTAAGTTTTATTTTTAGAAAAAAAAAAAACCAAGTCAGTCTCAAGTTTCTCAGGTTTTGAAGGTGTTTGTGTAGTGTAACCCACAGCCAGAAAGGTGGGCATCAGGCTCAGGACCTCCAGAACACAGGTGGGCACAGCAGAGGCTGCTAAACTTACTGGTGGGCACTGGGTGAACATTGAAAATTGCCATCTCAGCTTCTTAGAGTGAGATTCTGGGTTTTTTACTTATCTGTTAGGGATATAATAATGTTGAGTTACACTTGTGGGAAGAGTCTTTTGAAGCTTACATGAAGAAAAGAGCCGCGGTGCAGGCACAAAACGTGATCCTTTCCCCTGGAGTGTTACTGCAATAGGTGCAGAGGATGGACATCTAAGGAGATGTTGAACAGGGCTCACTAGTGAAGTGCCTTTCACCTGTGTTTGCTTAAAGCCTCACGCTGTTTGCTTTCTGGGTGGGTGGATGATTATTCCACAAGCTCTAGTAGAGATCAGGATTTCACCACGTTCATTGCTGCACATCCATAGTAAAAGCGTGTCCTGGCCTAGAAACCTTCTGAGCAGACAGGACAGGAGAGGTGGCAGAAAGGAGAGCCCTGAAATGATAATATAAACCCATTTGCCTGGAGTCCCACGGTGGGTCCGTGGCAGAAATGGAAGGACAGTAGGATCTGTTAACTCCTTTTCTTAGGCACAGCCCAAGCCAGGGCTCTGGTGTGGTGAACAGGCAAATACAAGTACCTGCTGTTAGACATTCTGCAGTAACCCTGAACTGGAAGAACACTTTCACTCTTTCTAATGAGTTGGGAAGATTTATCTCATAAGGCTGAAATAGCATCTTATGTAGAGCTTATCTCCTGTTTGGTCTTTCTCTGCCATGTCATCTCCCACTTTGCCGAAACCAGACAAAGCTTCTTCCATGTCCCAGCCAGCCTTTCTTAAATTCCTGCAGGGCTTGCCAGCCTGCTGTTTGTTCCATAATTGCTTGTGCTTGTGGTTTTGATGTCAGCTCTGAACATGGCAGAGTTCTAACATAGAGCTGTGCCCAGTGTCTTGCCAGGGCATCCCATTCCTCTTTCTGCTGGGATGAGGTTAACAGTTGCTTCCTGAGGAAGCAAAGCCAGCCAGATGCTTCTTGCTGTGGCTGGCTGGATCTTCAACACCTTGCTTTTAAACAGGCAACCCTAGCTGAGCAGCAAAGACTTGACCTACGATTTAAATGATGTTTGATTTCTCTCTCAGAGTCCTTGTGCCACTCATTAGCTCCTGCACTGTCCTGTGCTGATCCTGCTGCTGTGAAGCTGAAAGGATTTAGGGCTTTATCAATATGAATCACGCACATGTGCAAGTTTCTCCTGACAGCGAGTTTGGTCCTGTTGTAACTTGAGCGAGCATTCACTCAGACAAAAACAATTAACAGAAGAGCTGTTGCTTACAAGTGTTTATTGCTAGCCCTGATTTATTCACCATAGGTGGAGCCTTAGCAAGAACCACAAGGAGGAATGCACATTTCCAACCCTCTGTGTGTACCACCTATTCTTATCAAGCCTTGCAGATCAGCCCAGCTGGAATGTGACCACAAATTGGAAAAGTGGCCAAGTGTGGCTGGTGCTGGTGGCCTTTGTGGAAGGGATAAGCCCGAACCCCACATCAGGTCAGCCTATCCCTGTTCTGTTTTCCAAGCAGCTCCAGGGTAGTTTTACTGCCTCCAAATTTGCTGACCATGCCAGTGGCCTGGTGGCCAGAACACAGCTGAACCCAGCCAGAGCCTTTTGCACAGTGTTGGATGTCACTGGTTTATGTGCAAGGATTCCCCAGTCCCTGGCTATTGTGTGACTCCAGAACTGGAGAGGATTCCAGGAGAACTGGTCTGTGTTTCTGTGTTGTGCTGCACTCAAGCCTGACTGTCACTCTGTGTGCTCAGCAATTTGGTGGCACGAAGCTCACACAATCAGGTGGTTTAGGGACATGTGGCTTTTTGCACTGCAGAATTAATGCAGGGTTCAGTCTCCTTCATGAGTCTATCTATGCTCTAGGCCTGTAGGGAAGAGAGATGCTGTGCTTTAGTGTTGGGAAAGATCCTTCTGTAGAATTAGGAAACTCTGCTTGCTTCATGGTGCAGACAGAGCTTGAGAGAAGTGGAATGCAAACAAGCCAGTAGACACACACCTACTAGTTAGAGCATTTAGCAAGCAGTGGAGAGCCTGGTATCTCTGTCTCAGACAGAGAACACAGCAGCATCTTCCACTTTTCAGGAGCCTGGGGTGAGAGTCACTCATCCCCCTCTTCCTGGTGTGCCTTTACACAAGTGGAAGGCACAGGGACTCAGACACAGACATTTATTCTGAGTTTCCACCCAGTGCTATTTGCGTATTTCACCCAGCAAACCTTTAATGCCTTCCCCAGATCCACTTTGCATTAGTTTCCTGCTACAGATTTAAAGGAAAAGGAGCCCCTGCACCAGAATCAGTGCAAGAAACAGCCAAGAAAAAGTCTGTGAGGCTGGGGAATAACCACTCAGCCTTGAGAAGTGAGAATTACCCATAGCAGCTTGTACATCCAAATAAAACCCTGTGGCCAGCTTGATTTATCAGCAGAACTAGAGCCCCCCTTACAGACAGCATCCTTCATTTGGAAAGGGGATCCTTCATTCCAAACCTGTTTTACAGGCCTGTTCTCAAAATGAGACAACTTCACCTCTGCCTGCCAGTCCCAGAGCTGTAAATAACCTGGCGTTACCTTCCAGCACCAGCCTTGGTGCTCAGCATGTCAGGTCAGCTCTGCTGAAAAGCACTTTGATATATTTTTCTTTCTTTTTTCTTTAAATCTTTACCTTTAAAGCAAAGTTCACATTGTACCTCAGGTGCAGAGAACTGCTGTGCAGGAATGGGAGCTGGGTGTTCCTTGTCTCCACAAAACTGCTTTTAAAAGGGGAGACTTCACAGAGGCTGAACCAGGCTTTGAAGTCAACCATCCACAGAGATGGATCCACAGGGATTTCCATCTGACCCCTCTTGCTTTCTGAGCAAACGGGAGTGTATCACCATGGCAGTGCCATGGAATGTCATGGAAGCAACAGGGAATATCAGTATTCCCCTGATGCAATGTGGCTGTAAGACCTTACCAACACCAGTCGGGGTGACTTGGTGGACACAGCTCAAAAGAGATGCTCCTTCCCTGGAGGTGGTGCAGTCACCTGCAGGATGTTCTGCCTGGTTGGAAAGCTGGGAAAACGAGCTGCTGCAAATTGTGATTGGAGTAGATGTGCCTGTTTGCCTGCTTTCTGCATTAATGCTTCCCACTGAGGGCAGAATCTGGCATTTTGGCAGAGATTTTAACCCACTGACACCCACCTCTGCTTAGAGGGGAAAAGGCAATGGTGCAACCAGCAGAACTAACACCTCAACCAACTTCCACACTGCCCAGCCTTGTCAGCTCCAGTGCTGGCCCTGTGCTGGGACAGCTCCTGTGACCAGCACTTCTCCAGCCTCATTCCTGGGTTGGGATGTTGCTGTGGGTAATTAGCACAGCTCTCCCAGGCTGGTGACACAGGGGTGTTCCCTCATCCAGCACTGGGTTCCCAGAGCATTAAGGCATGATGATGCTTGTACTGCTGCCTTGCAAAAACGAGTTGCATCATGATGCAAGAGTCATAATCTCCCATCTCCAGGTCCTCCACAGCACAAGGGCTGGGTTCAATTGTGATGTTTAGGTGTACACTCTGAACTTTCACTAGGGCCTCTTGGCTGGCCTAATTAACATACACTTTAATAGGGGATCCAGTCTTAGCTGAAAGACTCTCAGTGCCATCATTTCTCAACTTGCTCTACTCAACCTGAACGTTTATTTCCTAGATCTTCTTCACTGGTGCTGTCATTTCTGCACTGTAGGGGCTCCCCCTTCAGTGGGTGGTATTTCTGTATTATCTGGCACTGGGACCTTCTGAACCCCAAGTCTCCCCAGATGGATTTGTTCTGGATGGTCCATCACAAGAGAATCAGGGTTTCTTGACCCTGGAAAATGTGAGAAATACAAAGAAAGCCAGGAGAGAAGTTTCCTCAGAGGGGATGAAGTTGAGGTGACTGTCCCTAGGACCTGTACAGTACTCTACCCTACTGTAAATATATATATGTGATATATTGGACTGCTCAACCAGCCAGTCTCAGACTGAACAGGGTCTTGAAAACATCATGAAATCACCTGTACTGGACCCTTTATGTTGTGGTCCCTCTCCAGAGCAGCCTTATGAATCCTTATCATGTCACCAATCCTTGTACTATTCCAGAGTCTCCCTGAAACTCTTTTTAAACATTCTTCCATTGTAAGATTAGGTTTGGGGGGTTTTTTTGGTAGGATGTTTTTAATATTTGGAGTATCCCACAATCCCCTCACCTCCCCTGCCCTTGCTGGTGTCTGTGCTGTGTCTGTCCTTTTGCCACCAGAAGGGGTGTTTTAACCCCTGCCAAACCTGGCTGAGTGTGGTATTTGCATTCTGGCTATTGGAACTATCTCTGTAATTTCCATTTGCAAATCATAAATCTCACTCTAAATTGTTGTGTGGGTCTGCTCTTAAATAGCTGGTACATCCCATCCCAGAGGCACCCAAACTCTCTTTCTGGGCAAAGGGTTGTTATAACTGCAATAAGCTTAGTAGCACTTTTGAGCAAGTAATAGTTTCCAAAATTCCTTGGAGACCCATCTTAATTAAAAGGACTATAAAAGTATTATATTCTTATCACCACCTTCCAGCCATCACCTGACATTTTTTCCTGTTATCTCTCTCTTCACATCCCCTGTGTTTGAGAGTGTCTATGTGGCTGTGAAAGATCTGCTCTTCTCCAAAAAATCCCTCCTGTCCTTCTCTGTGTGATTTCACTTACATTCTCGTCATAAGAATATCCTGATATTTGGGGATGAGGGGGCAAATAATTAGTCAGGAGATGTGCTTTTTGCTTTGCTAACAATTAATACCATCTGTGCGTAGCTCTGTGGCTCAAGGAAACAACTGGCCTTTTACTGTAATTTCTCCCATTGCATCCAAAATGTTTTTATCTGATTGCATTTTCCTGCTGTGCAAAGAGTCTTGAGGCAGAGGACATCTCACAGTGCACATGAGAATAGAAAAAATCATGGATTCTTCCAGGTCACTGTCTTGAAAATGTGGAAGCGATGATCAAGCTCACACCTTGAAGCTTTTGAGCAGTAGTTGAGCAAATTTTCTCATCTTGAAACCAGTGTGGGTCCCTGAAGAACCTGTACCACAAAAGCCTTTCATGTGTACCCTGAACCCCTGTAGGAGATGAGATTCAGCTCGTGGCAGCACTCAGTTCACCACTGAGGGCTCTCAGGGTGTTTGGATAATATTTGGAGGGCCAGTGCTTTCCTAACAACAAGGACAGTGACCATGTGAGGATGCTGCTCTTCTGAGCACGTTTCCCTTTTTTGTTCCCCCTTTCTTGCATTTTACAAAGCAACAAAATAACTATCAGATTGTTTTCCCTCTCTAAGTAGAGATTTTCCAAATTGGAACAGCGAGAGCCAATGGCTCTCCAAGGCAGCTGTGCCTGATTCCAGCTCAAGGCTCTGCTGTGACTGGTACCAAGACAGGAGCCCTGATGGGCTGGGCTTGTCTGAGCTGGTTGACAGCTCGTTGCCTGCTCTTCATCCTGAGTGCAGAATTGGAAAGCATTAAACTCCCACCCTGAGGGAAACTCTGATCAATAAAGACCCAGATTTTCATGTTCTATTACGTTCTTGGATGGACAGCTGGGTTAGCTGTGTGCGAGTGGATTTATCCATCCCGGGTCTCCCTTGCCTGCAATTGTTCTAAATACGATTTTGGGTTTGCCAAAAGATGCCACATGAGCAGCAGGTTTGCAGAGCTTCTCTAGCACGGCCTGGCCCAGCTGCAGAACACAGGTAATTCCTGCCAGCTGTTGGAGCTCCTCAGGAGCCCTGGGGTGAGTGTCCCACAGCCAGATTGCCTGCAGCCACGGCTGCACACACACAGCACAGAGACTCTCAAAATGCGTCAACAAAGGCTTTGTCATGATGTGCTGGGCAGGGACGTGGGGAACATGAAGGGCCCAGGGAGGGGCTGCCTGGAGTTAACGGGACAGGGCATTCCTGGCAGCCAAATCCTGGGCTCGTCCAGGAGCTCCAGTCCCAGGCCCTGCCCTGCCAGGCTCTGCTCTGGGCAGCCACTGCACCACCACATGCAAATGAATGCAGTGAAGTTGCTGATCCAAGGCAAGCAGGTTGACTGCACCTCCTCCCTCATCCCTTTTGTGTCTTTTCTTTTTTTTCCTTTTTTTTCCAAGCATTCCCCAGCTTCATCATAACATGAAAGCTCTCAATTCAGAGCAAATTAATCCACAATCCTGTCCAAACAGAATTCCTGCCGGAGGCATCATCCTCTTGTTGCAACACTCGTCAAACGTCATTCCGTAATTACATGAAAACTGTTATTGCTGCCGAGGCACACCCTGGGATGGGCCCTGCACTGCACACACAGCTCAATTTTGGAACAGGCCCCTTCCAGCTCATGACTCTCATGTGATTAACACAGGCACCGTGGTAGGTGGGTGCCTGTTCTGCTGCTTTGGGAGCTGAATGTCCTGCCCCAGCCAGCAGCCCTGGGATGCTGCCCGGTGGCACCACCTCATCTCCATCCCAAGCGGGGCCAGGAGCCTGCACCTCGCAGCTATTGCTGGGGAAGCACAGGCTGCTTTGAAGTGGGCCACCCTCCTCCCCAGCTCATGAGACTCCCTCCCCTCCTCTCCCCTCTCCCCCCAGGCCGAGCTCTCGCTGCAGAAGGAGCAGCTGCAGCTGAAGATCATCGAGGTGGAGGATGAGATGGACAAGTGGCAGAAGGAGAGGGACCGTATCAAGGTGTGTATGAGATGCTCACTTCACTTTCCTTTCCCCTCTCCCACATGCCTCCTTTCCTCAACTTCCCTGACATGCCCAGCTCTGACTCACTCCATCCTTACCCATCGCTCTCCCAAAGTCACCCCTGCCAAATCTTGGCAACAACAACTCCTACTGAAGTCCCCTTGCGACACGTCCTGGGGCAGATCAAGGAGAGGCAGCGCAGCCTGGTTACAAAACCACCCAGGGCACCTCCCTGCTGGTTCTCCAGCCAGCAGTAGCCAGGCAGATGCGGATACAAAGGTGTGCAGCTCCTCTTCCCACCAGACCACACACAAAAATAGACTGCAGAAAGGCTCTGGGTAACCCAAACGGAGATAAGGCAGCACTTCCACCAACAAACACCTTGTTTATAGTGGAGCAGCTTATTTCCATACTGATAGAAGGCTCCTTTATAATTATTTCACCGTGGTGAGGGTTGGAATATAACAATGGTATTATTTTTTTCGTTTATGCCCTAACTGAATAGAGCAGTGAAAACACTATTTGGAGACACCCCAGAAAATTTGCATAATATTAACAGACAAAGCCATTCTTCTCCCTTTTATGTGGTGCACACACACTGGCTCACCAGTTCTGCTTTTCATCTGCTTTATTATTATTATTACTATTATTATTATTATTGGAAACCTGACCTAGAAATGTTGACTCTGAATATAGTTACATCCACAGCCTTTCTGAGGAACATTTCAGAGGAACCTCGAGGTCAGGTTTGTAAAAAGTGTTTCAGCACCTTTCATGCTTTGAAATGGTAGGAATTTAATGTTCAAATTGTTGAGGAGCCAACACCGTGATTTAGAAGCTTAAATGGTGTTTTTAAATATCACCTAAAAGTGCAGTTTATGAATTGAAATAAAAGACATGCTCTTACAGTCAGGAAGACATCCTGCCCTTTGGATTACATACACATAATTATTGCAGGAACAACTATTACTTCTCTTGGCACAACTTCTCTGGTGCTGAGACTTGCATACCCAGAGTCTCCATAGTCTAAATGCTGAGAATCCTTGGGCATATCCCCCTCTGTGTCCCTCTCTTAGCAAAAAGGACTCCCTGAAAATTGACTATTTTCTTTCTCTTGTGTCTTTGCTGCTCTTCCTCTCTCTGCCCCTTTTCCTGCAGAATTACACCACCAACGAGAAAGCCACGGTGGACCAGCATTTCAAGGAGCTGATCCGTGACCTGGAGAGGCAGAGGGATGAAGTGAAGGCTGCCCTGGACCAGAGGGAAAAGATTGCATCGGAGAACGTGAAAGAAATCGTGGATGAGCTGGAAGAGAGGGCAAAGCTGCTGCGGGAGGACAAGGAGAACAGGGAGCAGATCCACCAGATCAGCGACTCCGTGCTCTTCCTGCAGGTAACTGAGACCTCGGGTTAATTTTCTCTTTTCCCACTGCAGACAGGATCTGCCCTAAAATCCCAAGTTAGTGTAAAACGGGTTAACCTTCTCCAGTTCAATGCACACCTATGTCAGGAGCTTGCCTTGATATTTGAAGCTGCCTCTGCTCTGGCAGGTGCAGAATGACCTTAGACATGCCAGCACCAGGTTGTTTTACAGATGGCTACAACTCGTGGGCAGAGCAATTGTCTGCCCCCTCCATCTTCATCTCTCCTTTGCCCTTCATACTGCCTGGAGCCCAACACTAGCCAGTTCCCTGGGCTCTGGCTCTTCTGTTCCTCAGTAACCTCTGCTCCCTGCTCCTCTGGCAGGAGTTTGGGGCTCTGATGCGGAATTACGTGCCCCCTCCGTCCCTGCCGACGTACAGCGTGCTGCTGGAGGGGGAGAGCATGAGCCCCTCCATGGGGCTGCTCAGGGACGACCTGCTCAATGTCTGCATGAGGCACGTGGAGAAGATCTGCAAGGCAGACCTGGGCCGCAACTTCATCGAGAGGAACCACATGGAGAATGGTAAAATACCCCAGATACTCCCCTCTTCCCCTTCCTACCCCAGATATTCCCCTCTTCCCCTTCCCTCCCTTCCCCAAGCCCACAGTCAGAGGTGATGAAGTGTGGTGAACGTGCTCTGTGCAGCAAAGAAAGTAGGAAAAAGTGGGAGACACACCAAGGTGAGACAAGGCGAGACATTCCAAGGTGGAATTCCTTCTGGAATATCAGAGTTATCCTACCACACATATTCCAGCTGAATTTAAAGTACCTCAGGTAGGGACCCAAGGCATCCAAACCAGCCCCTGATGCTGTTTGCTGTTATGGCTTCACAGTATTTAAGGGTTCAGCCACCTCCAGGGTGGGATTTGAGGGGAAGACTTTCTTCTGGGGTTATGAAAAGTGACCCTTCCCTCCTGCAAGAGGCCAGCAGGGACACTCTGCCCTGTGTCAGGCCCCAACAAGCCCTTCCAAGTTTAGCACCACAGTTTCTACACGGAGGATTCCACAGACCCACTGAGGCCACTCAATGCTCACCAGGGAAATGGAGAAGGCAGGGGCAGGAAGGTGGATGTGGCCACCTCAGGAGGGCAGTTTTGAAATGCTGTTTGTCCAGCTGGGTCAGCACATGCAGGGGGCTGGTATGACAGGAGGTTTTAGAGCTGCCTGTTCCAGCTGCTGCTTGCCTGGCTGGAACATGAAATACCCTGCGAGCACCTGTCACTGAGAATCTAGTGTTTGAGAGGCTAATTTTCCAAGTAGAAAGGTTTCCATTTTGGTGTTAGTTAAGCTACAGCTTGAGCTGGCATAACTCCCTCTGATCCACTTGGGAGAGCTTTCCTGCCTGCCCTGATCCAGGGGGTCAAGGGACAGGCAGGGCCAACCACTACAGTGATGCTTAAGGTGATCTTTCTCAGGTGAACAGAGAGATCATTGTCATTATCACAGCACTGCAATGAATCTTCTAAGTGTATGACCCACTTCCTTTCAGTGTCTCCCAATTAGCTCTCAATGAAGGCCTTATCTTGCATCAAGCTCACACCTAAGATTAGGAGGACAGGGCACTACAAGGCTCACTTCCCAGCTCTCCCACAAACAGCCTGTGTAACCCTGGGCATGTTACTTAATCCCATGAAATGACCTCTTGCACTAAGAATAACAGGGATGGGAATGAATAGTTATCTCACCAGGCTGCTATAGGATGTAATCTATTAGTAATTGAAGAACCCCAGATACCAGAACAATAAAGGTCAAGAAGCTGGAATTGTAATGTGAGGATAAATTGTACCCTGCTCTTCAGGAGGGGGTGTGACTCAAAAAGATTCAGGAATAACCCCAAGTCCAGTTCATCCAACTCTGATGCAAACCTGCGAGCTCAGTGTTCAATCATTCAGACTCACAGCACTCCCTGGACATTCTCCTGCATTAATACACTACCCTACCTCGTGCCATCATTCTTCATTAGACAGGAGTTAGATGGGCCAGACCCTTCTGGACCAGAAAGCCAACTTTTCAGAAAAGTCAGAGATCACACTCAAAGTGCTCATGATGCACAGATAGATTCCAAAACTCCCCCTGCCCTTAAAGTTGCACCAGAAATTGAACATTACTTATCTTTCAGCATTTGACCCTGCAACATTCCTGGCTACATTCTTAATAGTCCACGTGCTGAGAAATTTGGCTATGACTTCATACAAGTGGATGACAGGCAGAGCAGATCCAAAAGTCCCTTCTGTGCATTTTGCTTCCTTCTTTGTTCCTGAAGCTTTGCAGAATTTCCATCTGCTCAGCTGCTTTTTTCCAGTCCTGAGGCAAATACATTTTGCTTGGCCATTTGTACAACCCAACAAGGTTGTGCATATGCTCAGCTCTAGTAGCTCAGGACAAAGACTGACTACTGCTTGATCACTTTATCACTTTTAATTGGGGTCTCCTCCATGTTACTGATGCCAGTAGCCCTCACTGGTACTTGAAATCCATGGAATCCCAGTGCCAAACCATTTGTGAGCAGGGCAGCTCCACACTGCCAAAAAGCTGGGCACTTCCAGAGGCTTTACCAGGGATTTAATGGACACAGCTTGGAGTCTGCCTAATGAAAAGAACAGTGGGATCCACTCAGATGGGAAATGTTATTTAAGGTGAGCCTCAGAAACTTCAGAGCTCTCCGTTCTCCAAGCCATGGTTACACATGAAAGGGCAGCACTCTGCATCCAGTGACTGCAAGGAAATAGCTCCACAATTACTTAATGGATTTAATTAACTTGGACTCCCCCTGAGTCATTGCAACAAATTCATTCGCAACCGGCTTGATGCTCCAGTGTAAAAAATCTTCCCAGGAAGAAATATGACATTAATGGAATGAAACCTGCTGAACAGCAGACTCCAAAGGGAATCCACTTTCTTTTAGTTGTCATAACAGGTAGTGGAGTAGCAAGGGGACAAATAATCAGAGAGCAGCCAGGGAGTTTAAGTAACACAGAAATAAATTGGAGAAATAAAATAAGAGCTTGTTCAGTGACTTAAGAATCAAAGAATGGAACTGTCTGAACATGGGGACCAAATTTACTTCCTTGCAGAGAACAATAGGTTTATGTAGGCCTTAAAAGAAAGCATTTTTATGAGCAACTGTACTGATAAAATTTCCTGTGGATGAGTGTCAGAAAACCAAGAGTAAGAGCTGCCAAAAGAGCAGATTTCATCCACTCTGCATGAGCCCGAACCAACCTCCCTTGCCCAAGAGCCTAGAGCTGTTTGCTTCCCAGGTTTAGCATCTTCCTCTCCAGCTGGAAGAAGCCAAGGCCCTGAGCCCTCCCAGCACTGCCTTTCTGGAGCTTTACACACTTGCAGTTCGAGGTGAGGTGGTTGAAAGGCAGCCCTGTGCTCAGGTGAAACCCACCAAAGGAGCCAAGCCCAAAGCACTGCTTTGGAAGTGGGGCACACTTTTAGCCACACTGCAGGATTTTGGTAGGAAAAGGCCACAACCCTCGAGTCTCCCCATGGTTTTGAGGAGATAGTGCATCTACTGACTGGCCAAATCTTCAGCTGGGCTGTGCCAAGGGAGCTTTCTCTTTTAGACTCTGGGCAGCCACAGCACTGCTTTAGCTCCCAGCCAATTAAAAAAGAATAGAGGAACTTGTTTTCAAAGAGCACAACCGCTTGTCCTGCAGCACTTGGGGCAGTAATTCCTCTCTGTTACCCCTTTCACCTCCTCCCCTCCCTCTCAAGGCCACTGGATGGCCCCCTCCAGCTCACACACTGCTCTGCTTCTCCAGGTGACCACCGGTTCATGATGAACAACTATGAGTGGAACCAGCCCGACAACTTGAAGAGATTTTCCATGTTCCTGTCTCCCAAAGGTATGGCACCCTAAAAGTGGCCAGGCTTCCTCCAAACACAGCTTAGGAAAGGAATTTCATGGATGAAGTGTCCCAAAATTTACTTTCCCTCATACTTCCAAGATCCATCCTCTGCATGTTTCTGCTGAGTCTTCTCTCCAGCTCACAGAGCTTAGAGAAGGTTTTGCCTTTTCATCTCAAACAAGGCAGAAAAGCAGAAGAGCTGGAGTGACTGAACTCTTTCAAAGAGTGCAGTTTGTAAATATATAGTTTTGAGATGTGTCACTGGGTTGAAGTCAGTGTTGTTCTCCACCCAAAGCCTATCTCGCTGTGTTATCAAGTGTGAAAGCTGCACTGGGCTTGCTCTGCATTCCGATTTCACTTTCACCAGCAAACATGCTTTTTCCTTACAGGAAAAGGACAGAAGAAGTGAGAAAAGTGTCCTAAAAAAAGCAGGAGTCTGGAGCTCCTTTCTGAGCTCTGACAACAAGAGCCCTGGTGATTTGCTTATGTCCCAGTTGTTGCATGGGCACTACAGGATGATCCTTGGACTGAATGGGTGTTTTCAACACATGGCAGTTGTCATTTCTAAATTAGCATCAGGACCTCCAGAGAGAGGAGCTGAGAGTGCTGAAAGCCCGGGCAAGTAGGAGCAAAAGAACAGGAAGGGTAGCACAAGACAAGTAACCAAATTTCAGCCCTGCCAGGGTCTGCCAGATGTTTCCAGCTGCTGCTCTGACGGTGGGCAGGGGCAGGGCCATGCAGGCAATTTGCAGTGGCACTGCCCCGAGGGCACATCCCTGCTCTGTGCTGGGGTTTCCTGGGGACAGCCCGGCTGCCAACACTGAGCCCTTTGTCTGCTGCTCCACTCTCCCTTCTCCTCAGCCCTCTGCCCACGCCTGGCAGCTCTGCCTGGCGCCCAAGGGGTGAGGATGTTGTTTGGGGCAGCTGCCAGGGGCAGGGCTGACATTGCCAGACTCCAGCAGGGCTGTTTCCTGCAGGCCCCCCAGTCAGGGGGCAGAGGGACATTTAGCCAGAGGCATGGTAAAAGGAAGGGAACCCCATTTTTGGCAGTGCCACAGCGTGGTCACTGCTCTGCGCTGCAGTGCCTGGACCTGCCCCTGCTCCTCTCTGGAGGCTCAGCTGTAGACAGACACCTGGGAGCAGCCCAGCCTCCTGAAGGATGTGCCAGAGCCAGGAGGGACCACCAGGGACTGCTAAATTCAGGGTTTCTCACTGAGTGACGTCTGTCCTGAGCAGTGTGAGGGCTGTACAACAACGTGCAGTTCAGTGGCCCCTCTTCCTGCAATGGACTTCTGATTACACAAACACTTGGGCAGCATTTATTCCACCTACACATCTTCCCTTTCCTGAGAGCACACACACTGCTGCCTTCCAAATTACTCATTCCGTGTTTCCTACCAACAAAGTTACTTTGTCCAAAACAACTGAGCTCGTGATTGCACACACAGTCTTTGCTGAGACAGCCCTGGGTTCTCCATCAGGGTCAGGGCTCCAGCGTGACAGAAAGGATCCAGCTGCTGAAGCCACGCTGATGGGCACTCTGGGAACAGGGTGAGTCAGTAGGCAAAGCAGGAGACATGACCCACTTAGCTTGCATGCTGCCTGGCCAAGGATTACCTGATGAATAATTCAAAAGACCCATAACCATTTAACTCTCTGGAGCTTTCTATGCTCTCTCCATGTGTCATGTCCAAGTCCAGCACTACAGTCGATTGCATCTTTTCTAAGGAATTCTGTAAAATGGGAAGAAAAAAAAGAGGACCACCCTTTGCATTGTGTAATATGCACAGGATCCTTGACTATCTCCTGATAGTTTAGTAACACACCCTTTTTCTGGCTTGGTTGGGTCACTGCAAACTCTGCCTGAGGCCACAGTGGGAAGTCTGTTTGCTGGATTGAGGAATGCTGCCCAAGTAGGACTAATTGCAGTGACCTAAGCTAAGAAACTGCTTGGATTTGAGCTGAACCCATACGGTTTTAAGCCCTGCTTAATTTCAAGGAGACTTCCACTGCTCTTGTCATTAAGAAGAGTATCATAACAAATGGCTTCAAACTGAGAGCAGGTGTAGATTAGATAGGAGGAGGAAATTCTTTACTCAGAGGGGGGGCAGGCCCTGGCGCAGGGTGCCCAGAGAAGCTGTGGCTGCCCCATCCCTGGAAGTGTCCAAGGCCAGGTTGGATGGGGCTTGGAGCACCTGGGCTGGTGGAAGGTGTCCCTGCCCATGGCAGGGGGTGGGAATGAGATGATCTTTAACGTCCCTTCCAACTCAAACCATTCTATAATTCCATGATAAAACATTTGCCTGCAGGGAGTGACATGGTGAGGCAGAGGGGACACATAAAATGTGTCAAATGCTGCCTAAAAGATAGAGGAACAATCTTTTCAACTGCTTGATGCTCCTTTCTGTCCTCTCCCACTAAGCTTTCTTCTCCTGATGCTGCAAACAGTTTGGCCAAAGCCAGGAGGAGGTTGGAAAGATCATCCTGTGCCTTTGGAAGTCCTTGAATGAAGACTAGGAGGGATTTAGGCACACAGACAGGGAGAGAGAACTGTGTCAGGAGAAACAGGGCTTAGCTAGAGAAGCAGCCCACAGGATGGCAGCATAGCAGCTCAAAGTGTTCATCTCCTTTTTGCTGTACTGGGAGCCCAGTGTCTCACAGAAGGGGGACAACATCCCCTGTGTGATGTCCTGGTGAAGCCCTGGAGCACATCCCTGTCCCAGAGATGAGACAGCTTGTGCTCCTGCAAGGAATGTTCCTCCACTCGTGTCTCCTGAGCTCTAAATCCAAGTTCTGCATGCAAATCCCTGTACAGAATAGTCCTGTTGAGTGGACAACCTGAGCTGGCAATTTTCTGCAGCTCAAGGCAGCTCTGTGGCAGGGTCAGCTTTGCTCTCGAAATGAGAAGTCTCTTCACCGTTCCTTAGAATCCAGGGAAAAAAGACCAGGCTTCCCTCTGCTCCCTGGACCCAGCTTTTGGTTTGGGGCTGCTCCCCAGCCGGTGGGACTGTTTCCTAGAGCAATGCCAGGCCCAGGCCTCTGAGCCAGCTCACCAGGAGCCGACTGCTGAACTGGATGCTCTTGTTTTACAGCCAATTTCAACCCACGATCATGGGAATTTTCCTCCTTCCAAGCGACTGAGGAAACACTTGGTACGGGTAATTCCGACTTCAGTTTGAGAGGATCTAACCCCCCGTGCCACAGCTTTCTGGCTGACTAACCAACCTCCCCTGCTTCCCTCTCAGCTGTCCTGCCACTTGTCAATCACTGTCTCACAAAGCCATCCCTTAGCTGGCTTATCAGCACTGTCTGCACACACCAAGCCCAGGATCCCAGCGTTGTGTGTGTAGGAGGGAAAGGCATCCCTGGTTCTCATTGTTCAGACACTGAAAGGAGATGGAAAACACAGGAGCCACAAAATCCCTGAGCAACTGCAACCCAACATCCAAAACACTCCGTGGAGGCTGTGGCAGAACCAGGAGCGCACTCCAAACATCCCCAGCCAGTCTCAGAAGCACAAGGCTGCTTCTCTCCATCCCACAAACACCTTTTACTGAGTTCCAGAGTTCTCAGAGACCGAGAGGACACTCACTGTCTGTGCATCATCCAGCACCATGGGGAGGGGGTGCTTTGAGCACAGAGAACCAGCAGCAAGAAGCCATGCCTTTTCTTCCCAGATCTCCCTCTTCCCTTCCCTCTCCTCTCCCTTCTTTCTTTGCTTCATTCACGCTCAGAGGGTTCAGCCTTTCCCTTCCCTCAGAGGCAGCCACGGCCACCCTACCTGGGGGAGCTCTGGTGACTCACAGCCACACCTAAGCCATTCCTGCTTTCCATGCCACAGGCAGGGCTGTCTCCCTCTCATCTCTCTGCTCTCAGATTCATGCTGGCAGCCAGGGCCTGACCCCGAGGAGGCCAGGAGGGGAAGCTTTGCTGTAATTTCAATGGGCTTTGAATAAAGCCTCAACTGCTTGGAGGCAAGAGAGCTTTGGCAGCACCACAGTCATTACTCCTGTCTCTGGAGATGCACTTTACCTGTGAGGAGGCTGCTGCTCTTCACTCACACCTGCACTCTGGGTCTCACAAGAGAAAGGCTCTTCCCTGCCTGGAGCCCTGGGATCACTTCACACTCACACACTGTGCACACCAGGTCCCCACAGCTCACTGCTCTCACCTGCCTTTTCTCACCAGGAGAAAAGGGGCAAAGCCATCCGTGCCCACTCCCCCTAAGCCAGCTGAAGGCAGCTTCACAGGGCGTGTTTGGAAATGCTCAGGCTGCCCCCCTGCAGGCTGCAACACCATGGAATAACACAACCTCTTCTGTCTTCCAGTAGGCAATGGCACTAAGCTGCCTTTTCAGTTCTCCTCGGTGGGACAGAATCCGCCCGGTGACTTCAGCAAACAGTCTGATGGGAGCCTCTTCACTAAGACCGGTACTAGGAATTTAGTCTTTCCCCCTTCCTCCTGCCCCTTTCCTAGCTGAGAAAACACTTGAGCCTGTCCTTGCTCCCCAGAGAAGGCCTGGAGCCATCCTACACCTTGACCTCTTAGATACCTGCACATGCTTACACGAGCGACCCTGCTGAACCAGGGCAACAGGAGTTTATTAAGGGACGTCAACAAGTGTTACAAAGCTTTATCTAGTGAAGAGGTGAAGGGATTTTAAATTTTGTAATGGGTAGAGATCAGTTTTGGATGATCTTAGAGGTGCAGGGACCAGGGAGAAGGTACCAGGGAATGATGTTTGTGACCATTTGCCCCTCCAGCTTCACCAGTGTCATCCTGGCAAAATAAGAGGCACTGAGCACAACCTTAAAAAAAAATATGCAGTAGCTGCCTGTCCTTCTTCCCCTGAGCCAGAATCCCACATTCACCCTCTCATCATCCTCTTTTCATGAGTTCAAGGGCACCAGAGGTGGAATCCAAGAGCACCAGAACCTGCCAAGCAGAGTCAGGTCTGATTAATTTGCAGATGGGGATGGTGGGGAAAGGCCACTGTCTGATACCCTGGAACCAGTTGTGATACAGCAGGGCTGGTGTTGTTTTGGAGTCAGAACAGAGCTGGTGTGGTAGAAGGGGGTTAGGGCTTATCCAGCTGCCAGAGGTACTGTCATGAACCCCAGGCCTCAGCTCTTTGCACTAATTAAACAGCCCATAGTGCTCTTTGCAAGAGTCAGAATGCTGAGTTTGGGATTTGGCTAAATTTAATTGGTCTGATTGCATTCCACCTCTCTGCATTCCTCAGACATTTTAATTAGCCAGACCTTCTTTACTCCCTTTTCCTAACTGATTGGGTGGTGGAGTAGGCATCTGTCTGATGGCTGTTGTGTCCCACCCCAGGAATGGCTGCATTTCGATGTTAAGCAATGCAATACTAATTATGTGGCACTTCCAGTCCTGCTACTCACCCTGCTGGGCCAGGGGACATGGGGATGGTGGCAGGGACTGATCTGTAACAGGCTCTTTTATGTTGTCACAGCTTATCCTTCAATAGTGAGACATCAGTCTGCAAAGGTGACGCCACAGACATGGAAATCCACTAAACAGTCTGTATTGGTAAGAACCCTGTCCTCGGTGTGAAAGCTTGTGCACAGCTTCAGCAGGAGAGCTGCCTGCCCAGGGCTGCCTGAGACAGGGATGGGCCCTTTGGAAAGGGGACAGCACCAGCCTCAAGTCAGCAGCTTCCAGCAGGGATGCAGGGTAACCCCCCACCTCCAGAGCCCTGGCTTGGAGGGGTAATCAATACTGCAGAATGACATTTGGGAAAGATTTTGCCCTGAAATTTGATCTATAAGCTATATAAATACCAGAAGCACACGTGCTGCTGCCTGTAGCATTTTCCTCCCTGCAGGGATATCATACACTCTTAGGAGTCTGTGACTTCCAGAATGTGTAAATGACACCAAAGACAACCATATAAAAGTACCTTCCTAATTATGTCCTACAGTGGGCAAATACAATATCAAAGGTGAGGGGGCCAGAAACCACTATGACATCTCTAAGTCACTCATTTTACACTGCTAGCACCAACCAGGTAATTATTAGAGGCAGAGGACAGGGATGTTTTAGGTCCTGTAATCTCAAATATATACAAGGTTAACGAACAGCTAATGCATTACCACAGAAACACAAAGTTAATCTGGTTTTTCTTAACATCCATTCAAACTGTGCTGCATTAAGGTCTTGCATGATCTGAATTAAGATTGTCAAGCTTTTGCCCCTATGGAGGAAATCTATTTCTCTTTAATTTCTGATTCTCCATTTGTGAAAGGTTATTTACTGTTCCGTGGAAATAAGACTTGTAAGGAGCAGAGGGTCAAGAATTGAGAGCATTCCCACACTGAGGGAAAGCAGGGGAAATACACAACAGTTAGAAAGTGGCTGCCTGAGGATTGCAGCTCTATCTGCTCAATTTTCAGGGCTCCCCAGGAGATGAATGCCTGTGAAAGGGACATTCCTTGGCAAACTGTATCACTTTCAGGAAATCCACACTTCAGACTTTGAAAGGGCTGCAACAAATGTATCTCCAAAGAACAGCAATATTTTGCAAGCCCTTCTGTCTTGGGTCTGACCACTGCCTTTCTAAAAGATCATCACCTACACCATGGAAGGCAGAGATGGACTCTTCCTCAGGAGCTGCAGTGACAGGACAGGGGGAATGGCTTCAAATTGAGAGAAGGTTTAGACTGGGAAGAAATTCATTACTCAGAGGGTGGGCAGGCCCTGGCACAGGGTGCCCAGGGAAGCTGTGGCTGCCCCAGCCCTGGGAGTGTCCAAGGCCAGGTTGGACGGGGCTTGGAGCAACCTGGAACAGTGGAAGGTGTCCCTGCCCGTGGCAGGGGGTTGGAATAGGATGAGCTTTAAGGTCCCTTCCAACCCAAACCATTGTGTGATTGTCATGTTTTTGCCCAGATGGGGATTGTCCCCAGTGCTCTGAGATACCAGCCTGTCCCCTAATTGTACTGGGGCAGTGTGGTCAGGGAATGGGAGCACTGGGGATGTGAGTGGTGTGGTTTTAGCACCCACTACACAACATCCAGGGTGCTCTGCTCCACCCACACAGCCCAGGTCCTCCTTAATCCCCACAGAGAAAACCTGGGGAACTTCTCCCACACAGTCACCAGTTTTTTCTGTCTCTCTTCCTCTCTCATGCACATATTTGTAATGACCATTTTATTTTTATAACCTCTGTTCACCAGATAGCCCTGAACCCAACAATTGAGCTGATAAATATAAGCATTTAAAAGTACCAAAATAGAATTTCACACTCTGGACTGCAGTATCTCTGCAGGAGCTTTTATGGTCTATTGGGCCAATAATCTAGCTTTTAAAATAGTCTTAAATGTGTATTTAAGTAATATACATTCTAAAAGGTCTGTAAATACGAATTTTCGCAAAGGAATATGCAGTTTAAGGAGGAATGTCTTTTTAACCCCCAGGAAGTTGTTTTAAATGAAGCCCCCCTCTTCCATATCTTAATTATATTGGAAATTAAACCCATAAAATGAAAAGAATTTCAGCAAAAAGGAGCAGTGAGCAGCCAGATGTGCTGGGTTTGCTCTGCCCATCCTTCCTGCTGTTCCTGACGTGAACTAGTGCTGCCCCAAAAGGGACCAGTGTGTTCCTGTGAGGGGTGTCCCACACTGCACGTGAGATCTGGGCAGTGGCTCAAACCTGAGACAGACTGGGCATTACAAAAGCCAGTTGTTCCTCATTGCCACGGGCACTTCTTCAGTGGTGTGAGCCTCCTCTCACCCAGGCTGGAGCTCCTGCCTCGGGCAGTGCAGCCAGTGGTCACAAGAAATAAATTGGTTTTGTCTTTGCAACAGGAGGCTGCACAACACTCCTTTGCCACGTGTTGCTGATTGTGATGGTGCAGATAAGAGAGAAATTCCAGGGGTGGGTCCACATGAGCGAGATACACTCAGGGACTGCAGGAAAATGAGCTGGAGGGACAGAAACCAGCAATTCCTGTAGGATGTGCCCCTGTCTCTCCATTTACACAAACTCTGACTACTGGGCCCTGTAACAAATGGAAAATACACCATTGTGTGAGTATTTCCATGCACAAGAGTTTGGGCTTGGCAGCCAGAGAACACCAATAAACACCCCAAAACTTCCAAAACTGTGCACAGCCTTAAGGATGAAAACTCCCCTGAGTCGTCAGGTTAGTGAGCAATTAAAACACACTGACAGCAGCATAAAAATAAAGGTGACATTCCTCTTCTCCCAAAAACCTCTCATCAAGCCATGAGTCATAGTCTAAGATTTTATAGGGTGCAGAGGCTCATTTGGCTGAGGAATGAGGGCCAGGCAAAGCATGGGTATAAATCAAAAGGCAAAGCCCTTTGCATTTGATGTCTCCAGCACCTCCAGCAGTGCAATGAGGCAGTGCTGCCCTGCAGGAGGAAGGGCTGAAGGTGTTAAGACAGGAGTCTGTGAGAGATGTGTGTTTGGGCTGCCCAGGAGGGTGAGGTAAAGGTGGTCAGAACAAGGAGGTAGGTCAAACTCACATGCCCCAAATTCTCCATTGCAGTCACATTACCGCCCCTTTTACGTCAACAAAGGCAATGGAGCCACTTCCAACGAGGCACCTTGAGCCCTGAAGATTTAGGGAAGAGCTGGCAGCACTTGGAGTGAAGACTCAGCTGCGGATTTTCATGGATGTACCTGCTACTATATTAACCTTACTGCTCTAATCTCTGCCAGGGAGAGGGAAGGTGCAGAAGGGAATAGCCTTTACTAGAGGAAACAAGGACTTTTTTTTCCCAAATCACCCAATTGCCTTGAAAGCTCCGCAGGCCTTAACAACGTAACCCCACCCTCTGCTGCCCCCTCCTTCCCCCCTCCCTGTCCCTTTACTGCTCTGCCTCTCCTGGGAAGCATGCATGCTTGGGTAGCACCCCTGCTAAACCAGCTGTGCCCTTGTCCTGAGTGTGTTTTTATGAGCTGGTCAGTCCTGGTGAAGGTCCCAAGCTGGGGGAGTCCAGAATGGAGAGGTCCCAGCCAGCCACTGGGAGCAGTGACAGGCTAAAGCTCTTGCCTCTCTGCCCTGTCCCCCACCCTTCTTTTGGGGACACCCAGCTCTCACTGGGGTCAGGTCCAGCCCTGCCACCTCCCTGGATCCCTGCAGATCCCACCACGCTTCCTCAGGTCCTCCATCAGCTCAGCTCTGCTCCTTGCCTGCCAAAAAGCCACAGCAGGATCTATCCAGAGCTGCTGCAGCCCAAGGCTGGTGAAGGGCAGAGAGGCTTTCCATCCCATTAAAGTGCCCCTCCAGCCACCTTTTCAAATTAAGAAATAAAAAGAAAATCCATCCTACTAATACAAGATTGATTAGATGCCATAGGTGTTGGGTGCTTTTCTGTTTTGTAGTGTTTTTTCTTAATTCCCCTAAACCAAAATTGATTCATATACTGTAGTTCAGGTATTGTTTTTCTGCAGTGGGCAATAAGAATTAGTACCATAGCTTTTTACTCAGGATAATATTTTGTATTTGTCCCCTGGACAGATGAATCACATCAGCACCCAGCCTGCAAACCAGCCAGGGCTGCTTAACCATTCCATGATCTCACTGAGATGATTTTCCCTCTCCATGGACAATGAGGGATTAGATCCAGGCTGTGCAAAGCCCTGCCCAGGCCAGTCAGTGGGAGCAGATGGCCCACGGCAGGGCCAGGGGTCTCAAACAGTGAGAAGGCAGGTTTTGGGATGGCTTCTCCCCACCTTTCCTTCCCCCAAATGCTTACAGCCCCTTGCTGAGAGAGGTCCCACCTGCCATTCCCTGGAGATTGTCTCCAGGCTAATCCCCGTGCAAAGATACTGCTTTTTAATCCAACACCTCATGCAAAACTTCTGAGGCTGAATGTTGGTCGCTCCAGAGTACTTGAAATGTCACTTTATAATTACTTTTTTTCCTTAATGACCAGAGGGAGAAGGGGCTGGTGTGCTAGGGGAGGATGTGAAGAATGGGAAACGGGGATAGAGTTGCTAGGAAAAGCACTGAAGAGTTGGAGTATGTGTGTGAAAGGAGAAAATAAGCCCCCTCTAGGTCTCCCTGTTTGCTTGTGAGCAGGTTCCAGTAATCACTTGGGTTCCTGTAAAAGCTTCCACCACCTCCTTTTAAGGTCCAAAATGTGGGCATGACCCTCCTCCTCCTCCTCCTCCTCCTCCTCCTCCCAAACTTGGGTATTTGAATCCCCCCTTCCTCCCTGCCCTAAAGAAGGCTGTGTGGTGCCAGCTGGGCACTGCCCTCACCCAGCACACAAGTGATCAGCCTGAGGACACCAATGTCCCTTTCTCCCCACTGTCCCCTGTCCTGCCTCACCTCTGCAGCCCCCACAGCCTGTTTGCTCCCCTTCCTCTCCTCCAGGGCCTCACAGACCTTGCACACACAACTTTTCACAACGAATGGAGCTGCTCCCCATTTGCCTCAGCCTGGGAGGATTCCAGGACCCCCTTCCAGCCCCACTGGTGCCCCCAGCCCCCTGCCCTGCCCCAGGAGCACAGCACAGCCCTGTGGCACCTCTCAGTTCCAGGGATGTATCAGCAAGGCTTGAGATGTATTGTGCATGAACTGTTTTTATCATGTTTGTCTTGATCAGCAAAGCAAGAGGAATTCCACCTCCTCAGACAGGACACGGCTGCGCTGATGTAAATGAGGCCCTTCCCGTGTGCAACACACTGCAGAAATAAAGGAGAAAGCTCCATGTCTGACCAAAACTAATCACTTGTCTTTGGTGTCTGTGTGCTTGGAAGAGCAAGGTTGTCTCTTCAAAATATTCTGTATGTGAGCAATGGGCTTGGAGAGCCCATTTTCCCAGGCAAGGGATGCTTTTTCATTGCTTTATGGTATTTTAAGTCAAGGTCAGAGAAAATTCCTACATCCTCAAACTACAGAGCTGATGGGTGCATTTCTAGCACAATACCTTGAGAAAACCCTGCAGGGGTGCCCAGCTAGGGCAGTTCCCAAGCACTGGTGCCACTCAAGTCCTTCCCTGCAAAGGCATTTCTGGAAACCCCTCAGCCTGTGGCTCTTCCCTGCCAGAGATAAACCTCACCAATTCCCCCTGGAGGAAAACACTTGTTCACATCTGCACTGGCCAAAATGAGACTGTGAGGGGACATTTTGCCCCAGCATAGACTCAAATCTTCCCTTGAAGTTGGTTCTGAGCACCATTTGGACCCTCCACCCACCTAGGCTCTCTAGGGATCTCTGAGAGAGAAAGTGAAACCCTTTGGGGCTGCTAAAGATGCAGATTCAAGATCAGACACATGTAGAGGTAGCCCTGACAGCTGCTTAAAAACCAATTGTGCCTCTCAGTCTGTGGGGAGAAGAAGAGAAGCAGGCAAGGATTATTCATGTCCCCCAGACAGACAGGCAGGGAGCTTTCCAGAGGATGCCTGGCATATTTGATCTCCCAGGTACTAGATAACAGCTCTTTGTCCCCAGACATTGCCAACACTCATTGCTGAAGAGCAACGGTACTACCAATACACTTGAGAAACCAGTAAATCCTTCTTGTTTACCCCACATGGGATTAGCAGAGAAGAGAGCTCAGCTCTTCCCCATCAATTCCACTCACTGCCTCCATTACTGTTATTACTGTGATTAAAAAGCAATCAGAGAGAAATCTTCTTCCTGTCCTGAAACTGCTGCTAACATCTCTGTTCCACCATTTAAGCATGAGAAGAGCAAGTTACAAGCCCACCCTGCACTCCTGGACTCTGTGACACTGGAAAATAATAATGGAGCTCATGGCCTGAGCAGTGAGGGGCAGCGAGCAGGGCCAGCAGCGTGGGGATGGAGCAATGAACCTCCCAGCTGCAGGGCTGCCTCCTGCCTGCTCAGGGAATCCAGGCAGAGCAGCTCCAGACACGCTGGAATGAGCTTCACAGCCTGCTCAGAGCTCAGCACCACTGCACACCCCACTCCCAGGGACAGGATGCATCCTCTGCCCCTGCTCGGGCAGAAGGGAGGGGTTGGATCTTGGTCAAGGCATCAGCTCCTCATCCCAGAGACATCCCTGGGAGAGGGTGGGCAAACACTGGCACAGGTTGCCCAGAGAGGCTGTGGTTGCCCCATCCCTAAAAATATTCAAGGTTGGGTTGATCAGGGCTCTAAGCACCAGATCTAGTTGGAGGTGTTCCTGTTCATGGCAGCAGGGTTGGAGCAGGTGAGCTTTGAAAGGTCTCTTCCCACCCAAACTACTTCATGATTCCATAAGGAACAGGGGTGATGGGTCTGTCTGGTCCAGCCAGCAGCTCCAGGGGGGCAGAGAGCACTGGGACACCCAAAGCTGGGCTGTCACAGCAAGGCTCAGCAAGGGAAGGAAATGGCTCTGGGCTGGTCCCAGGGTCTATCCCAGGGAAGGAGGTGGCTCTGGGCTGGTCCCAGGGTTCATCCCAGGGAAGGAGGTGACTCCATGGACAGCCCCAGGGTCTATCCCAGGGAAGGAGGTGGTTCTGGGCTGGTCCCAGGGTCTATCCCAATGAAGGAGGTGACTCCATGGACAGCCCCAGGGTCTATCCCAGGGAAGGAGGTGGCTCTGGGCTGCTCCTGCCGGCAGGTGTCAGCGCTCCATCGCTGCCGGGATCGTTTCCATGAGTAACCACCGATCTGGCCACAACCATCGCTTTCTGCCCCCAAAAGGAGCCAAACCCGCTGTCACAGCGGTACCCACGAGCCTGTACCCACTTCTGCTCCAGTACTGATAACCCCAGGCATCTGAACTGGAACGGTGCCCAAGGGAATTGTCAATACCAGGGACAGACCCTCTCCCTGGGTGTGAATTCCCTGCAATACCCAGCTAGGAATCAATGCAATCACCTCCAAAACACTCTTGTCTAATAATCCATTCAGCTCACTCAAACACTTGACTTCTGTCACCAGAGCAACACAGGCCACTCTTTTATCTTTGCACATATTAACTATAAAGTTTTAAAATGAACAATTCTTCAGGGGCATAAACAAGAATTACAAAATCTAATTGCTTGTGAACCTTTAAATTTTGGTAATATTTTATAATGACATAAATTTGCCACTCTCTTGCACAAAGATAACGCAGAGATAAAGTGTTTGAATTTGCTAATTAGCAAGCATAAAATACAGGGACGTGTTCTTAATGAAACTATTGGGATGTTCAATCAAAGACTATAATAGCTCTTGAATTTTCATTGCCAAGGATCCCATCTTTAGACTTGCAGCTCTTCGGGCTACAGACCTTGATACAGCTCCTTATAGGTTAATATTTCCCTTAACCTGGAAAAAAATCCCAGCATTTAGGCCAGATAAAACATGCATGGATAGCTGTGGTAATTAATTTGCACATTTTAGTGCTTTGAAACTACTAATCTTACACACCTCCAGCAACCACATATCTAGTCCTGGAACAGTTGCCACGCGCTGTTGGGCAAAGCCTCTTATATATGAGAGTAATGAAGGATAAATGTTTTGTCCTTTCTATTTCTTGTTATTACCAGATCTTCAGTGTTTTGTAAACAGGAGTTTTCAACACTCTCTCTCTCCCTGAGAAGGCAGGTAAGCATGGCTTGCAGTCCCTCACCAGCAGACAGAGACACAGATCAAAGGGAGCAGCTTTCCTGGCACTGCTGATCCTGAACCCTGGGCTCTTGGGTGTGTTTTGGGGAGGATTTAAAGCAGATTCTTTCAAACTCTACCTCAGACTGTTTGCTGACCCTAGCAGAGCCTGATATCAGGTACTTTATGACAGTGATACCCCTTGTCCCTTGGACTGTAGGGTTGGACAGTCTTGCCATGGCTGGCACTCTAAACCTGCTTAGTCTGACTCTGACGAGCTCTAGGAAGACCTTACCAAGTCCTAGATGGCCCCCAAGCCCTGCTGAAGTTGGGGTGGGCTCTCCCAAACCCCGAGGAAGAGAGTCTGCTTTGCTGTCAGGAGCTGCTCATCAACTCCTGCATCACCATCAGCTCACACTGGCTTTGTTAAACAGCTCAGCACCAGAGTTCCCTGTAAACTGCTTTGGGGTCTCTGCAACTCGTGTGCCACAGGACAGCTGCCTTGCTTTTACAGGGACAGTCACAGCAGGTCTCTTTGGGGGCTGCTGGAGATCCCTTCCCAGACCCCACAGCAGGAGCATTAGCACTCAGGAGTCCAGCCCTGCTCAGCAGCTTGACAGACCCCATTACCTTTTCACATGCCATTTGGCTGCTGTCAGAAGCAAGAAAGCTTCTTAACAGGGAAACCTTTAAAGGCCACAGCCTGCCTATGAGTGCTCTTTACGTGGAGCTTCCTTCAAAGAAAAGATTTACTTCACATTTTCTCCTCCTGCTCGGGACCTCCAGGGGACGATAGTTCCATAGCCATGCTCTCCTGCCTGCTTATGGATTCTGTGAGTACTTTCCCACTGCAAATCCTGGAGGATTTAATATCCACTCTGTAATCTACTGGCACCAACAGGCATTATCTAACTAAACCTTAAATTGAAAATGCTAGTCTTTTCATTTTCCCCAAGCCGTTGTGGAAAAGACAGGCCCTCGTAGTCCGACATAATTTAGTCTCACTCTAATTAAAATACACCACTCAGCTCTCCCTGGCACCACACTCAGCTGGCTGCTGCTCTGATGTCACAGGCACGGCAGGGCCTGTGTGGAGCTCCTGGGTGGGACAGCAATGTGCTGGATTCTCGCCTCTGTTCTGCTCTCATCAGTCAAGTTCTGGCTCTGCTGGGGCCAAAAATTGCCACTGAGGGCATCCAGCTCCTTGTCCCAACCCACTACGGAACCTCAGCATCAAGAAAACTGCTCAGAGTCCTGTTGGGTTTGGTGAGCAATGGGAACTGATCCCTGTCCTCAAAGCCACCCTCCACCGAGCTCAGTTCCCAGGCATCACATGGCAACAGGGGTGGCTCCCTGGCTGAGCTGGCACTGGTGACCAGCAATATTTGTTTATGATTTCCAATTTTATCTAAAGAAAGGTAAAAAGCCTCAGTCCCAGTCAGGCCTGTTGTGGGTATCAGGTTTCCACAT
This sequence comes from Anabacerthia variegaticeps, assembly GCA_035583185.1. Classification (NCBI taxonomy): domain Eukaryota; kingdom Metazoa; phylum Chordata; class Aves; order Passeriformes; family Furnariidae; genus Anabacerthia; species Anabacerthia variegaticeps. The sequence goes on from JAWWEW010000065.1 coordinate 4,679,117, forward strand.
GGATGGGATATAGATCCTGCTCTGCAGTGATCAATCCCCACTGCCACACAGCAAATGGAAAATGGCAACTTCCAGGGGGAAGATCAGTCAGGAGGTGCAAGAACAAAGGTGGTGTGTGAGTGAATTGCAGAGCGAGTCCAGCTGGTTCAGGGGCCCAGCTGACAGTGCCAGCTGCTCCATGGAACATACCAGGAGACAGATGTGGGGTAAACTGCCCTTAGGGACAGCTATTTCCTTGTGACCCAATCGGTTAGCACTTAGCTTATGTCCTTAATTAATACCACTTTTAGTATTTTTAAATCCTGTTAACTACATACCTGGTGTGGCTCCCTATTAGTAGAACAGCTGAGCATCAGCACCTCTGGTGCATTTATCTCCCCAGCACTTACAGCAAATGTGAATCCTCATTTTCCAACCACAGGGAACAGAAGCAGAGAGAAGGTGAGATCTGCTTAAGGTCAGAAAAGCAGTTTGTGGCAAGGCAGGACCTTGAGCTCTAATCTCCAGCCAGGAGAGGATTATTTTCCTCCAATATATCTAATACCATTTTGGATTCACTTGTCCCTTTGCTCAGATCTATGGGCAAAGAGTTCTACAGGGCAGTCACAGGATAATGCTCTAAGAACAACATGTTGTGCAGACATTTTAGCACATTTGAGAACCACTTGGCACATTAAAGGTGTTATTAGTGCAGGGAACACAGGGCTACAGCACAGCTCCACCTCCCAGCTGAAGAGCCTGCAGGCATCACAGTCATGGAATGGGTTGGCTTGGAAGGGACCTTAAAGATCACCCAGTGCCACCCCCTGCCATGGGCAGGGACACCTTCCACTAGCTCAGGGTGCTCCAAGCCCCATCCAATCCAGCCTTGGACACTTCAGGGATGGGGCAGCCCCAGCTTCTCTGAGCACCCTGTGCCAGGGCCTGCCCACCCTCACAGGGAGCACATTTTTTTCTACTATCTCATCTAAAAATTGTATTCTGGGAACCTCAGCCCTGCTGAGGAAGGCAGGGAACATGAAGGGTGTAGGGATTTCCTCGACCCTTTTGCTCCAGTGTAGCACATTTACTGGGACAAGAATCATAGAGACTGAAAGGTCACCTCAATCCAAATGAGGGGGTTGGCAAAACAGTGCTTGGGGCCAGCTGGACATCTGCAACGTGCCTTGCACTGGTATATAAGCTCACCATGGAAAAACAGTGCATTGATGTAAAAATATGGTTAATAAGATTAATCTTTTATGTGCAATGCTTTGGAAAGGATGGAACAACACACATGATAAAAGAAGCAGAGGAACCTAAAGAGAATAATGTATTTTCTGGGGGGGGGGGGGGGGGGCAAAATAAAAAAAAAATGAAAATTTACCAA